>BLBF01000010.1:9145652-9193230 GCA_015471245.1 Laticauda colubrina
TTCCTTCCTTCCTTCCTTCCTTCCTTCCTTCCTTCCTTCCTTCCTTCGAATTAATCAGGTACCCAGTTAGAATTAATTAATCAGGTACTCAGTTGATTGATTCATTTATTAGTCAACAAATACATTATTAGCAAGCAATGATCGATTACAATCACTAAAGTAACTGTGAGAGAGATCTTGGCTTCTTAGTGGACAACCAGCTAAATATGAGCCAGCAGTGTGCGGCAGCAGCCAAAACAGCTAATGCAATCCTAAGTTGTATTAACAGTCAAGATCAAGGGAAGTACTAATACCACTCTATAAAGCCTTAGTAAGACCACACCAAGAGTAGTGCATCCAGTTTTGGTCACCACATTATAAAAAAGATGTTGAGACTCTAGAAAAAGTAGAGAAGAGCAACCAGGATGATTAGGGGACTGGAGGCTAAAACATACAACGAATGGTTGCAGGAACTGGGCTTGGCTAGTCTAGTAAAGAGAAGGACCAGGGGAGACATGATAGCAGTCTTCCAATATTTGAGGGGCTACCACAGGGAGGAAGGGGGTCAAGCTATTTTCTAAAGCACCTGAAGGTGGATGAAAACTGAACAAGGAGAGATTCAATCTGGAAATAAGGAGAAACTTTCTGACAGTGAAAACAATCAACCAATTGAACAGAAGTTGCCCTCAGAAGTTGTGGGAGCGCCATCAGTTGAGACTTTCAAGAAGAGATTGGACTGCCATTTGTCAGAAATGGTGTAGGGTCTCCCGCTTGTGTGAGGGTTGGACTAGATGACCTACAAGGTCCCTTCCAACTCTGATTATCTGTATCTGTATCTAAAGTGTAAAATCTGTCAATTTTTTTTATAAGCCAAAGTTTTTAAAATAAGGGAAGGAGACACTTCAACTGACACCTTAGAGAATTTATCATAATTCATGCTTTAATTGAACATGTTGTGAATGACAACAAAATATGCCCCATTGTTAAGGCTTGCAGAAAATGTGAAGAACACTGTGGTCATTTTGAAGGAACTTATCTTGTCATCCTCAATTCATGAGCTGGTTCTGGTATTTCATTCTTGGACAATATAAATTTGATTTTTCACTAAAAAAAAAAAAACCTTTCATAATGGAGAACAATGAATCACCAAGGGTTAGTAGTTTACTCCTAGTGATGCAAACTGTTGTCTGCACACAGCTACGTGAAATGTCACACAATTAAAAGGGAGAAAGGAAAGGCTGCACTAATTTTCAGTTATTACAAAATAACCCAACTTCCTGTTATTACAATGAAATAGGGATCAAAAATATGTTTCTTCCCTTGTAAACTGAACATTGTATACATGGATCTGGTTATGGAATCTGAAATTCGGAGCCAAAAGATAATGTTGTCCATGATAATTGCCTCAGCTTTTAAATACTTCTATGATTATGGTGTGTTAAGCCATGTGTTGTAACTTTTCTTGTTGACAGTGTCTTTGGAGTTGTAGAACCAGTTTTGCAACATTTCCCCCAGTTTTTCATCTTTGAAATGTGGCCAAGGAATAATTCATTTGCAAGCAGAAATTTGTGGTGATCATTGTGAAGCTCTGAATGATCCACAGATGCATGTTTTCATGTGTAACTTCTAGCTCTAACTTGCACTCCTTACTTGAACAGATGTGCAAATGGTCACGCATTACTCAACCCAAGTATTCTATGGTGTTTTGTATGACTTCCTTCTTCTGCAAGTTTGACACTCTGAATGAATATGTGGCAGCTGATGGAAACAACAAAGCAAAAATGTGACTGTATTTATTAATACCTGTCCTCAAAATAGTAGTTATATGATGGAGAAAAGCATTGACACAGCAATAAGGACATAAAATGCAGATTCTAGTCTGGGAATTAAGTAAACTGAGATTTGAATGAGAATTTGGGGAGGGAGAACTTTCTAAACTTTAGCTGCAATCCTATGAATATAAGAGACTAGACAGCCACTTGTTGGAAATGGCATAGGGTTGACCAGCAGTTGGACTAGAAGATTTCAACTCCATTATTCTGTTATTTAAGGATATTAACCCAGGTTCACTGAAGCATATTTCCCCAACAGCACACACAGGCTACAATTCCCACCTTGATGATGTTTAAGAAGACTTTGAAATCTGCTGATTTCTCAGGCTTTGATTGGCCTTAATAGGATTTTAAACTGTTGGCACGAATGCCTTTCTCTGGGTGTACTGCACATCATATTTTGCTTTTTTAAAAAAACATTCTTGCTATCTTTAATGTATCAGAATCATATGAGTTGGATACCCTTTTAAATTTAGTAAATAACTTTTTCTCCCTAAAGTAGAATAATAATCAAGCTGATACAGCAGCTCAGGATTATCTTTGGATTCTGAAGGGAAGGTAGTTTTCAATGTCATTATAATTCAGGGTTCTGTATTTGTTTGCTTCTAGATTGTTGCTTGAGAAATACCAGCAGGGAGGGTACAAGTCATATCTCCAAAGCAGTGGTGGGATTCAATTTTTTTACTATTGGTTCTGTGGGCATGGCTTGGTGGGCATGGCAGGGAAGGAGACTGTAAAATCTCCAGTCAGAGGTGGGATTTGCCGGTTCTCCGAACTACTCAAAATTTCCTCTACCGTTTCTCCAGAACTGGTCAGAACCTGCTGAATACCACCTCTGCTCCAGAGCCAGGATGGTCCAGACAGAGCCAGGGGTACTATTAGCAGGAAGGTCTTTCTTGAGAATCATGTATGCCTGATTTGATTGCAGGCGGCCCCATATGTTTTCCTCCAAGCAGATTGACCTTGGAGGAGATTGGTTCCTCAGAGCTTTTGGAATAAAATCAATAGAGGGCTTCTGTCTGCCATGCTATCAAACTCAGCTCCTTGAATTGGACTTGGATATCTAATGAGGGTTTAGGTGATGTGTGAATCCAACTTGTGGGTCTTAAATGACTATTTGATCTTGTATCCTCAGGTGTCAGCTTCACAAATAGGCCAGATGGGAAACACAGCAAGATGAGCTAATTCTACTTTACTGTAAGGGCTACATTAATAGAATTTTGTATGTCTCGGCGTACAAATCTCCCATTACTTTCTGATATCTTGATTTCTCTTTCTCTGTCCATTATTCTCCTCTTTTTGTCTTCATTGTTCCCTAGGCAGAAACTCTTTTCCCAATTCTTCTCATAAGTGCCCATACTTGTTGTTTTTTTCCATGCTATCCACAGAGAGATTGCTAGACTAAATTCAGGAAACTGTCACAAGTGTTAAGACACGTATTGACAGAGAACAGGTGTAGACTTGAATCACTTGCGTGCTTTACAGAGATGGCCTAACATTTGGAAAGAGTGTCTTCTATCCTTTCTCTTACACATTGCATACCAAGGTAAATGAAATGGAATTAGCCATTTTTTTCTGCTCCACTTGAACAACGCATTTCATGGCAGGCTTGGCCGAACAATGGTAATGCTTGGCATATTTTTCTTCTATGGTGAATTGCTAAACAGTGTTGTTATTCATGTTATGCACAGAAAGATTCGCAATATATTTTGATACGCCGCAAAATGTGCTGTTCTTGGGAAACAAAACTCATAAATGATGCTCTTTTTTCAATCAGTTCCTACAGAGTCTTATAATAATAATACATTGTGTTGGGGAAAAGGATTTCATTTCACTTCCCTGCGCTGAAGAATTCCATGCAACCCTAGATCAGGCAAAAGTAAACACATTTATTAAGAAACTGGGCTGTGCAGAGGTCCGTGATAATATTCGTTAGCAGTTGTAAATAACTTTTCAGAAGGATCACCTCAGTAACCCAGCGATAGAAGACATGCTTTGCATGCCAAAGATCTCAAATTCAGCTCATGACTTTCCCAGTTAATAAGATCAGAGATTATGTGGTGGGGACATAGTATCAGTCATCAGAAAGGACATCAGAATTTTCATGGATACTTAGTTTATGCCCTTCGGTGACCTGGTTCAATATTGTGCAAATGAAGCATATATACACATTTTAGCTGGCTTGGGGTAATTTTGTATTTTATATGTGAATCAAACAACCACCTAGATATCTATTCAAGTACTTCTCATGTGCTTTCTTTTTATTATTTCCTTGAAATTGTTTTAAAATGCACAGTAGCAAACAGACTTATGCATGTTGAGAGAAGAGGAGAGAAGAGGGTAAGGGAGGGAAGGAAGGGAAAGAAAAGGGGAAAAGGGAAATGCAGAAAGAACTTCTATATGTGCCAGTGAAGCTACATAACAAAATATAAAACCAGGGAGACATTTCAGCTTCTAATAATACATTTAAATGACTGTTAAGACTGATCAGTAAGTTGATGAGGTAAATAAAAAATATTATGTTGAGTGTGTTATATTATGATGAAGATGGTTGGTCACAGTTGTTTAGTAGAACTATTTTTAAAAGGTGGTCTAATGGATGTTTAAAATGGAGATTCTAAGGAGCACCTTAATTAAACATTAATTACTACCCATTCCATCAGAATCCTTGAAGGAAATCCATCTTGATAACAATTCAAAATAAGAGATTAAGAACTCTACTGTTTGGCTAAGTTAAATATAGCAGTCATTGCTGACCCTCATTCCCAGGTCTAGAATTCATAACTTCTATGATGCAATTATATATTTATTATATTTTACGATACCTTTGTGAACCAGCTACCTTTAATTTCATAATGCTAATAATTGAGACCCAAAATACTTAACATTCATTGTTTCTTGTTATTGTAATGATAAGTGGAAAAGATCTTGGGAGATTAGGAAATGTCGCAAAAGGAATGCAAAGATAGGAAGCAAAATAGCCCAAAACTGGATGGCAGGCAGGGTAAGAGGATCAGAAGTGTCACTCCCTAGTTTCTCAGATTATAAGGTGACGGGGGAAAGTGTATACTTTCAGATTTCCATGTAGCTTCACAATAAAGTAGAATCAGGTCATCTGGTTGTGATTCCAATCTAATTTACCTTGAAAGGCTGACAGTTAATAATGAATATGGGCCACTGCAATGAATATGTGGCCGGGGAGTGGCTGAGGATCAGAAATGACTGAACAGCTGATGACGACAATGCATACACGATATAATGAATACTGATATATTATTTAATTATAGGTAGTGATATATAGACATATGTTCAATCAATATAGTCTCTATTACTGGGTAAGTTTTCTGTAGGTTGATGCCAGTTAATTGGCTAAATTAACATGCCAAAAATCTCATTGTAAGTGTTCATTATTAGAAGACCAAAAAAAAGTGTTTTGGAAAAGTTTGTTGCAATTAACCAAAGCTGCTTATTAATAAGGGAAGAAAATGTTGTCTTTAATGGATCTTTTTTGCATCATCACAATGACCACTACAAATATTTTTCTGTTTACTATCAATTAGTATTTGCTTCAATCCATTAAAGCCATCCGTTGTAAATTTTTGAAGCTGATCAATCCCTTGAGTCAACTGCTTAAATATCTTAGGGCATTAAATAGATACTTTTCCGATAAGAAAGTACTATAAGAGATACAAAACTGTCAGTAAGTAAGGAAAGTTTCAGAAATATTTTCAAGAATGTATAACTGTGTTTTGAATGTTTGCTGGAAATGTGATCAACATAAAGGGACATTTTATCATGCTGAGTACATTAATTCAGAAGATTGTGATGATTAAAGTACAACTGAAACTAGAGGGTTTTTCTTTCGTTTGGGACTAATTGACAAGCAACTTGATAAAAAGACATGGAGCTTTGGTTTTGAATATGAAAATTGCAGCAAAAATGCTCAAAAGTAGAAAAGGTTGACACTTACTACAATGGAAAAATGCTTGGTGAAGATAACGGAACTTGTGGAGATGGATAAATAAACCTCTTTGGTTAGACAAAAAAAATATCTGTATTTATGGTTGATTGGAATCCTCTTATAGACTTTTTGCATGAAACAGGAAAAAATGCACTAATGATTTGTGGTTTTGATTACTAGGAAAAAAAAATAGATAATATAAAAATGCAAGCTTTTTTGTAATCCTAGAGTAAGAGACAATTTTGTAACTGTACTTATATTGGCTGAAAAGGAAATTGAAAGCTAATTATTTTCTATTTTTTCTTTGTCCATTTTGGTTCTTTTCTTCTTTTCTCATTCTTTACTACTTTTGCTGTTTGTTTTTGATAGTTTTTATGTACTTTGTAAATTAATAAAAATGTGTAAAAATGTGTTAAAAAAGAAAGGGGGAAGTGTTCGCTAAACTTACAGCACATTGTAAACTATATATAAACAAATTCTTCAGAATTTTCTGGCTGATTTTGTAACTGATTTCTTATCCCCCTCACTCAATATCATCTTAGAAATTTTCTGTTCTGTTAAGCCACCATATTTTTCTATAGATCTTTTTTTCCTCACTCCTTGGCATTTTTTAATTTGAGAATGGTAACCTGCTCAATGTGTGAAGAAATTGTAGTTATTCTTTTCCCTTACTTTTCGTGAAAGGCTGCAATCAATTATGTAATTATTATTTTTTAAAAATTGCAGGTCTCCTTTAGAACGTCTAGACTGAGGAATACAGGTAAATCCAAAGTGGCTAAGAATTTATATATAATATATTCTTAGCACTTCCATGTATGTTAAAGAACAATAGCTGACAAATGGGACTTTCTCACTATTAACCAGCCTATGTGTTTATGGACTTGCTTCTCAATAATATTGAAATCAGGCAATGTTCAAAAGAAACCATCATTTCTTTGTTCATGGATGAGGAGCCTTTGTCATGCCCCTGGTGGAGACTGACTCTGAGGGAGAGGAAGAACAGGCGGCAGGGAGTGAAAGTGTGGCTCCAGAGGTTGTGGAGGAGGCTGAGGAAGGGCAGAGGCTGGCTGGGCAGTGAGAGGAGGACCCAGGCCCATCCTCTCTCCATCCTAGGGCACACAGGGAGAAGAAGATAAGGGAGAGTTGTAGTCTATGGGGGAAGAGAGGGCCTTGATCCTCTTCATGGGCTGCAGCTGTGACAACTGGATAAGAGGACGGACATGCGTATGTGCCAGTGCTGGAAACAGAATGTGAAAATATCTCTAGTTTATTGTTCCTCTCTGAGTTTGGCATCCTTCCCAGTTTGTGTTCTGATATCTGTGGACGTCTTCAAGCCCTTATCTTTCCTGATTTGTGTTGTTTTTTACTCTTTATAATTTAAATGGCATTTCCTCCTTCTTGTAACTGCTTGTGTGGGAGTTTTTTTGTCTCCAATCAAGGATATTTGGAGCTTGGAAGCAAAATGAAGGAATAATAGAGGCTTCACCTGTTTTTTGTGACTGTTAATTTTGTGTCCCACCCTGGGTCATCACAGCCTTTTTCCTTTTTCCATGGATGCACATTTTGCTTAGACATTCCAATTAGCCTGAATTCTGGATCAGCAATAAATTTATTTCTGTGCTTCAAGTGGCCCTATGTCTTAAAAAGGGGGAAATAAAGATCCATGTGTTTAGCAACTTCTTTATACATTTGGTTTTGCTTGCTGAAAAAGAAGTAGGAAAAAGAAGTTCAGCAGAGATGAAGTAGAGAAGGATTGGTGTGTTGTTGCTAAAGATAGTTATCATTCTCTTTCTGGCTGAAGTGAACTGATTCTATTGAAAACTTGGCATGAAGTGAATGTCTGTGTTGCTTTGGTTCTAATGGCTTCAGGGGTGGGATTCAGCTGGTTCGGACTGGTTCGGGCAAACCAGATGTTAAATTTACTTCTGGTTCACCGAACTGATAGTTGAACTGACTGGCTGGCCCTGCCCCCCCTCCCCTCCCAGGAGTCTCCAGCCCGTTTTGGATGTTGGTATGTGCAGGGTTTGCAAGGAGGCTCTGGGAGATGAAAAATGGACCTTCCAGAAATCTGGAAAAGGGCCTGTTTCCGGCTTCCAGAGGGCCTCCAGATCCCAGGGGGCTATTTTCACCCTCCCAGAGGCCCGAGGGAAGCCTCCAGACCCTGGGAAGGCAAAAATACAGCCTTCCCGGAAGTTCCAGTAGGCTATGCCACCATGACCACGCCTATCCAGCAACTGGGCAGCGAGCCGGTTGCTGGGATTTTTGAATCCCACCCCTGAATGGCTTATTCATATGTGCAAATCATCACTTGATGTTACAATGACAAATTTGCATGTGTGATTTGAAATCTTCTGAGGTTGGTAAAATGAGGACCCAGATTGTTGGGGGAAATATGCTGATTCTAAAAACTGCTCAGAGAGGGCTGTAAAGCACTGTGAAGAAGAGTCTAAGAGGTATTGCTATAAAGTGATGGGAAAAGTCACTGGGTCTTTGTAATCAATTCAGTTGCACGTGTTTTTTAGTTTTTAGAGAACTATATTTATTTATAATCTTTCCCCTATTCTTTTTTTTTAAAGAATTCAAAAATAAGTCTTATGATATGAGTTAGACAGTGCAGGTCAGCACTTATGGTAGAGTTTGCTGGTAAAGTAAAATGAAATAATATATAATAAAATAATTATGCCCAAGTAGATAATAAATAATATACAATAAAAAGATGAGCATGCCCAAGTAGGCAATAAATAATACATAATAATAAGGTACCCACCTGATCAGAGTAAAAAATTAAATACATAATAATAAGAATGACCAGCACAGACTATTTCATATTTTTTTAAAATCCTTTTCCCATTTTTTTCCTGATACATTTCCCTTATTTCCCTTCTCTCCCACTTTCTTGGAAGAGTTAAATCAATTTAATTCTGATTGGCTTATTGAAACCTGGTGTCAGTCTTCAAGATCTTCTGCTATTGCTTTGCATCTTTTCGACTGCCATAAATAACGGGGGGGTGGAAAAGGGAGGTAGGAATAGTTGGGGAAGTGAGCTGGAGGTGTTACATTCGTCTGATGTATAAATGGAAGGGGGGAGCATAGAGTTAGATTTCTATTTCTCGCTTAGCTTTCTTCTCTCTGCGCAACTGCAACCCATTATCAAACTATGCCAAGGTCAACGGACAGAGGCCTCATCATCACCTGAAGATGCCCACATGATCATATCCATAACTTCTAATTGGAAGTGTCATTTGAACTATTGGGGGTGGGAACATTTCCATCACTTTCTATATGTGAATTGCGCGCCTAAATTCTCAGATTCAGAATTCTTTGGTTGCTACCACTTCACTTTCAGTAAAAGATATCTTTTCTCTAAATTAAAGAGTCTAAGTATTTCTTTCCTGGATTTTGAATGGAGCTCCGCCTGACACCTGGCAGCAAGCATCTAAGTTTCGGTCACCATAATCTAACTTGGTCCTATCAAAATAACTGAAAATTGCTCATCATGTTGAGGACCTACAAGTTCAAATAAGTAAAAATTTACCTACAAGGCCTTGTGCAAGATTGCAGTTCCTCCAGTGTGGTGAGTACAATATGAGATTTCTAAACCTGCATGGAAAAGGAACTGCAAATTCATGTATCTTCCCATTTCGAAGGAAAAATAACAACAGGCTACCTTGGCCTCTTCCCCATTTTGGTTAACTCTAAATGTGCAATGCAACTGCAACTGTGAATTCTTAGGTAGCATTGTGGAAGTTGTGGTTGAAATTATATTGGGGAGGGGAGGGAAGCTGGAATGGAAGGCACTTAAAGTTTAACTTTCAAGGCAGTCTGGAAGACCAAGCTTGCCTTGAACAACTCACAAATTAATGTTGAGAGGTTAGTTATTCTGAGAATTTTGCATTACTATGAATCAGTTTTGAATCTGTTTTTGTATTCAGCTCAATTTATGAAATATGATCCATACTTCAATAAAACAATTGTTAAGAATCAATCTGTTTGACTCTCTCCATTTTTAAGACATAACTGTCCTATGTTCCAAGCAATCTCTAGTCTTTCTTTTGTTCCATTCATCTCAATAAAAAGATTCCAAAACTGATTTTTCACATAGAAAAATGGCGACATTGTGACATTTGGCACAGATCTCCTAAAAGATAAAATTAAAGTTCCACCTGAGACTCCTCACATGTTGACTGGAAATTAATAACAGTACATCTGTGTTAGACAAATCAATAATTTCTAAACAGAAGGCAAAGCAAAAAAAATCAATTAAAATCAAATTCAATGATTTAACAATAATAGCTAATGTCCTAAAGTTCTAGGGTTTTAGAGACCGCTACATATCTTTTCAACTTGATCTCCATAAATGACCACACCCAACTGAATCTTGTCTGGGTTGAGATGCTAAGTAGGATCAGAGCCAGTTAGCATTTAAAATAAGAGATGACCAGGTAATCCTTGTCAGTAAGCTAGACTGAGAAGCCCAAACACATTCCAGAAGAAGGGACTGTGGAACCACTTCTGTAGCAACTACCAAAAAAGCCTTTATGGGTTTGTGTATACAGTCATAAAAAATGAAGTTCAACTTTGGGGAGATTTTTGACTAGAAGCCAATGCGGCACTGGTTCACAATGAAACAGTACTTCTCTGAAGTGCTTTTTCATCTTGTTGTAGACATTGAGAGTGAGAAAGAAGGAAAGGAAATAAAGAAATACACATCCTGTTTGGAAGGTTTATCGGTGCTGTCATCGTGATTTCACAATAGCTTTCTGTTTCTTCTTTCATGCATTTGACCACAAAGACAAGGGGGTCAACTTATTTTCCAAAGCACCAGAAGGCAAGGCAAGAAACAATGGATGGAAACTAATCAAGGAGAGAAGCAACTTGGGATTAAGGAGAAACTTCCTAACAGAGAGGTCAACTGGAACAGCTTGCCTTCAGAAGTTGTGGGTGCTGGAGGTTTTTAAGAAACGACTGGACAGCTACCTATCTGAAATGGTATAAGGTCTCTTGCTTGAGCATGGGGTTGGACTAGAAGATCTCTGAGACTCCTTCCAGCTCTATCCTGATTGATTGTATGATGCCAGTGATACAAGATGCAGTAGAAAGGGCACAAGACTAAATCCCCCATTTTTTCCAGTTCTTCTCTTTATTCATCCATTCGTTGTAGGCTAAAACATTCTTCCTATGTCTGGCCAGAAAAGGGAAAAAAACAAATTACTGTGAAATGTTGTGTAAACATTCTTCTTTCACAATCCTGTTAGCTAAGAATATTGTCTAAAAAAACAATAAAAGTATGGTACGATGCCACCTTCTTGTCTACTTGTTGATGTAGATTCTGGGCTAAACAGATCCTTGTTCTAAGTCATCAGTATTTGTCTTGATTTCAAGAGACATAGAGTCTCCCCCTCCTGCTCCAGTGATTGTGAAAGATTAACCAACCGCCATTGAAATAGTAAAAGACACAAGGCTTACCACATTGCACAAGCCCCTAGAGCATCTCAATCACCAAACCCCAGAATCCTGTGAAAATCCATCCATTCACTCAACCATTTTGTCAGCCACCCTAGAAAGATGCTGCTGTCACTGAAGTTTCTGGAAAACCAAACAAACAGTGACCTTCTTTTCTTATAGCCAGCCTCCATTTTATCCTGGCTTGGAACCGGACTGGATTTTTCTTCCCATACCTCCATCCCATTTATGGAACTAGTTTTAAGTCTTCCCTTCCAAGGATAGAAGTGAAAAATAAAAAGAAAAGGGAAATACAGATAGTCCTTGACTTACAACCATTTGTTTAGAGACTGTTCAAACTTACAACAGCACTGAAAAAAGTGACTTACAAATGTTTTTGACACTTATGACTGTTGCAGCATCCCCATGGTCATGTGATCAAAATTCAGGCACTTGGCAACTAACTCATATTTGTGACAATTGCAGTGTCCTGGGGTCATGTGATCATCTTTGGTGACCTTCTGATGAGCAAAGTCAATGGGGACGCCACATTCACTTAGTGATGATGTTACTAAATTAACAACTCTAGTGATTCATTTAACAACCATGGCAAGAAATGGAACAAAATTCTTTTAACTGTCTTGCTTAATAAACATTTTGGGCTCAGTTGTGGTCGTAAGCCAAGGACTACCTGTACTCTATACAGCCTAAGGAGTACTGAATATGCTTAGTAAATACAGAATCTTGATGGAATTTAAAGAAAAAAGAGGCAAGGTGTAGACCAGGCTATACTGCAGTTTTCTGTTGTTAGACCCCTGCTTCTTGTATTCAATCAGTAGTGAGTAGGAATAGCTAGGAGAATGTTATGCAACATTTTATGGTAATTTCTTTTTTTCCCCTTTTCTGGCCAGACATAGGAAGAATGTTTTAGCCTTCAACGAATGGATGAATAAAGAGAAGAACTGGAAAAAATGGGGGATTTAGTCTTGTGCCCTTTCTACTGCATCTTGTATCACTCGCATCATACAATCAATCAGGATAGAGCTGGAAGGAGTCTCAGAGGTCTTCTAGTCCAACCCCATGCTCAAGCAAGAGACCTTATACCATTTCAGATAGGTAGCTGTCCAGTCGTTTCTTAAAAACCTCCAGCACCCACAACTTCTGAAGGCAAGCTGTTCCAGTTGACCTCTCTGTTAGGAAGTTTCTCCTTAATCCCAAGTTGCTTCTCTCCTTGATTAGTTTCCATCCATTGTTTCTTGCCTTGTCTTCTGGTGCTTTGGAAAATAAGTTGACCTCCTTGTCTTTGTAGTCAAATGCTGGAATACTGCTATCATGTCATCCCTGGTCCTTCTTTTCTCTAGACTAGCCATACCCAATTCTAGCAGCCTTTCTTCATATGTTTTTGTCTCCAGGCCTTTAATCATTTTAGTTGCTCTTCTTTGCACTTTCCCCCAAAAATCTCAGCATCTTTTTTTGTAATGTGGTGATCAAAACTGGATGCATTCAATGGCCTTCTCCATCCTAAACACATTGTTTTAGAATCCTGTTAACGTCAGCAGAGCATAGGAATAAATAGTTGGGAAAGCCAGAATATAGAATCCTGTTAACGTCAGCAGAGCATAGGAATAAATAATGGGAAAGCCAGAATTAGCTTAAATTGTGAGAGGAGGTTGAAACTGAGTAAGATGCAGGGAGGAAAACAAGTATTATTGCACTCAAAACAAAAAGGTGGGAAGAGGGACATTCATACCACCTTTTCAAGATTTTTCCTATAATCATATCCTGTCTCAGCCTCCTCCCCTTCTCCAGAGTGGTGTTGACAGGATCCAGGCATGGGATATATTCAGCTCGGCTTGACTGTAGACTGAATAGAAAAACTGAAGACACCACCCCTCTGGGCTACCGTCTCCATTTCTTTTATTCAGTCGTGGCTGAACTAGGCTGCCTTTTTGATAGCTCCTCTGTTTTTTTTAATAAATAGTGGGACACTGTCAGGTTAAATTTCCTTGGATGTATATTTCACCAACAGTCCTAAAGGGACTTGAGGCACGAGAGGATCTAGTTTGCCTTCATGCTTCCTTCACACAGGAAAAAGAGGAAAATGTTCGGAAAGACTGCAAAGTGAAGGAACCGACCATCAGCTGGTTAGCACCTCCTCCCTTTCTGTTTCCAAGGCCAACTCTATCTCTTGGGAATAGCAGGAGACTTGAATAACCTTGAATTATTCTTTGAATACAGGTAGTCCTTGACTTAACAACCACCATTGGGACTGAAACAACTGTCGCTTAGCGATGCAGTCATTATGTAAGGCATGCCCAATTTACAATCTTTTTGCCACAGTCCTTCAGTGAATTAAACAGCTGTTAAGCAAATCCAGCTTTCCCCCATTGACTTTTCTTGTTGGAAGCCCTCGGGCAAGGCTGCAAATGGTGATCGCATGACCTCAGGTTCCTGCAGCTATTGCAAATGCATGGCAATTTCCAAGCACCCAACTTCATTTTCAATTATCTTTTGAGGCTTTCCTGCCTTATAGAGGGTGTCAATGATAGTTTTCTGCACAACTGTCAGGTCAGCAATCTTTCCCATGATTGTGATTCCTACTGAACCAGACTGAGAGACCATTTAAAGGCTCAGGAACCCTTTGCAGGTGTAATGACTTCATTAGCTGATTAGAGTGGGATACTTTGAGCCTAGAATGTTGAACCTTTTCAATAATATTTTAATTTTCTGAGATTGTGGATTGGGGGTTTTCATGACTGTAAGCTGTAATCTTCTCAATTATGACACATCACCACTTGAACTAACTTGCTTTGCATGTAATGAGTCTACTTCATGTTTTAGGTTCGCTTTTTAAATTGCATTATTGAAATAAATGAACTTTTGCATGATATTCTAATTTTTTTGAGTTTCACTTGCACTCTGAAACCATGGGAATGATTTGGTTTTCCTTTAAGCAGTGCCAATATGATGTGCTCAATAAAAAAGTTATTTGAGGAGGATTCTAGTCTCAGAGTTCTGATTTGCTTGGGTTCATTAGTTGGAACTTTGACTTCCTTTTTCTCTTCAGCATTTTGGATGGCTCTGTATTTTATCTAAAATATCTGTGAATTTGGGAAAACTTTGCTTAATCTCCTTTACAAACTTGTTTGGGGGATAAAATGGGATGCATATGGAGAAAACCATATATCATTTCAAAGTTTTGGAAAAAGTTGTTATTAGTACTTATTTATATCTTTCTGTTTACGGAATTCAAAGGCTTTAACTCTGTTGTTTCTACTTCATTAACAAGAAAAATTGATTTGCAGTTGAGCTTTTTCATAAAGAATTAGAAAATTAATCTCCAATAATTTAAATATCAATAGAAATGCTGCTTTATCAGCAATTCAAGTAAAGAACTGAAGTATATCTTTAAACCTTTAAACCTGAATGGATATTTAATTGGCATTTTCCATCTTTTGCATTCTTTCCTACCAATTGCTAAATTGTTTATTCCATTTCTACCATCTGCCTCAAATTTGAAACAATCAGATATTTGCAATTTCAACCTTGAAATGATTTCATCTACTACTTTAAGGGGGATGGGAAAATATACAAATAGGAACAGAAGGATTATAAACATTGCCTACAAACAGCCCCAGTGTGGGAAGCAGGGTGTTGCTCTCTTTAAAAAACCGAGCCGGGCTGGAATTAAAATAGAGATGCCCACAAAAACTTGTTTCTTGTTTGTAATAATTTGGCTGATTGTGAGGTACTAATGAGTCAGAAGTGCTGAAGATTCCGGTTTATTGTGCACAAGCAGTGTGCTAATATGAGGTGTGATTGCATTAATGGACGTAGTAAAATTAACAGACAGATTAAACCTACTTGGTACTTTTGAATTGCTCAGCCAAAGTCTGAATGCAGGTTCCAAAGCTACGTTCTGATTCTTTCTTTGTTAAAAAAGGGAAAAGCCAGAATTTAGCTTCGTATGTAGCAACACATTTTTGCTTCTAGTTCCAGGTTAGTTAAAATATACATTGAATGACTGAATAATTATATGGAGTTAACTAGAAATTGAACTAGAAATTGAGTTAAAGGTGTAAAGGTTTAAAGATATACTTCTGATTTCTTCATTGCAATATCAGAAATAGAGAGGTGAAGCAGAGCAGGCCGAGACACCTATCATTACATTTGAGGACAGGTAGTCCTCAACTTATGACCACAATGGGGACTAGTATTTCTGTTGCTAAGTAAGGTTGTTGCTAAGTGAGTCACACCCAATTTTACGACTTTGCTTGCTCCAGTTGTGAAACAAATCCCTGCAGTCCTTTGGTGGCTCAGGTGGTCGTTAAACAAAGCTGACTTCTTCCCCCATTGACTTTGTTTATCAAAAACCAGCTGGGAAGGTCACAAATGGCAACCACGTGACCCTGGGGCACTGCAACAGTTATACATATATGCTGATTGCCAAGTGCCTGAATTTTGATCATGTGACCGTGGGGATGCTGCAATGGCCTTCCGTGTGAGGACCAATTGTAAGGCACTTTCTTGTGTGTCATTGTAACTTCAAATGCTCACTAATGGAATGATTGTATGTATCATCTTCTACTTCCAAAGGTGTGATGACCCAGGGTGGGATACAAAACACACACAGTCACAAAAACTCAGTGAAACCCCTTTTATTCCTTCATTTTGCTTCCAAGCTCCAAATGTCCTTGACAGAAGACAAAAAAAACCTCCCACACAAACAGTTATAAGAAGGAGGAAGAAAAGCAACACAAACCAGGTAAGAGAAGGGCTGGAGGATGTCCGCAGATAACAGAACACACACTGGGAAGGACGCCAAACTCAGAAAGAAACCATAAACTAGAGATAATTCCAGGCTTTGTTTCCAGGGTTTGCTGGTACGCATGTCCGTCTTCCCATTCAGTTATCACAACTGCAGCCCATGAAGAGGATCAAGGCCCTCTCCTACCTAATAGACCAGGTCTCTGCTTTATCTTCTCCTCCTTGCATGCCCTAGGATGGAGAGGGGATGGGCCTGGTTCCCCCTCTGACTGCCCAGCTGGCCTCTGCCCTTTCCCAGCCTCCTCTACAACCTCAAGAGCCACACTTCCACTCTCTGTCGGCTGTTCCTCCTCTGCCTCAGAATCAGTTTCTACCAGGGGCATGACAAAAGGTTCACATCAGTTCAGAGAGTATCTCCTTCTTTAGACTATAATGACTTTTTCTGTCCAGTTCTAGAACAATTTTGGCTGTGAGAACTAGCTAGAATTATCTCTTGATCATCCGGTCTTGTTAGATTCTCCATTGAGTCAATGGGAGAATCCAGGTTGGGGAATCTGTAGCCTCATTGCTCGACAGACTGAGTTGAATTCTGAGGACACGCCTCCCTGGCAACGGCCCCCAGTTTTTCAACTCAGTCTCAGCTCGTTCAGACATCTCTTAAGGGCTCTGAATAATGGGATTTTAGAACAACTGTACTACTTCCCGGATTTTCCTATCATTTTGGAATTGTGGAAATGTTTGACAGCTGTCCGACTTCGTCAGCTCAGCCGCTTTTTGTTTTTCGCGCTCCTTTCATGCCCTTTTCTTTTTCTGTTCATTTATTATTTTACTGTTTGGTGAGGATTTTGGAAGGACTGTGGACCCAGAGGGTCCTGGATAGCCTGTGTTGATTTTTTGCATGTTACTTCAAAAGCTTGTCTAGATATCAGGACCAGCAGTCTAGAAATATCCAGGTGATCCCCCCTCTCACTTTTTTTGTCACATATTTAGATGTCTCAGCTGCCTATTTAGCTCTGTATATAAACATGTGACATTTCTGAAAACACTGCTTGGAAGTGCAGGTGGTACCCTCCAAAGTACAACTCAAACTTTCTTTTTTCCCTCAAAGATACACAGCTACATTTCTGAATATCATTTATGCTGAAGTGTTCCCTTCCTGCTTCCAGAGACTGCCGTATTTGTTTCAGTAATTGAGCCAAAGAAAATACCAATTTTATTAATTTATTATTTTAGTATTTTCTTTTATTAGTTTTTTTAATCTATTATGTTTTTAATATTACTGTAAGTCGCCTTCAGTCATGAATAGGCAGCAATATACATTTTCTGATAATAATAATAAAATATCCTTCTTCCCTATTCCTCTCTCAATTCCAAATGTCTAGAAATCAATTATGATTTCTATCGGTTCAAATCTAATCTGTATATTAATTTAAAGCTCCTACACTTCTCTAGCTCTCCAGTTTTACCGCCAACTAAATAATAAACCTAATGTGGACACCAGTTCTTCTTTCATAAATTCCTTCTTTTTTTTTTCCTGCTACCCCTTTCCCTTCCCCATTAAAAATGGCTATCTGGACACCTAGCATCTCAGATGAGAATTAAAGAAGGAAAAGCTTATTTTAAAGTCTGCTGCCAATCTTAGTGCTTGTGCCTTGATAGAACATGTGATGAGATGACAGCAGTCAGTTTGCATAAAATGTGAGCAGTTTATGACTAACCTCTTGACTGAACATGATGAGCTTGTTCATTATGTAAAACATAGAATTCTAGCATCTTGATAGGATATGGAATTGTATCCTTGGTAATGTGTTGACAGGTAGGACAAGCTTGCTTACTATACTTCACAAAATGTGACCATTTTATCACTCTGTAGTACAAGCACACTACAGTCAATCAGCTTGACTTTGTTAGCATGTACTATCCTGCAAATATTTTTGTTTTAATTGTCTCATCTATTTCAAAACACTTTCCCACAAAGGCTCATAAAGCAGTTGCAATCATGCTATCCTGAGGATTAATACAAATGGCAAAAAACATATCTCCTTTAGATCACTTTAAACCACCGAATAAAGACACAATTGGGAATGAAATGACATGACTATTATCATTATTCTTGTGATGAATCCTGATCATGTAATCCTGGTTATTTATCTGCTTTCCAGATGCATTCACATTTTACCTTCCCTACTCATTGGTCAACATGGACATTATTCATATCACTCAGGAATTATGGAACTAGACATCTGGTAGACACCAAAATATGCAAAATGTCTACTTTACTTCCTCTTTTATTTCTTCAGATGTTGAGAGAAATCCAACTTCTGGTTCTTGCTCTTCTGGCAATTCTGTAGTGTGCCTTTGATGTTGTTTCTTCATTTGATGATGTTTCTTCATTTTCTTCATCATCGTCATCAAAATGGTTCAATGATACAAGTTGCAAATGTGCTTTTTTTTTCAAGAGGCAACTGGACTTTCTGGGTGTTTTTTTTTCCCTTTAAAGATGTTTTGCTTCTCATCCAAGAAGCTTCTTCAGTTCTGAGCTGAACACCCCCCCCCCCCCGAAAGTCCAGTAGCCTCTTGAAAAAAAGCACCTTTGAGACAACCATGACCTGGAGGATTGAAATCTCCATAGACATTTTGCAAATTAGGTGTTGTGCTACCGCACAACTAGAACTCACTCTCTTGCTTTCTAGCCTGGTACCTTCATCACTACACAAAAAATATTAGGTGTTGTCCTACCCAGCATTGGCAGCTTCAGCCATCCCTCTTTGCAATCAGATAATATAATGTTGGAAGAAATTTTCCTGAGTTTGTTCCTTTATGAACCTTTTATGCTTAATTTCCCTTTGAAGCTCCTGCAGTTTGATGGGTTTGTGTGCCTCTAGTTAAAGGGATTGTCCTGGATCCTGGATCGTTTTCCTGCCTTAATGGGTTAATCCTGTCCTAAGACTTTTGTCTTTTCTATCCGGGAATTAATCTTGGGGGGGGGGGGGGAGGAAAAAGGGAGTTTTGGTTTACCTTGGAGAGTTTATTTTTAGCCTGATTCCCCTTATCTTGATGGCTTTACTTAACTATTTCTGTGGTCAGCTTTTGTTTTTAACAGCAGTTAGCAGGCTGCTCTGAGTTTTTTCTTTCAGCTGGTGATTCTTGGTATTCTTAAAGGGGAAAGGGCTGGCTTGAGTTTCTTGGTACTCTTTTCTGAGGTTTCTGGTGCTGTGAGGTTTCTGGCATTATCCTTTTGGGGTATACTTCCCACAACAATCAGTTAAAATATTATGTTATGTGGCACAAAGGGGAGCTTAATCCATGGAGTATTTTTTTCCAGAGCACCTGAGGGCAGGACTAGAAGTTTGTCAGAGGGAGATTCAACCTGGAACTAAGCAGAAATTTCCTAACAGAACATTTAAACAATGGAATAGGTTGCCTCCCAGAATTGTAAGTGCCCCGTTGCTGGAGGTTTTCAAGGAGAGACTGCACAGCCAGACAAAAGATTAAATTGTTTACTACTCAGGAGCCAAAAAATGAAAAAGGAGCGGTATTGTTTTCATTGTCAGGGAGGATACAATCAAGACAATCTAGTCAATGGCTGAATAATACCAACTAGGTGGGAAATATTATTTCTTTTATTTACTTATGTCCCACTTTTATTATTTTTACAAACAACTCAAGGTGACAAACATATCTTATACACCTCCCCACTCCTTCCCCCCAACAACAACCCTGTGAGGTGGGCTGGGCTGAGAGTAAGTGACTGACCCAGTCAACTAGCTGGCTTTCATGTTAAGGAGGGACTTGAATTCACTGTCATGGCTGAGGTGGATTAGAACTCACTGTTTCCTGGTGACTGGCCCAAAGTTACCTCGCCAACTTTAGTGCCTAAGATGGAAGTAGAATTTACAGGCTCCTGTGTTCAGAGTCCCAAAGTCACCCAGCTTAGCTTTCATGGCTAAAGCAGAACTAGAACTCACTCTCTTGCTTTCTAGCCTGGTACCTTCATCACTACACTAAAAATATTCCCTTTATTTATTTTATAATAATCTTTTTGTGCGTAACCTTTTCTATATGGGCAATAACTGCATGCTTCTACATATCCCGTTACTGATTCTTCTAGTTGAAGATAGATTTGGGACCTCTGCATAAATAAACTTCACCCTACAGTTATATGGAAGCCAAATTTGGACTGTTCCACATTCATCAAGTCAGAAAATATTTATCCATATTTAAAGGTCAGATTGGCTGCATTCATTCAACTCTTAAAATTTGTGACAGTCACTCAACAATGAATTGAACTGACTACATATCCAGAGACCCAGCTTTATCAAGTCGTATAACTGCAAAAAAACAACATATTTTTCCCCCCACAAATAGTAATCTGCTTCAGATCCTGCCACGCAACATGGGAAGGTCAGGGACTCAAACTGAGTCATGAAAAGAAAATTTGGCACAGAGCCTGCATGTATTTCCTTATCCATCTTCTATATCAGTAAATACTTTGTGTGGCCTGATTGCCTGAAGAGCTGCTTTGGGTTTTATCTTAGCTGTTTTGGTAGGAGATGCAGCCAACATTAAGTGTGTGTATGTGTGTGTATGCATGTGTGAGTAAATACATTAATTAAAGTGACACCTTTATCAAATATAATACAAACCGGTCTGCAAAGACAAGGAATCTGAAGAGATCCGTGGCCTTCATGATAGTAGCTCTTTCTTCCATTCGGGAGCCTTAAAAAGAATCTTCAGCCAACCTTCCAAAGGAACCACACAGCTCATCTCTCAAGACCTGCTCACTTTTATTTTTACAGGTAGTCCTCGACTTATGACCACAACTGAGCCCAGAATTTGTGTTGCTAAGGGAGAAATTTGTTCAGTGAGTTTTGCCCCGTTTTATGACTTCCCTTGCCCCGTTTGTTAAGGGAAATCGCTGTCGTCATTAACTTCGTAAGACGGTTGTTAAACGAATCTGGCTTTGCCCACTTAACTTGGCTCGCCCCAACATCCCACAAGAGGATCGCCCCCCCCTCCCCCCAAACTGGGACACTGTCATAAATATGAACCCGTGGTCAAGTATCTGAAAGTAAATCGCGATGACCAATGGGTTGCAAGTCTGAAAAAGGGTCACAACCAAGTGTCCCTTTTTTTTCAGTGCTGTTGTTCGAAGTTACGAACACTGATGTAAGTCAAGGACTACCTTTACCATGGAAAGCAATCAGTCGGCCACCCAAGGAACAAGGAAAATGGTGCAAGCGGGACCAGCGGGGTGTGTGTGTGTGTGTGCAGTGGTTAGAGTGCAGTACTGCAGGCTACTTCTGCTGACTGACTGCAAATTGGCGGTTCGAATCTCACCAGGCTCAAGGCCGACTCAGCCTTCCATCCTCCCGAGGTGGTTGTAAAATCCGGGGCCCAGAGGGTTGAGGGGCAATAGGCTGACTCTGCAAAACCTCTTCAGAGAGAGAGGGCTGTTAAAAACATTGCGAAGCGGTCTATAAAGTCTTCAGTGCTGTTGCTCAGGTTTCACGGCGTGCCTGGAGGACCGCGTTGAGTCATCCGCTCCGCTCTCTCTTTTTGCCCGGGCTACCTTCCGCCGCCTCTGTCCTGGCCGGCGATGGGGAGGGAAGGAGGGAAGGAAGGAACGCCTTTTTTTCTCCCCCCCCCCCCCCTCCCTTCCTTCACAACCGCCCCATCCCCGTTTCCAAAAAGGTGGCCGAGGGAGGTGCCGGGAAAGGCGGAAGGAAAGTACTTGGCAAGCGGGCATCCCAGCCAAAGAAGGAACAAGGCTTCCCCACGCCGGTAAGTTTTGCTCAAGATCGAGAGTCGGGCCTCACTGGGTTCCGAAACGGGACAAGGCCGGGAGTCAGCGGGTCGGCAACCCTTCGTTGTGCAGGGGCCAAATCGGGGTCTCTTCCAGGGTTGCAACGCCGAGGAGTCGAAATTTGGCGTTGCGTGGGATTGGTGCGCCGTATTACATGCATGCATGCATACATACATACATACATACATACATATATATATGTATATATATATATATCATCGAAAAGTTTTTTTTCGAAGGCGGGTTTTTTTTGTTGTTGTTGTTTTTTAAAAATTGATTTTACCTTTTTGCAGAAAAAAACACAACTCTCTTTTTGTGGCTCCGTGGGGAGGGGGGGGTTTGCCTGTCATACAAACCCCCTAGGGTTTCGAGTGGGGTTTCCCCCCCCCCCCCCCGGTCCCCTCCCCGTCGCCTATTGCTGCGTTTTAAGGAGGAATTTTAAAACGTGAGAAACCGTCGCGGGCGCGGAAAGCGCGCCTGCTGCCCTCAATTCCTGGGAGCAATGGTTTTTGGCCGTTTCTAAAGTCACTCCGAATTGTCCCCACCATTCCCGTTAGGAAGTATATAGCTCTGTCGTATTCCTACTCTTTTAGCGTAAAAGGGCTGTTGATTTTGGAGATAGTGATCTCTGCTGATGTGTACAGGAAGTGTTGTGGTTACTTTAAAGAAATGAGCCCCAACGACGGGATCCTGTTTTAGACAAAGGTGAGGTCGGTTGCAATCCCAGTTGGTGCTCTTTTGGAAGCCCTGCAAATCCTGGCTTAGCTTTGAATGAGGCGTACAATATCGTGGCACCTGTTGGGGTTTTCCTCCCACGGTGGGTGATTGATATGACCAAGAGCCACCCTGGCTTGTTGTATCTTTTGTGAGCCAGGGTCGTAATTGTTAAAGATGTGCGTACAGTTTGTAGATGCACTTTTGAACATAGTGAAGGCATTGCCCTCAGGAAAACTATAAGAAGGGCACAGGTTTTTGCCTTAAAAGTGCATATGCTGATTGACCTGCCTAGATGGAAATGTAAAACTCGTTACCACAATTGAATAGAAAATGCAATATATTGGCCTAACAGTTTAAGTCATCAATGGGCACTTTCAATCTGTTGATTTAATTCTTTGGACATTTTTCAGCTGTTGTCTTAGAAAAGAATAAGGCTTTCCCCTGAGTAAATCAGCATAGTATTATATGCACGACATGCTTACAAGTACTTCAGTTTATGTTTCAATGCTTCAAAATGAAATTGTTTCCTTATGACTGCAAACTGGTGGATTTCAGTAACGTATATATTAAGGCATTTACAGTTATAGAGAAGTTCCCACGCTAAGTTGCCATTTGCTTTCATAAAGTCCGTTCAGCAAGCTGTAGTGGCTGGGCTCAGCCATGAAATATGATTTACAAATATTATGTAGTAGGTTCACATGATGCAGCCCTTCGTCAACCACTTAGTGCAGAGGGGGAAATCCAAGGTTCCAGTCCTCTTGTACCTCCTTAAAGGTAATTACCACGAGTTAGTTCTTAGTACTTTAGAAAGAAAGTCTCTTAAAGACTTGCCAAGATTAATCCTAAAACAATTAAACTAGGACAAAATGTCCTGGTTTTACCATTTTGAACTGAAAAGCAACCTAGAAACCTAAGGGGCATGGCAGGGAGTGGGGATGGGCAGCAAGGATGTCAGAAAATTCAAAATGGCTGCTAGGACTACAAAGTACATCTTTTTATTAAATCTCCATATTTTTAAGCAGCTAGCTATCAGATACTCTTCGCTGATGATTGCTCATATCCTGATTTCATTTTCATCTTTTTTACTTTCAAGTTGCCCAAATAGATTTTTATAGCAACCTAAAGGAAAGTAATGTGATTTTATATGTCAAAATGTTTTAAGTTACACATGACTGAGGTTGCTGAATCTTGACCATTTATACATGTACGGTTTGGTGACTTTTGCTTTTCTTTATGAGAAGCTTGGAAGTCACTTCTTCAGGGATAGTTGGGTGAATGAAACATAACAGACACTCTGTTTAAAATACAAACTCTATGTGAGAAAGACAAGCTGGCATCGTTTCAACAATTTCAACCACTGCATTTTTTTTTCATCTTTGTTCTTTGTGTGCATTAAGTTCGGATTAACGCCTTTGAATGCACCACCACATCCCGATTTTCTTGCAGATGAATTTGGGGCAGTAAATGGCTAGCCACATTTCATTTTGATGAAACTCTTCTATCGATTTTGCTGTGATTCAAGCCTTGCTATTAATACTCTCAAGGGAGATTGTTCTGAATTTCAGGATATTGACCTATCTTTAAAAAGTTCCACTACATGAGCCATTGACCACAGGTGAGGTTATCAAAAATGTTCTCCACTGAACCTTGAAATTTCAACGAATTACAACCCCCCCTCTTTTTTTTTTTTTTGCTGTTATGCAAAAGTTTGGGGATTAGTTGGTGCTCTTGAAGAAAGACTTCAAGTAAAATCCTGAATAAATTTCTGTACAGTCTCGTCCTATGCCTGGCTACTCGTAATTTTGTCTCTTTTATATGTTTTTTTGTTATTGTTTTTATATTATTCTTTAAGGAGAATAATTTTCAATTCAGAATTGTGTTCTTTTGGGGTAAATATGAGTCTGTGATGTATTGAAGTTACAGTCTCGCATGCAGATGAGTGCTTTGGATTAAAAAAAAAATTAATCCAGAGTTTGCATGGGTGTGTGCTCAGCCCCTTCAAGCAGCCAAATTTTATTCGCCTGGGCACATACAGCTGTCATGTGATCCTGGGAAAAGCCATACTTGGTCTGAAGTGTCCTTAATAAGACCACGTGCTTCAATTCAAGCTCCAAATTCAAGCACAATCCTAGGAAATATCTCACGCTGGACTTAATGTGACAATAATCTTTTATTTCATGCAATGTCTCTGTGCTTCCTTGCTTCCAAATTTCTGTTTCTCCTGGACCTTGAGCAGCTTTTGGGTGACACCATGTGACAGAGAGGAATTCAGCAATTAACTTCTCCTACTTTGAGACACACGAGAGAGTTTTAATTTACTAAGGCAAACTTCATTTAATGGAATGTGGCCTTCCACTCAACTATTTCTTTTTCAGGTTTTTATTTTGACATACATACATACATACATACATACATACATACATACATACATATATGCATGCTGTTCAGCTTCCTTCGGGTATTATCCCACGTCATTGCAGTGCTTTTAAAGTTGTAGCAACGTTTCAGCAGAATCTCATCTGCCATCATCAGGCTTCTGTATGGAGTTTGTATACAAATATATATATATGTATGTATGTATATGTATGTATTTTTTTTTAAAGTTTTCGCGGGTACTTACATGTGTGCTGTTCAGCTTCCTTCGGGTATTATCCCACGTCATTGTATATATGTTTTCTGAGGTTTTCGCGGGTATTTGTATGTGGATCTTTGGATATTCGGGTTTTCTCCCACATAAAATTGGAAGTATCTGGGCAACGTTTCGATGAAGTCTCATTAGAAACAAGCCTGAAGTTGATGAATGAAACTTCATCGAAACGTTGCCTAGATACTTCCAATTTTACGCGGGAGAAAATCCAAATAAAGACATATATATATATATATATATATATATATATATATATATGTATGTATGTATGTATGTATGTATGTATGTATATATGTATATTTATGTAGGCTTTTTATCTTTAAGTCTCCTGGAGTCGCTAAGAATGAGTTGGGTGGCCTTATAAATTTGCTTAAGTAAATAAATATAGGATGAATTTTTCAAAGTTGCATTTTGCTTGTTCACATTGATTCAGTTGCAACTCACACCTTGTATTACTCACAACCTGTGTTATTTTATTTTATTTAAATCCTGCCTTTGTACAAATTACTCAAGGCAGTGAACATATTCAACACTTCCTCTTATATTCCCCATAACAGCAACCCTATGAGGTGGGTTGAACTAAGAGAGAGTGACTGGTCCCAGGTTACCCATCTGGCTTTCATGCCTACGGCAGGACTAGAACTCACAATCTCCTTGGCCCAAAGTCACCTAGCTGGCTTCCCATGCCTAAGCTAGAACTAAAATTCATGGTCTCCTGATTTCTAACCTGGTGTCTTCACGACTGGATCAAACTGGTTCAGTTTCTTACTCCCAAATAAATGTGTTCAGTGGTGTAGCACAATGAATGGATTAGACCAGGGCTGTCAAACTCCCGACCAGTGGGCTGGATGCATCACCGCCTGGTTTAGCAAAGGGGGAAAAAGTCCTGATAGGTCATATGATGCTGCTGGGACAAGGTGAGTTTGACACCCCTGGATTAGACTCAGCTAAAAAGAAATGTGCCAAATGGTGCCCTCGATAATCTGGGGTAGCCTACTCTAGATTATGAAGGACAGAATTTGAGTCTAATCTGTACCATGCAATTTGTAGGTAGTAGCCATGCTTTTTCATCTCACTATCTCCTGATATAACTGATCGTGCAGTTACAGATATTGGGAATTCAGAAATGATTCCAGAAAAAAACAAAGAACTTCTCATATAAACCATCATGTATGGTTAGACCTATGACTTCCATTGCTTTGTCTCACTTCTACTACACCTGGTCATTTATGGCTGTTGTGTCTGTACTTCTTTTCAGAGTCAAGGCTTATACCAGTGGTTTATACCAGTGGTGGTTTATACCAGTGGTGGGATTCAAATATTTTTACTACCAGTTCTGTGGCTGTGGTTTGGTGGGCGTGGCAGAGGAAAGATATTGCAAAATCTCCATTCCCTCCCCACCCCACAAACCTGCTTTCCATCTCTGTTCTCCTGTGCAAAAAAAGGGCAAAAAAAAAAAAAAAGAAGACCCAGCTGATCAACTGGGACTCTGGAGGCAGAGAAGAGATGGGGCGGGCCAGTCAGAGGTGACATTTGCCGGTTCTCCGAACTACTCAAAATTTCTGCTAGCTGTTCTCCAGAACTGGTCAGAACCTGCTGAATGCCACCTCTGCTGTGGTCAGAGAAGAATAACCCATGTAGCAGCATGAAACTGAGACATGTCAAAAGATAGCAGAGAAGGACAAAGAAGGAAGGAACACACTGTACAAATTAATGGTCATCCAAGCCAGGCCTGTTTTTCTCTTCCTGGGCTAGTTACCATAGCAAAGGATGAAAAGCAGCTGATAGGGATAAGGGATGGGAACACAACCCTGTGATTGTGACCTCTGAAAAAGTTGATTTGAATCGAAGTTGACAATGCAACAGCTTGAGAAAAATGTAGCTAACTATGTAAATTCTTTTATCTGTTGGTGCAGAGTTCAGTGAATACGATTTTTTTCTTAGCAACAGTTAAGTTGCTATGGGTGCTATTTGATAATTGAACACAATTCTCCCATTTAAATAGCAAAGATAAGGCATCACTGCTTATTAAGTTTATAGCTTAAGAGTTTATCAACTTAATTTAGCTTAAAAGTTTTATCAACTTTCATTATTATTTCCATGTTGTGTAAGCAAGAAATTCACGGCTGTAAAATAGCTTTTATGAGAGAAAAATATAATTCTTCATGTTTCCCCTCCCAATATATTTATTATGGAATGTTGCATGACTGGCACTCTCTACTTTTGTTTGTAAGATAGGCCTCTCACAACCAGTTCTGCCTTTCTGGTAAATAAACTGTGTGTTTCCGTATGTGTTATAAATAAAAATAGTACAACCTCCTAGCTCTGTGGTGTACAGATGATTAGGTGATTCAGACTTTTCTTCTGTCCTTAGGAGACAAATCAATCTCACAACAGATAAACAAAATCACACTATTTTAAAACAAAGGTTAATATAAATATTTATAAAATATTTTTTAAAATTAACTCTAGGTGTTAAAACATAAACTTTCAAAGGTAACAGTGGGTGGATTTCAGATCTATTCAGATCACAGTAAAACAGTTGGTTAAAGATCTATGGAGATTCTCAGTCATCCAGGTCATGGTTGTCCCAAAGGTGCTTTTTCAAGAGGTAACTCGACTTTCTAGGATTTTTTTTTTTTTTGAAGACATTTTGCTTCTCATCCAAGAAGCTTCTTAAGCTTTGACTGGATGGTGGGGGACGGAAAGATTTATACTTCTTGCAGACAGCTGGTCATTTGCATCCTTTTAGTGAGTCATGAAGGCCACCTGGAGGTTATATCTGTGTCATCAGGGTCACCTGAGTGATGCAAATAGGGGAGGAGCCTTCTTGGAACTGTTGAAAGATCTGTGTTGTAAACTGGAGATAGATGATGTCATATCCAACCCCTCTGTTGAGAGAGGGCTGTTCAATTTTAACAAATTTTGTCAAAGAGGCCATCTATGACCAAATGAAGGTTATCTCCTCTCCTCTTCTCCTCTCTCTCCTCATCTCTCCTCATCTCTCATCTCCTCATCTTTGTCCTGTCCTCTCTTCCTTGTCATCTCTTCTCCTCTCTTCCCTGTCATCTCCTCTCATCTTTGTCCTTTCCTGTCCTCTCCTCCCTTCTCCTCTCCTCATCTTCGTCCTGTCCTGTCCTCAACTTTGTCCTGCCCTGTCATCTCTTCTCTTCTCTTCCCTGTCATTTCCTCTCCTTTCCTCTCATCTCCTCCCCTTCCTGTCATCCCCTCTTCTCTCCTCTCTCCTCCTCTGCCTACATTATTTAGGAGGGTGTGAACTCACAGGTACATAATGGCAAGTGTAATAGAAGTGTGTATCTCCATCCCACCAAGACTGAGTATAGTTTTCCTATTTGCCAGTGCAGCCACCTGTACATCTGATGCAAGGTTTGAATCCAAACTGTTCTTAAATTGTTTTCTTAAACTGTTCAGAGCAGCAGTTGCCAATTGGTGGGCCGTAAGAAAATTTTGGTGGGCTGCAGAGAAATCTCATGCCCAGAGCACCCCCACAAAGCAATTAATCCAAGCTGCGCAGCCCACATGCCTGCGGGAACCCTGCCTGCCCACTCCTTACCAGGCAAACATGCCTGCTAAATTGCTATTTTTCCTTTTTCTGACCATCAGCTGTTCTGCTGTGTCTGGAGATTTAGATTAGCTAGGAAGCAGGAAATGGTTGGATTTCTTGCTTTCTAGCTAGTCTTTACCTCTTCGGCTCTGCTTTTAAGCACAGCCGAACCTCCCTTACGACTGAAGCTTCTATTATTCAGTGCAGACCCATGGCGAGCAAGTTTGAGACACTAAGCTAGTTGATGGCAGATAGATCACTGAATGATTCTGTGAGCAACTTAATTCTGCCTGCCTGCTTGCTTTGCCTGATTTTCAGTAAAAGTTGCTCTTTTTTAAATGAAAAATTCAATATTTACATACATGGTGTGTTGTGAGTTAATTTTATGAGTTTGCTTTCAAGCAAATTTTATGTGACAGACTGAGCTAGCCAATGGCAGATAGATTTCTGAATGAATCTGTGATTCTGTGAACAACTCAATCTGCCTGCCTGCTTTGCCTGATTTTGGGTAAAAGTTTCTCTTTTTTATAAAAAATTTCAATATTTACATGCATGGTGTGTTGTGAGTTAATTTTGTGAGTTTGTTTGCAAGCAAATTTTATATGACAGACTGAGCTAGCAAATGGCAGATAGATAGATTTCTGAATGAATCTGTGATTCTATGAGCAACTCAATCGGCCTGCCTGCTTTGCCTGATTTTGGGTAAAAGTTGATCTTTTTTTATAAATAAATATTTATATAAATATTTGTAATATTTACATACAAACCATGCCCAGCCAGTCACATGATCAAGCCACACCCACAAATTAGGCCATGCTCATAGAACCTGTTAGTGGTCCCTGGGATTTAAAATTATGAGTTTGGTGATCCCTGAGTTCCAAAAGGTTGGTGACCCCTGGTTCAGAGGAAGGTTAAATGAGGCCATTTTTAATCCCTAAATCTGGAGCCTTTCTTCATGAAATGTCTGGTTACTATGATCTGGTTCAGTTTATTGTTTTCACCCAATATGTTCTTGGGAGAGTTTTTTTCCTTCAGCCGATAACTGGACATTAGAGGCCAAGTTGGAGGAATTAAAGGGACTTTACCTACTTTTGTGACCTTATTGCTTTTCTGCCACGCCCCTTTGGGTCATCGCAAGGGCAGAGAACTGGTTGTTAAATTTTTTGAATCCCACCCACCTTTAGGCATCTATGTGGCCCCTGCACAATGTGTCCTGTTATGACATTAATTGTACAAATGCAATTAATATGCAAGTTTGAGAAACTATCCCAGCTCCTGCAAATATCTATCCTTTGAATTTGCTAGTGCATCTCAAGATAACGTCTACATGTGGACCGGTGAGAGCTTATTTTGAAAAGCAAGAAGTAGTTCCAGGAAAGAGAGACTTATCATAATCAAGACTTAAACACAGGGGTGGGATTCTACCAGTTTGCATCTATTCGCTAGAACCAGTTGTTAATATTCTAAGCAGTTCGGAGAATTGGTTGTTAGAAGAAATTACTGGCCTAATCCTGTAAGGAAGGCAGGAAGGAAACATTCTGGTGTTGCTTACAGAAACTGCCTCTCCCTCCCTTGTTACATTCTTGGCAGGACTAGACTTCCTGTCTCAAGAATTTCTCTGGTGTTTTTTCCCCCTCCTTTGCTGGTACTTTGCTTATGTGGAGTGACCATTCAAAGTTACAATGGCCACTGAAAAAAGTGACTTATGACCATTTTTCACACTTACGACTGTTGCAGCATCCCCACAGTCATGAGAAGCCAGGTGAGGAGACGCGTACCTCGATGTGAGTGATGTTGAGTTGGCCACGCCCAGCCAATAACATGACCACCAAGCCATGTCCACCCAGTCACATGACCACCAAACCATATCCACCAACTAAGCCACCCACAGAACCGGTTGTTAAAATTTTTTAATCCCACTCCTGCTTAAACACTTAATTTTTTTTTTACACATTCATGTTACAAGAGCTTCTGTTGCTTTGTATGAATGTATACAATAATTTGATCCATACAGTTACTATCAAGTCTCCTTTGGTCATCAGAGTTGTTTAAAAGTGACATGTTCATGGCAGGAGGGTTGTTTTTATATAAATCATATTAATAAAATTAAATGGAGTATGTTTTGGTTTAACTGCATATTCCTTGTGATTGCAAATATATTCTGGTGTATATTGACTTTACTCATTTTGTATAACGTTAAGTGGTTTTTTGGTATGTGTCTGACTTTGAGTCAGTGTTGACTCCTAGCAATGGGTTTTTTAAGCAATGTTCCAGAAGTGGTTTGGCACTGCTTGCTTCCAAGGGCTGAGAGAGAGTGACTGGCCCCAAATCACTGACTGCCTTTGTGCCTAAGGCAGGACTCGAACTCAAGGTCTTCTGCTTTCTACCATGGCACCTTAACCACCACACCAAAATGGCTCTTGCTATTTGGTAAATGTTGTTTAGTATTGATTTTTTAAAAATATTACTGTGGTTAGGGACACATAAATAAACATGTTTGCTTGTCGTGTAAGTTAAAGGTATCAACAAATGGGGGAGAGTCTACATTTTATATAAGAAAAGGATCCCAATTTTTCCATGGTTAGAAGCGACACAAGACCTGAAATCTGCAGAGGGTAGGGGTATGTTTTTGAAGTGGATAGATTTTATAACTTTCCTTTTGTTTTTCTGACTAACTGGGAAAGTCTCAGGGAAGGGTGGATTTTTGGTTTTTTTTTTTGGTGCATTTAGGAGGCACTTGTTGCAAAACAAGATACCTAGGAGAGGAAAGTAATATTGGTGATTCTCTTGTCATATCTTGCTGAATAATCTGTTTCTTAGAGATTGTTTCCCTGCAGGGCTCACTTATCATTTCACAGTCAGCTGGAGGAAAACGGCTTTCAAGCTGTTTACAGACTGATGCAGAAACACAGAGGCAAGAGGAAAGGGGCTGATCCTTTCTCTCTCTTTAAGAACTTCTTGAATGTACAAGTAGTCCTCGATTTACAACAGTTCATTTAGTGAGAGTTTGAAGTTACAGTGGCAGTGAAAAAAAAAAGACTGTTGCAGTATGGTCACATGATTAAGATTCAGACCCTTGGCAATTGACTCATATTTATGAGGGCTGCAGCGTCCGGTGAACAGGTTTTGTGACCTGACAAGCAAAGTCAATGGGGAAGCCAGGTTCACTTAATAATCACGTTACTAATTTAACAACTGCAGTGATTCACTTAACATGTGGAAAATTGCAAAAGTCACTTAACAACTGAGCAACAGAGATTTTTGCCTCAATTGTGATCGTACATTGAGGGCTACCTCTGTGTTTGGCCCCTGCACGACAATGGAGTAGATTGGTTGCAAGTCTGGTAGAAGATGCCTTATCTTCTGCTTGTTGGATTCTTTGGCTCCAAGCTTCAATTGAATCAGGTTTCCCTATAAAGGAAAAAAAAAAATATCCTAGGATTTAATGTGGTTCTAGTCTAGAAGCACACCCAGCTCATCAGAGATCTGCAATGATTATACTCTGCCTCCAAAGGAGCAGCATTTTACTTAGTTGCTCAGCATGTGTCCTGCGTTATGTTCATGCTGCACTATCCTTTTATCTATAACAATAATCCAATGAAATAGCTGGGCTGAGAGAGAGCCTCTGGCCCAAAATCACCCAGGGAGTTCCCCAGCTGAGTACAGATCAGAGGTGATATTCAGCAGGTTCTGACCAGTTCTGGAGAACCAGTAGTGGAAATTTTGAGTAGTTTGGAGAACCGGCAAATACCACCTCTGACTGGCCCCACATGCATCTCTTCTCTGCCTCCTGAGTCCCAGCTGATTGGCTGGGCCTTCTTTGGTTGCCCTGCACAGGAGAACGGAGCTGGAAAGCAGGTTAGTGTGGTGGGGAGGGAATGTGGATTTTGCAGTATCCTTCCCCTGCCACTCCCACTAAGCCACGCCCACAGAACCGGTAGTAAAAAAAAAATTAAATCCCACCACTGGTATAAACCTTCTCTCTGACACCTGGTTGCCCCAGTGCCAGCGCTTTACCATGATGCTGGTATATGGTGACATTTGTCAAATTCTGCCTCCTGGAAAATCTTTTCAAGTTATAGAAATTCAAGACATGCCAAGACCAAAGAACCTCTTCTCTAGTGCATCCTCACATTCTGTACACAAATATGTGAGAGTAGGTTCTAGATAGCACAACACACTGCGGGACACGAGTTTCACAAATATCAAAGAAATGGTGGAATAGAATCATTAAAGGAAGGATGCAAAAGGGAGGAACAAAATTAAATGTGAATGACAAAAATTTAAATAATTGTTAAATTATTTTAAGTCCTTAGTTGAATTGTTGAATTGTCCCGCAGTGAGTAGGCCACGCTGAGTTGGCCACAGTGAGTTGGCCATGGCAAGTTGACTGTGATGACTTGTCCTATTCTGGTGAGAGCATGCAAAAATGGCCTCAGGAAGCAAAAGTAGTCTGGAAATATAACTCTTGTAGAGAATAATATGGCAGCACCCCACTGGCCTTTTTACATTCTTAGATGTACAGATGTAAGATAACATGAAATGAAAGGATGTGATGGGAAACATTGTCCTTTCTTCATTTATCTCCACTTTTTGCCCTTATTCCAGTAAAACCAGTTCAAAGGTAAAACCAGACAGGAACGGAAGATGGGCAGAAATATGCCTGACTGCTGAGTTATAATTCATATTTGAAGTACTTAAGAGCATTTGCTCCTCATTATGGCAAAAAAAAAATTAAGCTAGTTATTAGGGAAGCAGATGGGCCCAAGAGAGTTTTATGTAAGATTTATTGATGTTAAGTAGTGTTAGACATGGAAGCAAGTCCAAATTGCGTTTAAGAGTGTGTATGCTGTAAATACACTAATCTTCATCTGATTCTGAAATGAAGTCAATATCTGTACCTGCTGAATCTTTAATAAAAGATAAAGGCATCTCAATAATGAAGGATCTCTGCTTCATCTGAATTGCAAACAATGAGAGATTACCCCAAAGAAGTAGAGATGTCATCCCTTAGATGCTGAAGCCCAGCTGCTCAGGGCATTAAATGACATCACGAGCATCTTGGATTCTGACATTAAGCCTAATAGGTGTAGTTCTTGTAGTGGGCATTATCTAAGTTCCTGATACTAAGGAACTATTAGCCAATAATCTAGGTGGGAAGTTCCAGAATTGTCAACTATAGCAACCAAATGGTCCTTGACCTAGAATCATTGTAGCTGGTGGAATCAGTCAAAGCTATCTGAAATTGCTTCAAGCCACTAAGACTGAATGAGTATCTAGTGACAAGGTTGAATGGAGAACTCTCAGCCTATTTATAGGTTACTTCAGTCTCATTTTGGATTTGTTTCATCAAATACATGCCAGTCTACCAATGCTCCATTGAATTAGGATACGGCCTCCATTAATTGGATCTCATGTGGTCTTCATCTTGGACAGTATTTTAGCATCTACATTGCTATGCTTGGCTTTTATGGTAAGAAGAAAGGGGGCTTAGCGTTATCAATAATATTGAATTCAAGATAGAAGTCCCATTTTTTTCCATTGTTAATGTGTAAGGCTTTGGACCACAAACAGAGAAACTGAGGTGTTTACTTTCAGATACAGAAACTCAGTGGGCAACTTTGGGCTTTCTCAGACCAACCTATCTCAAAAAATTGTTGCGGGGATAAATAGGAAGAAACACCTTGTACAGCACTTGGAAGTTCAGCACAATAATAATAATTATAAATAAATGAGAAATGTTGAATTCTGCCATGATGTATATATCATATAATCTTTATTATTGTTTGGAAGGACATTGATAATGTCCTGTAAATTATATCTGCTGTTCTAGGATCTTTTAATAGGGGAAAAGAAGGCTGTATGTTCTGGCACATTTATCTACTTCAGTCTTTATGATTGCCTGAAGAAATAGAAGGTTATAAGATGTGTGTTACCTGTATAAGCAATGACACTATAATTTCAACTGTTGAAAAATTAAAAGGAAGGGGGTTAAAATTTGTATACAAAGAAATGAATAAATTATCATGGCATTTTGATAACAGAAAGCCAACTAAGGTTTTGAATTGACCACTTGTTCTTTATAACTTCTACAATCAGCGAGTTTCTCAGTCATAAGCAGATCATTTGTATCTGCTTGTTGTATTTCTAAGTCATAATTGGTTTAATCTGTAACCACTCACCCAATTATTTGATCCATCTAAATTCACTTCGGATGGATTAGAAAAAGGGCACTATTTTTCTCTGACTTTGCCTCAAGATGAACTGGCCAACAGCGAGTTCTGAGAGGAAAGAGGTTGTCAGAAAGATTAATTTTTAAAGATGGGGTTGTTGTGGCAGAGATGAGGCCCACTGATCCTTGGAACTGCAGTTCTTTCTACTGGCAGAGTGGAAATGTTTTATTTGTTTATTACATTTATACACTGCTCATCTCACTACCAAATGATTCTGGATGGTGTATAAGGTTGAGATTCCTATTTCTTAAAAGGAAATGATAAATTAGCTGTGAGGGAATCAGTAAGCATCTGAGGGATCTAAGTCTTGTCTCTTCAGCATCCATGGTAAGCTGGGAATATGGATGCCGGCATCTATGTTAGTGTTTACATTTGCATAAGTCCAATAACGGGCAGACCTGAAATAAAAAGCAAGTGAGAAATAGCTTTGGAGGAAATGGGCTAATCAAGGAAGTTAAGGGAGGAAGAGATAAAAGCTTCAGCAGTTGCCAGAAAAACGGTTTAAGGAAACAAATATTTGATTGCTCTAGAAAGCCTTGTTTAATGTCGCTGTGTAAGCCATAGTCTTCCATTTGGGATGGAACATAAGCCTAGAAGTTCTCCAAGTACTTTTCACAAACTCCGTTTAAAAAAAATGGAAGCTGACATCTCAATGCCGAAAGCAAAATAAAAAACCAGGCCTTTTTTTTTTTTTTTAAAGAGCGTTGTTTCTTGCTTGTGAAAAAATATGTCACATGAAATGTTACAGTTGAAAACATAGAGGGAACGAGACATTTCATGGTAGCAAAGAGCCAGGGTCTCCAAATGTGGGAATTTGAAGCTGGCTGGGGAATTCTAGGAGTCAAAGTCCACAAGTCTTAAAGTTGCCGAGTTTGGAGATCCCTGGCCTCTAGAGGAAGAGCAATCCGGGGGAATAGAGATATTTCATCAAATGTAGCTTATAACAAATGCCTGTTATGTACATAAGAGTTTACTAGCAAATGCATGTGAAAATTGGGCAGGACTTCAATTGTGTAGTCACAAATGCATCTTGGATTTTGATCCTCCCTGCCCTGCAGAAACCTTTGCTGGTCATTCTACTGGAAAGGAAATATGTCAAATGTACATAATTTAACAACGTGAATAAGCTATTTCTAAGAATTTCCTGTCGACAATTTAGTATTTATTTTCCCTTCGATGTTACAAATGAGTTGAGATAATACAGCAATCCTAACTTTGAGCTGTAAAGTATCAGGCTAGGGAAGGCTGGTCAAATACCATGTTTCTCAAAAATGAGACCTGATTTTATATTTCTTTTGCCACCAAAAAAGACACCATCTATTTTTTTTTTTGGGGGGGGGGGTGTCTTCCACTGACTCACCTTGTGGCGGTGGCAATAATAGCCCTGCCCAGCAGGAGCGGACAGGGTCACTGTGCATGTCATTCTGGAGTCTGTTTCTCAGTTGCAGAGGCCTTTCCTGAAGGCCTCTGATGGCGAAATGGAGGCCAGGGGTGATGCATGCAAACGGCGGCAAGTGGCCGCAGAAGAAATGGGCTGGCAAGGCGTTGGGGTATGCGAGGCCTAGTAAGTAGGACAGCTCCCCCATCCCCATCCTAGCTTATTTTTTACCCATGCACCTTGCCCCACCCCTGCACCCCGGACTGGGCAGGTCTTAATTAGGGCTTATTTCGGAGGGGGTAGGGCTTATATTGGGCGCACATATAAAAATCAAGTTACTTTTCGGGTAGGTTGTATTTTTGGGGAAAAACAGGTTCAAGTAGTCCCAACTTATGAACACAATTGGGACTGTTAAGCAAGGGGGTGATGAAGTGAGCCCTTTTGCCATGGTTGTGTGAATCACTGCAGTTGTGAAGCAACCATGTAGTCATGAAGTGAATCCAGCTTCTCCCCATTGACTTTGCTTGTCAGAAACCGGCTGACAATTCGCAAATTGTGATAATTTGACCTCAGGATGGTGCAAATACATTCTAGTTGCCATGTGCTCAAATTGAGATCATGTGACTTGGCTATAAAAAGGCACAGAAGAGAAGGGTGATTTAAATTAAGAACAAACTGCCCCTTTTTCTATCATAATAAGACGTTTTTGAAATTATCCAGAATGTGAAAGTAAATGCGATTTATTTATTTTTTTGACTACAGAACTGATTTTCCACGTGGTCTGCCTTCATCCAGATAGGCCAGGTGTGTCAAACTCCATTTCATTGAGGGACACATCAGGATTGTGTTTGACTTTGGGGGGAGGGGTAGAGTGGATGTGGCCATGGTGACCACTTCCAGATCACTCGTGTCAAGGGCGCTTGTGGGGTCCAAGCGTTCTGCCAGACAAAATGGGCTCCCGAGCTCCATTTTTGGCTGTGATGGCCTCCTGCAATCCTCTGCCAGCAAAAATGGAGTTCCAGGCCCAAAATTTCGAACCTGGGGGCATAGGGAATTCTATTGTGAGTGGAGGAGTAGAGTACTCTTCTCGAGAAGTACCTCTGAACCCACTCAGTTGTGTTAAAGCCCATGTCACACTGCACCAACAGATGCAAAGAGGATGTAAAACGGACAAAAAACTTGCCATCCGTTGGTTAACGCGATGTACTCACTGCCTCCGCTTTGCTTCCTCTCTATCCGTCCAGCATCCGTTTACTGACGTTTCATCCGCTCAGAAAGTTTTGGGCTGCCTAAAACTTTTGCGCGGAAAATGTATCCAATGCATCCGTTCTGCATCCTCTAGGCATACGGGGGACATCCGTTCTGCATCCATTACGCATCTGCTATATCCGCTAGGCATCGGCTGTGCATCCGCACAACTAAAATCCGTTCCAGCGGTAAACGGACGCAGGGAGGAAGCAGAACGGAGGCACAGCGTTAGTAGCACGGATGGAGAAAGAATGAAAGCGGATGCAGCTCATCCGCTCTGCATCCGCTCTGCATCCTCTACGCATCCGCTCTGCATCCTCTACGCATCCTCTATACATGCATCCTCTATACATCCGCTCTGCGTTCTCCCCACATCCGTTCCTTTCCATGTTATCCGCTCTGCTTATGCAAATTTTTGCCCCTTTTGAGAGCGGATAACAACGGATGGAACATTTTGCTTGTCCGTTGTGTCCTTTTTGCATCCGTTGGGCAGTGTGACATGGCCTTAATATTGGGTAATGAAACGCCTGCAAGAAAACAACCAGGGGCAAAGAGTATCCAGGACCCCTCATTTCAATACTGAGCTACAAATATCCTCCTCTATCAGTTATTTTATTGTCTGTAGCCAGGGTTATGACCACGTGTTCTTCACAGGTTAGATCAGGAGTGTTATGATTCATCTTGCTACTGAGCAAGATTGAAAATGGAGAAACTCAAGGAAATAGATAAGGTCTAAGGGAGTCTGATTAATGCCTACTAGAAACTTGGCAACAAACAAGAACTTTGGTAACAGTGATTGCCGAATTGCACTGGCAGCAATGAGGAATGCAAGCCGAACTTTAATTGTATAGGCAGTCCTTGAATTACTGTGGTTCATTTATTGACCATTGGAAGGCACCGAAAAAAAGTCTGATGACTATTCTTCACTCTTAGAATAGAATTCTTCATTGGTCAAGTGTGATTGGACACACAAGGAATTTGTCTTGGTGTAAATACTCTCAGTATACATAAAAGAAAAGATACTTTCATCAAGAATCATAAGGTACAACACTTAGTGGTAGTTATAGGGTACAATAAGCAATCCAATCATACTAGGAAACAGTCATTATAAATCGTAAGGATACAAGTGACAAAGTTATGGTCATACAGTCCCAAGCAGGAGGGGATGGGTGATAGGAGTGATGCAAAGATTAATAGTAATCGTAATGTGATAGTAATGCAGACTTTGTAAGTAGTTGGACAGTGTTGAGGGAATTATTTGTTTTGCAGAGTGATGGCGTTCGGGAAAAAAACTGTCCTTGTGTGTAGTTGTTCTGGTGTGCAGTGCTCTATAGCGTCATTTTGAGGGCCATCCTCTGAGATGGTCTGTTCCATGTGGGAGAACATCTCACATCTGGATCTGGGGCTCCTATAGATTGAAGGCACATTGGTAGCCATTGTTTTTTCTGCAGTCCTCATTACTCTCTGAAGTCTATGTCTGTCCTGTTGGGTTGCAGAACCAAACCGGACAGTTACAGAGGTGCAGAGGATAGACTCAAGATTACAACGGTTGCAGCATCCCCATGGTCATATGATCAAAATTCAGTGGCAACTGGCTCATATTTATGACCGTTGCAGTTTCCCAAGGTCATGTGAACCCTTTTGCGACTTTTCACAAGCAAACCCTTTTCACAAGCAAAGTCAATAGGGAAGCCAGATTTGCTTAACAACCATGTTACCAACTTAGCAACTGTAGTGCTTCACTTAACAACTGAGGCAAGAAAGATCATAAAGTTGGGCAAAACCCACTTAACAAATTTCTTGCTTAGCCACAGAAATTTTGGGCTCAGTTGTGGTTGTAAGTCGAGGACTATCTATACATTGTACGTTTGTTTGACAGAGCTTACAGGTAGTCCTCGACTTGGTGACCACAGTTGAGCCCACAATTTGTTAATATTATTGCCAAGTGAGAAATTTGTTAAGGGAATTTTGATCCCATTTTATGACTTTTCTTGCCACATTTGTTAAATGAATCACTGCGGTTTTTAAATTAGTAACACGTTTGTTAAGTGAATCAGCTTTCCCCATTGACCTTGCTTGTCAGAAAGTCTCAAAAGGAGATCATGTGATCCCGGGACACTGCAACGGTCATAAATGTGAACCAATTATCAAGCCTCCGAATTTTGATCATGTGACCATGGGGATGCTTCAACGGACACAAGTATGTAAGATTGACATAAGTCACTTTTTTCAGTACCATTGTAACTTTGAACTGTCACTAAATGAACTGTTGTAGGTTGAGGACTAACAGTATTCGTATTGTTGCACCAGAATACACTTCTTGTTTTCATTTTGACCTCATAAAGATTAGTGATAAGCATCTACAGGATAAGATGCTTAAAACTAATCACAGTTGTCACAGGATATGACTTTGTGTTTCCAGTTTCAATGCTTAATTTTAACAAAAGGCATCAAAAGCTTTGATTCATTTAAATCTGTCTGGAAAGTTAAGTGCTAACATCCCCAAATTCTATAAAGAAAATTTTGATATATTTGCAGACTTTGCAAATACACACACACACACACACTGTATATTTAGTACATGAGCCTTCCAGAGATGCTTTGATGAGATGGGCAACCATACAATTTGAATAAATAATTACTACATTATATTATTCTCACTAAGTGAACCTAAATGATGTCTTATATTTTATGCTGACCGTAAATGAATATTGTAATAGATGTGACAGCTATGGTTTTGATTTATATGCCGTTGAATCACTTAGGGAAGTTTTCAGTAGCATAAACAATGGTAAACTGCTAATGGTAAGGGCATTAACCAACAACACAAAAATAATACATCATAATAGAATAGAATAGAATTCTTTATTGGCCAAGTGTGATTGGACACACAAGGAATCTGTTCCGGTCCACAAGCTCTCAGTGTACATAACAAGCAACAAGTGATATCTTGATCATAATCATCATAAAAATATGTTCATCACAAATCATAAAATACAACAGTTAGTGATAGTCATAGGATACTAAATAAGCAATCAACATAAATCATACTAGGATACTAAATAAAGCAATATAAATTGTATATTTATATTGTATAGATACTTTACAATATTTATAATTGTAAGATACAAGCAACAAAGTTATAATCATAAGATAAGGAGATAGGTAATAGGAAAGATGAGAAGAATGATAGTAATACAGCCTTACTAGGGAGTTTGACAATGTTGTGGGAATTAGTTGTTATCAGAATGATGGTATGGGGGGGAGGACTGTACTTGTGTCTAGTTGTTCTGGCGTGCAATGCTCTACAGCAGGGCAGTCAAACTCCTGGCCTGCAAGCCGGATGTGTCATGCGCTGGCCACACTCATGTCCTGTTTAACGAAAGGGGGAGGGAAGTCCCGATACATCATGTGATGCTGCCGTGGTGATGTGAGTTTGACATCCCTGCCCTATAGCATCATCTTGAAGGTAGAAGTTAAAACAGTTTATGCCCAGGATGTGAGGGACCAAAATTTGTCAAGAAGCATGTTCTCAGTTTATTTATTTAATCCGTAAGCAGAGTATATATTGAAGCAAGCTGAATTTGAAGAAGATCAGTTTAAAACTGGCAGAAGAAAGGTGAACTACCTGTGCTATAATGATGACAATACCCTGATTTCCAAAAATGCAAAAAATCTTCAATCCCTGGTATTAAAGATAAAAAAGCAGAAAAAATAAAAACAAGGCACCAAAATTAAATATGAAGAAATCCAAATTTGAAGGTGTTTTTGAATGTCTAGGGCTTTGAACATACTACATGATTGCATCTCTTTAAAGCAGCCATGTTTTCCCCAGCATCTCTCCACAATTTTAAAAGATTATCAGCAGGTATTTGTTTGTGTCCCCGGACATAATAAAGCCTTTATTTTGCACTATGTCCAAACTATTGCACCACTCTATAATTTATAAATACAATATGCCTGTTAGAGGTGATTCTTAAATCAGATAGAATTATCACTTCTACTAACATGATTATCCCTGATGAGATGAACATTACCGTGGCTACATTGGCATTTTGAGGACTGAAACCCACAGTGTCCAGTTTAGAATTATTGGAGACAGCAGAGATTTCTCAAAGGCATTTGGTTTGAATAATGGATTCACAGAATTTGACAGCTCCAGGGTGTGTGAAAAAATAGAACTAGAACTAGAATCCCATAACTGGCTTTATTGGAAATTTGCCAACGCCCAACTGAGTCTGCTTATGGAAGAGACACTGAGCTTTCCTCTTTGGCACAAACAAGAAATAAATGAGGAAGAAATGCTTGATTGTCAATGCACAGAGTTTCTGTTGTTCATATGGCAGATCCCATGTTTGCCCGCATTACTTCTGGGGTGGGGCCGAAAGGAAAAAAGAAAGCACAACATATTCTTCAATGTTTCCTTTGTCTTTCAAATCACAAGACAGGCAGGGACAGAAATATAGGGAATGATCTATTTTCCACTGAAATGATATCTAAATCCAGACCTATGTAAGAAATGCAGAGGTGTCTGCATTTTGACCGGTATAATTATAGTTCAGTGTGTATGGAGATTCTCAGTCATCCAGTTCATGGTTGTCCCAAAGGTGCTTTTTACAAGAGGCAACTGGACTTTCTGGTTTTTCTTTGAAGACATTTTGCTTCTCATCCAAGAGGATTCTTCAGCTTCTCTTCAAAGAAAAACCAGAGAATCCAGTGGCCTCTTGAAAAAGTACCTTTGGGACTTAAAAGTACCTTTGGGACTTTGTTCTGACCGAGGCTTCTCCAACAGCACAACGCTGAGTCCTCATCTGGATAAACCCCTTTTATTTCATTTACAATGGATTTCCTCTCCAACAAAGTCCTGACCAACAGTCTTTCAAGATAGTTCCCAATTACAGATCAGGCTTGGAGAGGGGCCAGGCTGATATCTTTCAGACGTTGCAATACTTGGCAAGCATGCCGGAATGAACTAATTATCTCCTGCAAAGTCCCATTCCCCTTTCGCTCCTCTTTATTCCCTAGGGAGTGGCCATTCACCATCCACCTGTGGCTTTACTCCCAAGTTGGCCCTAGTTCCTCAGCTGTTCCCTTCATCTGGCAGCTCTGTGCATGTGCACATTGGGAACAGGCTCCAGCTGTTCTTCTGCCTCACTGATCTCCGACTCCGAAGGCAGCTGATAATTGTCAGACGGCCCTGACCCCATCTCTGCCTCCAACACAGAGCTGTCAGGCGGAGCTCCATTCAAAATCCAGGAAAGAAATACTTAGACTCTTTAGTTTAGAGAAAAGATATCTTTTACTGAAAGTGAAGTGGTAGCAACCAAAGAATTCTGAATCTGAGAATTTAGGCGCGCAATTCACATATAGAAAGTGATGGAAATGTTCCCACCCCCAATAGTTCAAATGACACTTCCAATTAGAAGTTGTGGATATGATCATGTGGGCATCTTCAGGTGATGATGAGGCCTCTGTCCGTTGACCTTGGCATATTTTGAAAATGGGTTGCAGTTGTGCAGAGAGAAGAAAGCTAAGCGAGAAATAGAAACCTAACTCTATTTTATGCTCCCCCCTTCCATTTATACATCAGACGAATGTAACTCCTCCAGCTCACTTCCCCAACTATTCCTACCTCCCTTTTCCACCCCCCGTTACTTATGGCAGTCGAAAAGATGCAAAGCAATAGCAGAAGATCTTGAAGACTGACACAGAGCACTCATCAGAGCCTTCCCCAGACTCCAGGACTGGCCCCATGTTACTCCCCAACCTCCTCACTGTCCAAATCTTCTGCCAGTTCTGCTGGGGCCACAACATAATTATAGCTGTTGTACAGGTAGTCCTCAATCAACTAGAGCCTGCTCATTTCGGTATTGTGTTGTGGCAGTTGTAAAACAGTTGGTCATGTGACTGACTTTTTTGTGTCAGTTGTTAAGCAAGCCAAAGGTTCACTATAGGCATGGTTTTGCTAAAAAAAAAAAAAAAAAAGCAGAAGTGATATCCAAACCATATAAAATTTGGTCTTGTGACCATGGGATGTTGGAAATGGTTGTTTTGTTGAGAGCCTGAAGTTTGGTCATGTGATCACAGAGGAGGCCGCGGCCATCGGAAGTTTGAATCCGGGCCATAACACCCCCTTTTCGGGTCAGTCATAACATTAAACAGTTGCTAAGTGAATAGTCATAAGTTGAGGACTACCTGTGTACATGAATAGTTTATGATTAAATAATCTCTTTTCCAAAGAGAGACAACCAACGCATTAGCCTGATTACAAAGTTTGAAATTTGGGAGGAATCTGCCAAATTCCGATGGAATGATAGAGAAATCAATGTGAAATGTGTCAGCCAACATCTTCATTGCGTATCTTGACTTTTCTACAACCAAGGAGTTTTACAAAGGGTCCTGTTGCATCTTCCAGTTTGTAATCTTCTCATGTTTTCCAATTGTACCTCCCTTCTTCGTACTAAAAGAATATGAAGGAAAGACAGATGAACTTACTGCAGAATGCTATAAGATTGGCAAAACTCAGAATGGCTAATTTCAAAACATCTTTATACTCCTAATGCAAATTAATTTTTGAACACAAAATATGTAACATAACATTTAAAATTCAGTGGTTTAAACTTGTAATTCTATTTATCAGGCAGGTGGTGAATGCTGCTTTGAAAGAGAGCAAGTGTGAACAGAACTTTTACATAATCACTAGTGTGATTATGATTTCATGAACTGTGTGTGCTTGTATGGAATGTGTGGGAGAAAAAAGGAATATTTCATTGTTTGTTACCTAACCTTCATGCTAAATTTAGTTCTTTACCAGCTTTTTTTTTGTTCTTAAGTTGAACCAGAAAAACAAATGAGATTCCAGATGTAACAATAACAGAAATATTCAAAATGCATTTAATGAATTACCAGTAGTCTTCGACTTGTAATTATAATTGAGGCTGGAATTATGGCCATTAAGTCTTGGTGGTCATAAAGCAGATTGCCATGTGACCATGCCTGATTTTATGACCTTTTTTGTGGCATGTCACATGCTAAGTGAATGGTTGTTAAGTGGAATGGCATCGTCATGAAATGAATCCATTTGATCAAATGGATGCTTTTTGCTGGCAACCAGAAACTAATAACTTTCTGAAAATCACACTCATTGGGCCATAGGATGCTACAAACAGCGTCAACACAAACTGATTGCCAAGCACCCAAAGTGCAGTCATGTGAACATGTGTGTGTGTACTGTTGTCAGAACTCCAGAACCAGATCATAAGTACTTTTTTTGGGGGGGAAGGGGTCTTTCATAACTTTGAATGATTGCTAAGCGATCAGTCATTAAGTGAGGACTTTCTCTCCAAAACAGACACTGAGCTCTGAAATAGCAAAGAAATGATGCTTCCTGCCAGCAGAAATTGGAGAGTGGTCAATAGGTTTTTATGACTTCTTTATGACTTCATAATTTCAGACAGAAAGAAGTTAGTTGATTAAAGCTAACAGGGCCTGAAGGCCAATGGTGTGAATTATTAGCTGAGACTCATCAGGCAGTAGGATAAAGTCTGACTCAGCTGCATGAAGAAGTAAGATAATAAAATCTCCAGTAATTGACTTGGAGGTTCACAGCAATTTAAATATTTCTATCTTTGTTCAGGGAGACTGCAGAATTATGGACACAGTTAGTCGAAGGCAGGGCTGTCAAACTCCCGGCTGGATGCATCGTATGCTGGCCACACCCATGCCCAGTTGACATTTCACAGACTTATGTACCTAACAGATAACAGATAGAGTTGGAAGGGACCTTGTAGGCCATCTAGTCCAACCATCTGCCCAAGCAGGAGATCCGACACCATTTCTGACAGACGGCAGTCCAATCTCTTCTTGAAAGTCTCAAGTGATGGCGCTCCCACAACTTCCGAAGGCAACTTCTGTTCCATTGGTTGATTGTTCTCACTTCAGAACGTTTCTCCTTATTTCCAGGTTAAATCTCTCCTTGTTCAGTTTCCATCCACCTTCAGGTGCTCTAGAAAATTGCTTGACCCCTTCCTCTCTGTGACAGCTCCTCAAATATTGGAAGACCGCTATCATGTCTCCCCTGGTCCTTCTTTTCACTAGACTAGCCAAGCCCAGTTCCTGTAACCGTTCTTCATATGTTTTAGTCTCCGGTCCCCTCATTATCCTTGTTGCTCTAGGATGCAGGTGGGTCGAATATCTGCACTTCAAAAGCAGGTTGTAAGTCCCATTTTCAGAGTCCATTATAACTTTGAACAGTGACTAAGTGACAGTTGAGGACTACTTGTATAAGTTCTTAATTGACTTTAAGAACTGGAAATGGGTATGGATTAGTTTAATTTTTCTTTTTTCTTTTTCTTTTTTGGAAGAAGATTGCTAAATACATAAAAGTAAGTGCTACTTTACCTGATTTGGAACTGGAGAAATAGCTTTCTTCACCAAATACCTTGTGACACTAGGATTCATCTGCAATAGACACTAAAGCCATTGTAGTGTAGTGGTTATAGAGATTGTGGTTATGGAGACAGCCATCGAATCTCACTAGATGAGTTGGGCTGCTCAGTTAATCTACTCAAATTTATCACACAGGGTGGCTGTTGTGAGAATAAAATGAAAGGAAGTTTCTGCATAACTTGCCTTGAGCTCCTGCATCAAAAAGAACAAATATATCTAATAAATCAAATCTAACAAAATCAATCAATCACATGCACTCTCATCTCAAACTATCCCACACAATTATAGTATGGATGAAATGAAAGAAGTACTCCGGGAAGGTCATTTTCAGCTCCTAGAAAAAAAACAGTGTATCTAGCCTAAACTTTAATGACAATTTAGTACTAATATGTTTCATGATTTTCTTTGTCTCTGAAGCCTAATTTTCTGTGGCAAAGATACCAGAATATCCAGCATAACAGTAAAAACAAACTAAATCACAAACTGAGCAAGAGTAGGAAATCCACAGTGGTAATAAATATAGATGTTCCTTTGTGTATAAAGAACAATTCAGGGGCCCATCTTTTTTTTTAAAAAAAAGAAAAGCATGATGCCAGAAGAAGATTATTCAGGAGGTAGAGCCTCCATCTATGCTAAGGACTAATAGAGAAATTCGGTCAAAAGTGGAGCAGTGAGCTGATTAGCGGTTGGATTCAAGGGAGCTAATACTGCATTCCTACCGGTCCTTAATGCTTAAGTTCTGTTCTTTTCGTTCCTTCCTACTAATCTTCCTTTTCTCCTGATGTGCAGGTTCATCCAGGTCAGCACTATGACTGATGGGGACTATGACTATTTGATCAAACTCCTGGCCCTTGGGGATTCTGGGGTTGGAAAGACCACTATGTTGTATAGATACACAGACAACAAGTTCAACCCAAAGTTCATCACGACAGTCGGCATCGACTTTCGAGAAAAGCGTGTGGTGAGTTTCTTCTTTGTTTTGTTTGTATGTGTGTGTGTGTGAGAGAGAGAGAGAGAGGTGGGGAGGCAGAAAGGTCTTCCTGAAGCTTCCACTCTCTCAAAATAAATCTTTTCAACATCTCAGTGGGACAATATTTGCTTCCTTGTGTGGGTTTTGCCCTGCATTTTGTAGCCTTCACCTGAATTGTATGTCCCCCTGACCAATCTTTTCACTTAGTCCAAAATGGCATTTGTATATTGTTTCATCTCTTCCCAGGGTATAGGTCACCCACAACTTACAGCTGTAATTGAGCCTGACAATTAGATTGTAACAGTCAGCAGATTTCCATTTGACTGGAGCTGTTTTGATGACTTTTTTTTCAGCAGTCATTAAGCAAACCCAGTGGCCCTTAAATAAACTCCATCGTTCACTGCGGAATAGTTTTTGCCCAGAATTCAGAAGTAAATACCAGTTTCTGGCAAAAGCATTGTAAATCATGACCATATGACTGCGGAGCTCTGTACAGGGCCATAATTGCAAATTGTTTGCTGAACATCCTAGAAGAGGAAGAGTAGAGTAGAGTAGAGTAGAGTAGAGTAGAGTAGAGTAGAGTAG
>BLBF01000010.1:9193240-9213689 GCA_015471245.1 Laticauda colubrina
AGAGTAGAGTAGAGTAGAGTAGAGTAGAGTAGAGTAGAGTAGAGTAGAGTAGAGTAGAGTAGAGTAGAGTAGAGTAGAGTAGGACAGGACAGGACAGGACAGAACCTTGGAGGTTTTCTAATCCTAAACGTGAACATGTGACCATGAAGGAGGGCAATGTCAGAACTTCAAAACTGGATCACAACATCCTTTTTCGGGAAATGTAAAAAACTTACAGTATATTTCACCCAAAATATCCTTTTGAACATAAATCGAAGACTACCTGTAAGTCAGCCTTTCTCATTAAGTTTTGATTTCTGTGCTTTCAAGGCTGTTTATACTGCAGGCAGTGAAGGTAATCTAGAAACCTCAGAGATATAATTTAAGGTTAATTTTCTTGTCGAGATTTGCCATATTGCCATAGATATCAATGTTTCCAATGTTATTATTATTCATATTTCTTATTTGCTCAGTAACTTACTCTGAGCTTACCTCCTTTCAGCAGCAGGGATTTTAAACTCACAGGAGCTCATATTGTCATGTGGCACAGGCATCTTTGTGTTACTTGCTGTTATGCTTAGTTCTTAAGGAAGTATTGTGGATCAAAGCTGAAAAGTATTTGTAGGATTTCCAGAATCTCTAGATTGGTACACAGACATTTGTAGAAACTAATGAGAACAGTGAGGATATTTTTTTTGAGGGGTGTTATAGTTAAAAACTTGTGCGTGTGTATGTGTATGTATGCACAAGTGTGTATGTGTGTATGCGCACATCCGTGTTTGTGTATCAAAATGATCTTCCCTTCCTTGATTTATTCAGTCTAGCTTATCTCACAGCCATATGGTATCCCATGCTGGTGGGATTTAGATTTTTCATAGACACACACATGAGACACTGCTATTCCTGGAAGCCTCCACATGTTTGCCACTATTCAACTGCTGCATTTCAAGTCATGTAACTCAAAGTGTTTTTCACAGTGCATAACAGAGGCAACCTTACACTGGTTTTCTCTTAAAGAAGATCTACTGAAGGTGCTGTGAGACTGCAGTAGAAATATTGTATTGATACAAAAAAAGTTATCCGAAATTTTAAAAAAGGGATCTCAAATGCAATTTTGCCTACTTCCTTGGCTAATGTTATTAAAGGACACAGAGCCAGATAAATCTGTGTGTGCGTGTACACATATGCATACACACTCATACCTGTTAAGTTTATTCTACTTCAGTGTCAACAGTACATAGATTATGTAGGTTACAAATGAACCTTTGCAAAAATGAGTGATTTTGAGAGCTTGAGCTACCAAAAGAAGCTGTCTGTAGAGATAATGAAGCTTTGTTCTAAAATGCATTTTCCCCATACAGATATTATTATTATGTTTTCTTTTACATTTATACAATAATAATTATTATGACTATGTTATATAATCAGGACAAGCTGTTATATAGATAGATAGAGATACAGATAGAGTGAGTTTTGTGGAAGTAATGTTTCTTTTCTAAGTATCAGCTATATCTTCTGATACAAGCAAGCATCTTTTTCTAAAATGTTCACCTACTTGGGAAGCCAAGTTCTCAGCCTGTTGCATGCTAAATTTATATGTTAAAGAGCTTGTGATTTGTGCCCACGTATATTAACCTCAAAACACTACCTTTTGAATCCTTGTATATTCATTGCTGGCTTTGATAGGTTGGGAACTGCATGTCTTTCTCACTGGCTCAGGGTGATTGAGATTGTTACTCAGGATCTAGTTTCCCACGGAGGAGAATAAACAATAATATTTGTCAATACATCTCAAGGACTTGATCAGACCATTAGACAGTGGAACCTCAGTCAAGGATATGTTTAGGGAAGAGTGGGTCCCTATTAGATGGCAACTGGGCATGACCTATCTGATTAATAATCTGGGAATCTAGTGAAGTGACCCTTTACTAAAAGTGTGTCTATCAGGTTTTGTGCCTTGTATCCTTAAAAGGTGTGTATCTCTCCTTTAGATTAGGGAAGTCTGTGCTTGTCCTCTTTATCTTAATTATTGAGGTAGGATTGCAGATAAGAGGGCAAGGAAGCGTGATCAGCAATAGAATGATGCAATCTGCAAGATTTGCAAGGAATTTCTTCTAAGTACAAGTGTGAAGGGATGTGCACTACAAAGCTTGCTAAATTACACAGAGTTTGCCTCAACTGGCAAAGTACAGTTCTCCCTCTCCCTCTCCCTCTCTCTCTCCCTTTCTGTCTGTCTGTCTGTCTCTCTCTCTCTCTCTCTCTCTCTCCCTCTCTTTTTCTCTCTCTCTCACACACACACATACACACAAACACAAGTCCACACCACTACATTCTTACAAAACTTTTGTGTTGCCAGACCAATAGAACAGCTAGCTATATCTCTCAATAAAAGTAGTTGCTATATTAATGACTTTTAAGGTATATTTAGAATAGGATTAGGAACAGAATAGAATAGAAAATATGGGATGGAATGGGATGGAATAGAGCAGAGCTGTGAGGGACCTTGGAGGTCTCCTAGTCCAGCCCCCTGCTCAAGCAGGAGGACCTATACAATCTCAGACAAGTCCATTCTTTTCTTAAAAATCTCCAGTGATGGAGTGCCTGTGATTTCTGACTTTTGATGCTATTTTGGGGGGTGTCATTTAGTCTCTGCACATTTTAAAATCTCTAGACATTTAATTGGAATGAAGGGAGGGGGGGATGTATACTTTTGAAAGACAGTGCCTCTAGGTGACTTATTGAGGGCCATTCCCCCCACCCCACCCAAGTTTTCTTTTACCCACTCTTGTGCTAAGCTCTTTGGCCATGAACAGACCTCTCTCTTTCACTTGCTCAGAGCCATCTGTTGCTCCAGCCTTCAGTTATCATGGAGAATCTCAAGTGGAACATAATCCTCATTTCCTTGGACCAAAGACATATTATGTTTCTTCCTGGGTGGATGGTTGAGTCACCTCATTAGTTCAGCATCTTCTGTACACCAAAGCAACATGCTAAATTTTCTATGTATGTACAGGAGAGTAAATACGCAGCAGCTGTGCTGTTTAGAAAGATATTACCTAAGAACAGCATATAAACAAATAAATTAGTTTATTGTTACAGACTTAATTGTCCAAAGTTCAGACACTTTGCAGCTTAGCTGTGTGATAGTGACTAACTTTTTGGAGACCACAACAGTCTTCAAACTTATTTGTAAAAATAATAAAGATGGGATGCAAATAAATAAAATCCAGTATTAAGAATTCCAGTCTGCTGAATTCCAATTTACTGCTTATACATTCATCTTTCAGCCCTCAAGGAATTTCCATCTAATTGTCCCACTCAATAATTCTGTAAGGCAAGTTGAGAGAGAATGAATGTTGAAAAGCCTCCAAAATGTTGTATAGACAAGTGAAGAGACACCAATTTCCAGTCTAATGTTGTAAACATAACATTTAAAATGTCCAAATTGATTTTCATCTTCTGATGGCTTCAGAGACAGATGGCTTTTTTTTCCTGGCAATCTTCTAGGCAACATTGCAGAAGTGGCTTGACATTGCCTTCTCCTGGGAAGTTTTTTTGTGATTTCTCAAGTCTAGCCTACAATCTTTGTGCTCATGGAAATTTCCTAGCCATGAAGTGGAGGCCCATAAATCTTAAAGTTGCCAAGGTTGGACATCCCTAATCTTGAGACTTGTACTTCCTATATCAATATTGTATTTCTAACTGTGTGCACTCTTTCAATAAATGTAGGGCTGGCTGCCAAAATCAACTGTGGAATAAAATCCATAGGATCATATGATGTTTAGCATCTTTGCCTATCCTGCATTTTCAGTTTGCAAATCATGGCTTCACTTTTAATAAACTTTTAAATAAACAATTGTTAAAATAAACAGTATTAAAATAAACAGTGAAGCTTTTTTTGGTATGTTTCAGGTGTACAACAGCCAGGGGTCAAGTGGTTCTTCTGGAAAAGCCTTTAAGGTCCATCTGCAACTATGGGACACAGCTGGGCAAGAGAGGTAATATTCAAGAACTTAAAAGTCCAATGCAGAAATAATTGGAAGGGGAAATGAACAATATTTTTTTCTATTAGATACTGTCATTTGAACGCAGGCAGGTTTTCAAGAAGAGATTTTGTTTGATTATCATTTTTTACATCATATTACTGTTTACAAGGAATCCTAAGACTAGTTCTTAACTTCAATTATTTGGAATTTTGAATAAAAAGTGATTTGAAGCATTTTGGAATGTCGGATTTCAGGGGTACAATTGCTAAAAGTCGCAGGAAAAAGGATAGTGCCTGCAGTTTACACACAAACACACTCACACACATATACATCAGTGATGGGATTCAAAAATTTTTACTACCGGTTCTGTGGGCATGGCTTGGTGGGCATGGCTTGGTGGGCATGGCAGGGGAAGGATACTGCAAAATCCCCACTCCCTCCCTACCCCACTAACCTGCTTTCCAGCTCCATTCTCTTGTGCAGGGCAACCAAAGAAGACCCAGCTGATCAGTTGGGACTCAGGAGGCAGAGAATAGATGGAGGTGGGGCCAGTCAGAGGTGGGATTTGCCAGTTTTCTGAACTACTCAAAATTTCTGCTACTGGTTCTTCAGAACTAGTCAGAACCTACTGAATACCACACATATCTCCCTCCCCCCCCCCTTCTCTCTCTCACACACACACAGACACACACACACAAATACTGTACATACTCATGCATATATGTGTGTGTATGTGTACATATACAAACACAAGTTGTCTGCTTGAGGTGTGTGAGCCATACACTCAGAAATTCTATATCCCTGTGGATGGACACCTGACTATTATCTCCCTGTGGGGATTTCCTGTTCATCTCTTTGATATTGAAAGGGAAGTTTATATAACACAAATCCCCATTGGAATGGAACAATTCATAAGAGAGAAAATGGAAACCGTCCCTGGGGCTGCCTTGTATCATAAAGGAAGATTTGTGCTTGAGCAGTCATTCTGGATAAGGGTTGACTACCTCTGTAAAGAGAATATTGAAGCTTTGCCTTGTCATTTACCTGTTTGCTTGCAGCACTTTTTAAAAAGTTCAGCAATGAAATGTTTACCTAATACCCCTTGCTTTCTTCTCCCTGATAGCTCGTGTTGTATATTGATCCTTTTCATTCCTTTTTCTCCTGACAGATTCAGAAGTCTCACCACAGCATTTTTCAGAGATGCCATGGGCTTCCTGCTAATGTTTGATCTCACCAGTCAACAGAGCTTCTTAAATGTCAGAAACTGGATGAGTAAGTGGAAAAAGCAGCTGCCTCTCTTAGTCTTCAGCTCTTTTAGCTTCAGTGGCATTGAACATGCCGTCTTTAATGCGACAGCTGTCCCCATAAAGAATGGGATTATCCCTGATACGATTAAACACTCTGTAACAAAAGGCACGCAGGTACCTTAGAAGCAATGCATGCTCCTCTCAGAAGTAACATTCTTTGCCTTGGCCACTGGCTGCAAGGTATCTTTTATGGAAGCTTTAGGAAACTTTGACCTGACAAAGTTGTTTTTCCACTCGGGCACTACTCCCTCCTTGAAGCCTCTAGCATCACCACCATGTCATGTTTCTGCAAAACGCTGAACCCTACCCAAACTAGTTTAAACATTACCAAAAGAATGCATGTGAATTGCTTAAAATATATGTATGTGAGTAACAGGTAGCCCTGGATTTAACAACCGTAATTTAGCCCAGAATTAGGGTTAGGGTTTTGGTCGTTATTGAGTTACTATGTGACTGCACCCAATTTTACAATCTTTTTTGTGGCAGTTGTTAAGCAAAAATGGCAGTCATTACATGAAGGCCATGGCCACTAAAGCAAACCTTTTTTTACTCAATGAATGATTGTTTTTTTTGCTGGAAACTGGAAGTAAATGTCAGAATAGCATAGCATATAGCACAGCACAGCACAGAAGAGAAGAGAACAGAACAGAAATCTTTATTGGTTATTGGCCAAGTGTGATTGGACACACAAGGAATTTGCCTGTGGTTCATATGCTCTCAGTGTACATAAGAAAAAATAAAATACATTAATCAAGATACAACACTTAGTGATAGTCACAGGTTACTATAAGCAATCAAATCATACATGGGTTACTAATACACAATCAAAACATACTAGGAAAACAAAACAATATAAATTGTAAAGATACAAACAATATGGTTATACTCATAAATGGGAGGAGATAAGTAATAGGAAGGATGAGAAGAATAATAGCAAGACAGTCTTACTAAATAATTTGACAGAGTTGTGGGAATTAGTTTGCAAAACTCACCAAAAATTGGTCTTGTGACTGCAGGCTGCTGCAAATGCTTGTAAATGGAAGCTGGTTGCTAAATGGCAATAGAAATAGCACTTTGACTACTTTAGAGTGCTTTACAGCCCTCTCTAAGCGATTTTACAGAGTCAGCCTATTGCCCCCAACAATCTGGGCCCTCATTTTACTCCCTTCAGAAGGATGAAATGCTGAGGCAACCTTGAGCCTGGTGGGATTTGAACTGCCAAATTGCAGACAACCAGCAGTCATCAGAAGTAGCCTGCAGTACTGCACTCTAACAACTACATCACCACAGCTCCTATGCCCTAAATGTGATCATGTGAATGGGGGGCACAGCCAAAGGAACTCCAGAACCAGGTCATAAGTAGCTCAGGAGAGGTCCATCATTGCTTCAAATGGTCGCTAAACAACACCAGTTGTTAATCAAAGACTACCTGCTTTATTTATTATGTTGCAGCTGTGATGCAGAGAAGAAAAGCAATTTTTATTGGCATTTACAGATTTATTATCTCAATGTTAATTTGATTGATTGGATAGCCCAATGTATTCTGGGTAATAAGACACTAACCATCCTAATTGCATCATAATGTTTTTTAATGTAAAAATAGGTAGTGAATTTGCACATATTTCATCTATCAGCCTTTCCCAGCCAAGTTGAGCGACACAACTGGAAGATACCAGGTTAGGAAAGGCTGAGAGAAACTATGATTTCTGCTCGTCTGTTTCCAGGGAACATTTCTGCACTCCTTACCAAGTTTTTACATTTTCTTTCTTTAGGCCAGTTGCAAGCAAATGCTTATTGCGAAAACCCTGACATTGTATTAATTGGAAATAAAGCTGACCTATCAGATCAGAGGGAGGTCAATGAAAGACAAGCCAAAGAACTTGCAGACAAATACGGGTAAGGCAAACAAACATGTTGTCCTCTCAGCTAACTCAGGAGGCATTGACGTACCCATCTGAGTGTTGCCAAAGATAGGATAAAGACAATGAAATGGCCAAGACATTTGGTTTCAGAGGAAGAAAATCAAGTGTAAGATGTTTTTTTTCCTGTTGACGTGAATGATTCTTAAAGTAATCCCCATATGTCTAAGTAATGATGCTAATATAATTTCTTTTTGTGAGAGCGGGAGCAGGGATGAGTTCAGCAGACTTGAGGTCCTTTCAGAAAGTGACTTGATATTCTTAACTGTTGAATGAAACAGTTTTGCTTTTGAGAACTAAATGCAAGCTCCCCTTTGAAGGAAAACCTGTAGGTTATTGTTATAACTGTTTTCTCTTGAAATATCTTACCATACTTCTGATGTTTTCCTGCCATAGCATCCCATACTTTGAAACAAGTGCAGCGTCTGGCCAAAATGTGGAGAAAGCTGTGGAGACACTCTTGGACTTAATAATGAAACGAATGGAACAGTGTGTTGACAAGTCTCAGCTCTCTGACACAGCCAATGGTGGAAGTTCAGGAAAACTGATGTCATCTAAATCTGATGAGAAGAAATGTGCTTGTTGACTTGGCCATTCAGGTTGAAGAAAAGGAATGAGAAATCAGAAAGCAACAGAATGACCAAATGCTAAATTCAGCCTGGAACTCCATGGACCAAATGAGACTACTGCTGTTGTCTTAAGAAAACCTGATTTTTTTTTTCAGTGCTGAGAAATCATGCTTCTGCATCCTAACAGGTGTAAACCATCTTCATAGAAAATCCAGAGGCTCTTTTCTTCTTCATACAATAGGCGAGTAAATACAGAAAAATATCTGCTTTGGGGACAGGATCATTGAAATGTTAGGATACACCTTTACAATAAAACAAGGGGTTGTCTTCATTGGCCTGAGCCATCATTTTTCATATCTCTTTGCCTTCTATTGTGAACTACATTGTATGTTTGCTAAACAGGCGATGAAAAAACACCCCAAATAATATATTGTGTGGCTCATTGTAAACATCTTTATGGTTTTGAACACCAAAAAGTTAATTGTTGTTTTATTCATTTGGCTATTCTCATCAGGTAAGATCTGATTAAAATGGCAATATAGTCATTAGGTGGCATTATGCATAAGTGGACTGTAGAAAAATGTCCATACAATATAGTACAGTGTTGGAAAAGATATAAACCACAAGGTTTGCTCAAAGCTGAAAAGTACAATGTGCCTTGAAATACTTCACCAAGTATTTCATTGGTGGCTCTAAGAGTGATATTCTAATGAAGTCTCCTTTCATTGAGAGGTCGTATGTATTTATTAAGTTCTATATAGATACAGTTAACATTTCTAATTAGTTCTAATGTTCTAATGTTCTAATTAACACATACTTTATATGTACACAGAAGTTTATTTTTGCTTTTACTTTACCAGCAGAGCACTTCCTAAACATGAAGCTATGTTCAACGTTGATCTGGAATATTAGCTGTCAAAAGCAAAGACTTGATTAACTATATAACGCCTTTCTGTTACTTCCACCACTTAAAATGAGAAAGGCAGGCAGGGACAGGAACAAAAAAAAAGGAAGTCCCAGTCATAATTTTGTCACAGTAGAAGTACCGTTAAGTGAAGGATATGTACAGTTTAGAGGCAAGCATGATAGGATGATGGTGGGATGATGATGATGAACCAAATGCAGCTCTTTTAAAAGAAAAAGACAGGCAGTCTTTCTACTATGCACCATTTCTCTGTGATGCCATTTCTGGTTTAAAAGATCTGCTTTTGCAATTCAGCCATTCCAAAATTATCTGCAACTCCCTTCCACCATTTTTTAAGTTAAAGAGTTCGTTTCACCAGGTTCTTCATGTTATCAACCGAAAGCAAAAGAGTTGTTTCTAATATTAACCACAGTGCTCTTCATCAGTCTCTCAGTAATTAAAATACATATTTCTGTTTGCAAAATGTAAGCACATTTCCCAAAAGGAGAAATAATGTAGAAGAATATATTTGTGGTGTTACCTTAATTTTCATTTTTTATTCCAATATTGTGATACCTTCAGTACACTTAAATGTTTACCGCTTTTTGTAATATGTAGAACTCATTTTCAGAAATGGGAAATTACAAAATCCCAAAGGTGTCTTCACTTTTTGCTAGTGTTAATTGCTCAGCACTTATATTGGGAAATACTAATGTTTTTGTCTATGAAATCTGGAGTGTATTTGCTTGGGTTCATAATGCTTTGCTTGAAATCAAGGGCTGGGGGAATACACTTAACTAGTGTTTCTCAACCTTGGCAACTTTTATGATGTGTGAACTTTAACTCCCAAAATTCCCCAACAAACATACTGGCTGAGGAATTCTAGGAGTTGGAAGTCCACCTGTCTTAAAAGTTGCCAAGGTTGAGAAACAATGCACTTAACTAAGTATAGAGAATAAGAGATTCTTTATGCATTCGCGTGTCTTTTTTTCTATATGGCCCTACACTGTGAGGAATATTTCATCTCTTTTTTCCTGCAATTCTGCCATTTTATAACAAAGATTTTTTAGCTTTCCAATGGAAGGAGAGAACAATACATCCTTCATATTTTCCAGCTATTTCCCAGTTTAATACCTACTCAGTGCTTTCCATTGCATAACAGTAAACAGGATTGTCTGTTGCAAAATTTGGGCATATGGCTGACCTAGTGAAGAATCTCAGCTGACTTATTGAAAGCTGCAATTCAGAACTTTTCTTACATTTAGTTCAACAGTTTTAGATCTTCTGGCTTTGTAAATCTGATCTGGAGGCACTAATATATTCCAGTTGTATTCCAATCTCTCACGCTACCTTACATATTTTGTTATTTACTACCTTGGAATAGCAGCTTAAGAACTCAAAGCTACTCCTAAGGCACAGTTATCGTTGGGCATCAACGATAATTGCAATCACGTGCTGGGTTATCTATTAGCATTCCTACAAGATCTGCCCATGCTTCTGTCTTGGCGTAATACCCATGAGTGAATGTTTTATGCATGCATGTTAAAACTTTTGATATTGTGTGCACAGAATATTCCCTGGCATTAAGTAAGGCCAAATAGCTGTTGTTTTTGTAGCTGTCATTATGCACACCTGAACTCCTGCATGCATAAAATGTAAATGTTTATAGGGAACATTTATGAGCACAATGTTGAATCCACAAGAACATGTTGACTTCCCAGATCGCCATTATATCATCTCATTTAATAGCCTTTGAAATTGGCTTGATGCAACTAAAAACTTGCCAAGATGGCAATACTGGAATCCATCTTGCATTTTCAATATAAACCCAAAATAAATTCTTTATCACATCCTTCATTATCTTTCCTCCATTATCTTTCTTTTATGGCTCTATTTCATCAAGGAGATCAGGAGATATATATATAGTATATTGATACCAAATATATTGGTGTAGGTTATGTTGCATATTGTAGTTCATAATTGGCGCCTCACCAAAGTAATCCTACATATAATTGAGTATTGAGGAATAATTGTAAGGACAACACATTATGCTACTTTTTCCAGTCTTCCTTTTGACTCCTTTTGAGACATGGTATGAAATTTCCTCTTCTGACTTGGTTTCATGAATATTTGAATCAAAATATTGGTTGTATGTATGATTGATATACCCATAGCTATTCACTGCTGTCATCCAAAAGTATTCAGATGTAATGAGCCAAGTTCTCAAGTGCTTCTGTTGTGCCTTTGACCATCCACAAAGCACACTAAGTCAACAATTATTTTCATAAACCATATATAATTGTTGAGGGGAAAAAATTGAGATAACTGTTAGTTCCATGTGATCATTTTTGCCTGTCTTTATCAACAACCATTGGCATTACATTACAGCAGCTCACACTGCACACAGCTTGATTTCTATGAAAGGATCTATGTTTGCTTCATTAAAGTCTCTGAGGAACAAACTTGTCCGATGAAATGCACATGATGTCCCGAATAATTACTGTCCATGGGATAAATCAATATATATTTAAGAGAAGGTTGTCCTGTCACTGAAAATACATTTCTGTACTTGCCCAGCAGCCTCTTAACAAAAGTCTTCTCGACCAAGATTTAGATCGTGTCCAAACAAGCCATTTATCTCCTGTTTTGTTATGAAAATCCACCTTCCCCAATACAGTTAAGTGTTCTGTAGTCTGGTATTACATGAAGTGACCACTGAAATTGTTGGTTTCTTTCTCCAGTCCAACTGAGGCAGAAATGGATAGTGTCCCTCAAGATCAATTTCCTAGATCTGCCCTTGAAGTTCAAGGTTAGAAATCAGGAGGAGTTTGGCTACCATAGATTGACATGGCTCTCCTCCGACAACATCCTCAAAAGTTGGAAGGAATTCTGCCATGTTTTCCTTTCTCTAAAATAAATGCTTGATAGCAGCTCTTCTAAAGGTCAAACTAAACGTGACCCTAATCATGTGATTATGGCTGATACAAAGGGGATAAATAGGGGGAAAGAAAAGTTATCACAAACAGAAGCACCATTGCAATCATATTCTCAGAAGGGGTGAAGTTGTGCAGTCTTACCTTATGCTGTCTGTTGTTCAATAAATATTCAGGTGTACTTAACTATAGCTTTCCTCAGCTCAGACCATTTAGCACAAGGCTGGCTCTCCAATCTTGGCAATTTTAAGACTTGTGGACTTCAAGTCCATAAGTCGTAAAGTTGCCAAGATTGGAGATCTCTGATTTAGCACAGTCTTTTATGAGATATTTCTTGAGAAACATGGACCCATCTTCTTACACTTACAAAGACCCTGCCTGAAGCTCTGCTAAACTTGATTCCACGCCAATTTTTAAATCAAGAAGCTTCTTGAATCTTAAACCCTCCCTGCCTTCTTTCTATCCTGCAGTGGGATTTTCAGTGTATATAACTCTATAATTCAAGGTACTTTTATGTATTTCTCACAAATATATTAACTGAAATTGTTCTTTTCAGATTTTGATTCAACACTAAGAGCCTCCTGAACCATCATTTGCTTTTCCCTCCTTTGGCTTTGTTTTGTTTTTAGTGTGCCCTTAACTTAGATAACTCTGAGCATGTTTTCTGTTAATCTTTGAGACGGTTCTGTAGAAATTAAAGATTTACATTCTTTGGGCTAAGTGTTTGAATTATCTCTCTCTGGATGGACTGCACTGCCAGCCTAGCAGCACCAGTCATTAACCATGTTGTATTACTACTACTATGCTGTGACTTTTCAACGATATATAAATATGTATTTATATGTGTGCACGTGTGCGTGAGTACACACATATACATACATACTATCAGACTGCATCCATTGGTGTCTGGGTTTGTACAATATGGCTAAGGAATGTAATTCTGTAGTTTTGTTTCTGCACTGTTCTTTTAAAATTAAAAACTATTCATTTTTAAAGCAGCTGTGGATTATTGTCTTGAAGAGCAAACATGATCTAACCCAGTGGTCCCCAATTTTTTTCAGTCCATCACCCCCTTGGCGCTACAAACTCAACTTTGGTGCCCTCCACCCAGGGGTGGGATTCAAATATCTGTGGGCATGGCCTAATTTGAGGGTGTGGCTTGCTGGTCATGTCACTGGGTAGGTGTTTGGTGGTCATGTGACTAGATGGGTGTGGCCAGGTGACTGGAAAACCAAATAAAAGTGGTCCTCACTTAATGGCCGGTTGTTTAGCAAGTGTTCTAATTTATGACCCCATGGCGACTTGACCTGCACTCCCTTCTAATCCTGCTGGAGCAGGTCATTGGACTAGAATCGGCAAAGCATCTCTGATTAGATTCTAGTAGTGAATAGAATCTAATCAGAGATGCTTTGCTGATTCTTGTTTGTTGATTTATTTGTATTTCTTTATGTTGTTGAATTGCATTGACATGTGTGTCCCTTCTTGTGCACAGCCCAGAATCTTTTGTGATTCTTTGCAGCAAAAAATTACCGACCTCTGGCTTTGCTCTATTTTTCAAACATGCCAACATTGCTGCGTTCTAGGTGCCGGCCCCACAGGTCCACCCCATTGAGTCCGCTTCACTGGATCGATCTGGCCAAGTCAGTCCGAGCAGAGCAGTGTACCAAGTCAATGGGGTGAGCCTGAGAGAGGGAAAGAGAGAGAGAGGAAAGAGAAGGAAGAAAAGAAAGAGAAAAGGGAAAGAAAGAAAAAGGGAATGGAAGAAAGGGACAGAAAGACAAAGAAATAAAGGAGGGAGGGAGGGAGGGAAGAGAAAGATGATGCGATATCTATTTTAGTCCAATCACCTGCTCCAGCAGGGTTAGAAGTGTGTGTGTGTGTGTGTGTGTGCGTTTTTGTAATTTACCAGTACATTTTGGTTTTGCCTCCCTCAGAATTGGCACTGTGATACATTGGGGAAAAGTATTTTTTTAGGGTGGAGGTCTGGTCCAATGGATCCTGTTTAGAGCCTCAACAAAAAGTGAGAGCTTCCTGATAGTCTTGACCATGTTTCGTCAACAAAACCTTTAATAGAAGCCAAAGATGTTTCAATGTGGAAAAGAGCCTCAGTCTAAACTAGGCTTCATTTCAATCTGATGCATCAGATCTCTCTCTCTCCCTTCATCCCCCCTCTTTGCCCCTTTTTCTTTCCCTTTTTTCTTCCTTCTCTCTTTTCTCTTTCTCTCTTTCCCTCTCTCAGGCTCACCCCATTGACTTGGTGCACCGCTCTGCTCAGGCTTGCTTGGGCGGGTCCCTCCAGTGCAGCAGGCTCAATGGGGTGGACCAACGGGGCTGGCGCCTCAAATGTGGCAGTGGCAGCATGTTTGTTGCTGCAGCGTTTAGCAACATGCCACTGCTGCAGCGTTCAAGATGCCGGCTCCACCGGCTCACTCGATTGAGCCCCTTGCACTGCTTCGGTGCAACAGTCAATGGGGTGAGCCTGTGGGGCTGGTGCTTCGAATGCGACAGTGGTGACACATTGGGAAAGTAGAGCAAAGCCAGAGTGGCTTTGCTCTACTTTCCCAATGTGCCACCGCCACCGCGTTCTAGGCGCCAGTCCCGCAAGCATGTCAGGAAAGTAGAGCAAAGTCAGTCTGGCTTTGCTCCACTTTTCAAACACGCCACCACAACTGTGTTCGAGGCGTCAGCACCGGAGCGGTGCAATAGTAGGGTGAGCCTGCGGGGCTGGCGCCTCGAACACCCCCTGCCACCTCTTAGTACCCCCCTGCCAGCCCCCTTGCCTCTTAGCACCCCCCTAAGGCATCCCACCGCCCACTTTGGGAACCACTGATCTAACGTGTCCAAGGATGATGAAAGTGTACAGACGTCACGCACAATATGTCACACTTCTGACTTTGCACGTGTGAATTCAGATGCTGTAGTTTCAACCATGGAGGAACTCAGTTGAGATGTTTTCAAAAATGGTTTAAAAAAACATGGTTTCAGTGTAGGAACTTAGCTAGACAGAAAAAGGATCAGGTTGGAATAAACTATTCACCATAGTTCCAGTGTTTTATTTATTTTTTTTTAAAATACCAACCTCATGCCTTCCAAGTATTCTTTGAATTATGAGCCACTGTGAACCAAAAATTGTGGGTCATTTGAGAGAGATTATGGGGAGTCCTTGACTTATGACCACAATTGTGCTCAAAATTTATGTTGCTAAAGTGAGAAATTTGTTAAGTGAGTTTTGCTCCATTTCACGATTTTTCTTGCCACACCTGTTAAGTGAATCACTGCAGTTGTTAAATAAGAAAAACGGTCGTAAAGTGAATCTGGCTTCCTCATTGACTTTGCTTGTCAGAATGTCACAAAAGGGGATCACATGGCCCTGGGACACCACAACCGTCATAAATCTGAACCAGTTGTCAAGCATCCAGTTGTAAATCATATGAACATGGTAGGGATACTGCAATGGTCATAATGGTGAAAAACGGTCATAAGTCACTGTTTTCACTGCCATTGTTAACTTTGAACGGTCACTAAATGAACTGTTGTAAGTCAAGGACTACCTGTATACCCAACCTCTGCAGGATCCGGACTTTATTTAACCCTTACATTGTTTATTTGTACATTTTTATCTTGGTTTTTTGCCATATAAGTGATGATGAACCTTTTTGTTGTGGTGTGCCGAAAGTGCTGCGTGTGCTGGTACTACAATGCAATGCGCCCTGTTCCCCATGCGCATGCGTATGCAACACCCCCGTTCCCTTATCTTCATTGCACATGCGCACACCTCCCAGTTGATTTTCAGCCCGTTTGAGACCTTTTTTGGCCTCCCAGAGGCTCGAGGGAAGCCTCTGTAGCCTCTGCTTTTGGAGGCCAAAAAACAGGACCATTTCATCACTTCTGATTTCGTCACTACTGGTATTTCCGGAAGATCCATTTTTTGGCTTCCCCGAGGCTGCAGAGACTTCCCTTGGGCCTCTGAGAGATTGAAAAAGGCCTCAAATGGGCTGAAAAACATCTGGGAGGTGCTCACATGTGCAGTGCAGGTAAATTTGGCTGGGGCTCATGTGCCCACACAAATGGCTCTGTGTGCCACCTGTGGCATGTGTGCCACAAGTTCGCCATCATGGCCATAAAAGATTGGAACTTTCTAGCTTGGTGGCTTGGTAGTAGGGGAAGGGAGATAGTTCTGTGTGAGCGGTAGGCACATGAGCAAGGATGTGCAGCTCCATTTGTATAAGTATTGGGCGCTTATCCGATTTTCTGGTTGCTCAAATGTAGGGAGCAATGAAGCAGAAAATGCCCCCAAATAGGCACACATTTAAGGCAGAAAGACTAATGCAGCTGCGCCCTGAAGGGAGTGGCGAGTGCTCTGTGGTGAGCCCCGCCTTGGAAAACATGATGTTTTTGAGAAAGTGAAGAGAGAAAGTTGGAATGAAACAGAGAAGAAGTTCACTGCATTCCTTACTCATTCATTCCTAGGAATCCAAGTAATCAAATCATGGTTACACTCATGACGCTGACAAGATTGCCTTCAGCTAAATTCATAGTTTTTATCCACAATGTACACAAGCTTACCTGATGGTCTTGTGTGTTAAATAATTGATCGAACATTGTACCAGTTATTTATTTTGCTACAGTGCAAAAGATGGTCTCGCCGGATTTAAGCATAAATCTTGCTGTGGGCCAAAGAACCACCAACTTTACCTTTCATTATCACACTGGCCACTGGCCTTGAGATTTTTAGATGCCATTTTTATCCTGATAACTATATCACAGAGCTTTCTTGGTTTCGTGGTGTTTAGATTGTCCATTTCCTCATTACGTTTTGACAGTTTTGGCAAGCTGCTCTTGAAAGGTAATCTGAGGATGTTATCATCTTTATAGATAAATACATAATTTATTCATTTAATTAAGGGGAAACTTGCTCTTGTGCTGTCATAAAACAGGGCCTAACCAAATGTACGATCTGTTTTTATAGAGGTATAAATGAAAGATATATCTCTATATATATCCACTGCTTGATGAACTTGCCTTAGAAGAGCTCAATGCACATTTAGCTATTCTAAATCCTGACACAGGGATGGCTTCAGGGCTGTGGCTTCTCTGTGCTTAGAGGCACTTCCCAGAGGTGTTTTACTTCCTTCAGAAACATCATTTGTAAAATTATCATTTTACACAACAACGTGATAATTTGCCAGATTCAAAAACACTAAGGAGGGTGTGTGGGAATGCTGCAAAGAGGTATCTCCATTCAAGGTTTTCTAAGGCTCGCTTTACTCATAATTCTCCATAAAATATAATACTAAGAGCTGTAATTTGGTGTGATGGGAGAGGTTTTTTTTCTATTAGATTGATGCAATTTCCACACAAGTGCTCATTCATCTTCTTTCTCTCTCTCACCTGGTATCCATAATCAGGAAGAGAGAATTCTCATAAAACTAATATTAGTCAGTTATGGATCAGCTGAATGACATATTTGAACTTCACATCATATATTTAATCCAGCTGCCTTAGTCCACCATAATATTCTTCAGTGTAGATTCAGATGCACGTTACAGAACTTGCAGGAAGTAATTGATCCTAATGAATTAATGAGCTCTGAAGCCAATGCATTTCCATCACTGGTAAGAACAACCACAGTGCTTCTAATAATGGGCCCAATATGTCCCAGCCTTCTGGATGTCTTCTGTCACATCTGAATTTACTTCTTCCCTGAAGAAGACCATCTTGAGATTCCATTCATTAACTCAAAAGATGAAATTAGTTCCGGTAGATCCAATGGAAAGTGCCGGTAAATCCAATGGAAATGCATAGAAAAGTTATTCTGGAAAGAGATAACCATCCTTTTAGTGGATCTGAGGAAGGTTCAGACCTCGTAGGAATAGGTCAATTGCGTAGTCTGGATATTACAATATACGGCAAGTTCTCATCAATCCTGGAACAAGACAGAGAAACTTTTAATTGAGCAAGATATCATTTTTAGAAGTAGAGCTTAGATTAGGGGTATCAAGCTCAATTTCATTGAGGGCTGCATCACGGTTGTGTTTGACCTCGAGGGTGGGGAACTGGGGTGGGTGTGGCTAGAGAAGGCATGGCCAGCTCTATGTCACTCGTGTTGGGCATGCCTGTGGTGGCTTGAGCACTCTGCCAGCAAAAACAGGCTCGCAAGCTCCATTTTCAGCTACAACAGCCTCCTGCAACCCTCAAGTCAGCAAAAACGGAGCTTGGGAAGGTCGCATGCAGCCATTGTGAGCTCCATTTTCAGCTATGACAGCTCCCTGCAACCGTCTGCCAGTGAAAATGGAGCTCGGGAGGACTGCATACGTCCCTCCTGACCTCCATTTTTTCCTGGCACAGGCTCCAGGAGCTGGTCCTTCGCTGTTTCCACGATGGCCCTGTGGGACAGATCTAGGCACCCGTGGGCCAGATCCCATGGGCCTTGAGTTTGACACCCCTGGTTTAGATTGTGGAAATTAATCCTGTATTAACACCATTTGAAAACTCTGGAAGGAGTTATTTCAGAGATCCTAAGAACTGTGTTAGATTAGCCATTGTCAGGTTCAGTTGATTCAGCTTAGTTGCATCATAAAGATTAACCAGGAAGCACAGTGACAATATGTCTCGATATAAATAAAAATTGCAATACAGTGGTATTATTTGTTTCTCATCATTAATTGGTTCAGGGAAGGTGCAATGAGTATTAAAAACAGTGAGTCCCAAAGAATTTTTCTCCATAAAGAACAATATAGTGAATTACAAGTTCTCACCAACAAGTTCAACCTTGTGTGTTGAGTACCAAACAAATAAGTACTGGAACAAAAGTGTCATGTCAAAATGCACTGAGTACCAAATTTGATGAGTTTCAAAGAGTTGAATACCAAGGTACCACTGTAGTCTGAAAAATGTTTCTTTAAGTGAAAGGTGAACCAGTCTACATGGCAAATAAATTCCAAAGAACTTAGAATTTTAACATGCTCTGTTACTTCATATTTGTTAGTGATTTTTGTTAGTTCAGCAACAAAGTAGATCTGAAGTTTAACTTGTCTTGTATAGATCCAAATTCATGACTATTGTTTTCACTCAATAAATAAATTCATGCATTACATTATGCTATGTTCCATTTAATCATGGTTACCTGAATAAACAATAACTATTGACTGGGTTTACACAACATATCAACTCCAAAATATCAACCAAACCAGCATTATGGCACATCTAAATCTAAACCATAATTTTTTAAAAAATATTATTTTTCCTGAACATTTTAAAAGGAAAATAGAGAAACAAAACCAGAAAATAAGCATTGTGCTGTAAACCTATGACCAAAATTATAGTCCAAACATGGTTTCTATAAATTTTGTATAAAATTTGTTTTTCAAATAGAAATTTTAGACTTCTAAGTACTTTCCTACAAGTCCATTAATTTTATAGAAAGAATACACGCTTTTTTTTTTAAAGTAGCTGTTAATGTACTACAATAACATACACACAGCCTTTGATCATATTCAGTCAAAAGATGACAGGTTGAAAAGGGAATTAAACTTTTAGAAATCTTTATAAAAAATCATTTTGAAGCAGGAAATTAAAGTAGCAAACAACATTATGAAAAATTCAAACCAAATTACTATATCTTTGGCTCCACCTTCTGGAAAATCTGCACATTGCAGAAGTTTAGTCTTTCGGTTGATTCATAGAGCAAAAATTTTGTCAGCTTATTCATAGGAAAAAAAATGAGCTCTATTTATCCTATCAAAACTCCATTGTCTAGCCCAGCTCGTGGAATTTTTCATACACAACTTGTAGCACAAGAAGTTCAGCTTGTCCATTGGCTGCTGAAATCCAACAAGCTTAACCAGGTCCGGTGGCTTCATTTGTACACCATGCTAACCTAGGATTGTTTTAATCTCAGGATTTACAAGCTTTGTGGGAACTCAAACGGGTTGATTATCTTATAATCCAATGTATCATGTTAACCATAAAATGATTTAAATTAGGAACCAAGTTTAGGATCATAGATAAAAATAGTTATTATCTTCCAAAAGTTATTATCTGTCTATATAAAAGTGAAATAACCACTCATGCATCATCACAAAATCTCCAGAACCGTAAAGCCTACAAACTTGAAATTTGGCTTCTAAGTGCTCACTAAGAAAGGATTTTTTGAAATGGCCATCAGAGCATTAGTATTTCATATATTAATAACATGCTCTGATGCTAAGGAGATTAATAATGTTAATTATTATTAATAGTATTATATTATTATTGTTATTATTATTATTATTATTATTATTATTATTATTATTATTATTAATGTTAGTTATTAATAACATGCTCTGATGCTCCTCCTCCCCACCTGAAAAGAAATCTGTTCCAAATGCAAAAAAACAAGCAGAGGAAAGGAGTTTCAGTTTCAGAGCACTAAGCAGCTTTAGCACAGAATAGTTGAGCTTAGCCATGCCAGGCTCCTTGCTGTCTCCTTCTTGCTCACACAGCAAATACTATTTCAGTTTCCAAACAGTCCTCAACTCTCTCACACACTGACAAGAGGCTAGCCAGATGAATACCGATGGATGCTGGTAGGCAGAGGCAGAATTTTTTTCCACTTATTTTCCTCCCCAAAAACTAAGCCCAACCACATCGTTTCATAGTGAAGCATGGGTATCAAGATAGTAATTAATATATTACTTATTAAGACTATCCTTTCCCAATCTAAACCCTTTTGAAAGCCTATCTTCTGAACTGTTGGCTATTCCTGCCAGCTTGGTGTCATCTTCAAATAGAATAGAACAGAACAGTACAGATAAGAATAATAGAATAGAATAGAATAGAATAGAATAGAATAGAATAGAATAGAATAGAAT
>BLBF01000010.1:9226824-9269658 GCA_015471245.1 Laticauda colubrina
ACTACAATGACGTGGGATAATACCCGAAGGAAGCTGAACAGCACACAATAAGTATTATATTTCAACATAACTTTTAAATATCAATGCGTGACTGCAATACCTGAATAGATTTGCTCATATTCAAATCAAAAGCAATAATAGTCTGATTGAAGTGTTTTACTTGATTAATGGCCAAATAATTGGAAATATTAACAGAAAATTATCCTGTGAAAAGGAAGAATTGTATAATGGTTACAACATCTCCCTTTTCAGTTCCTATATGTTGAAGGGAGGGCTCTTCTGTAAATCTGCTAATCCCCCTTATTTCTCAGTCCTTCCTTCTCACACATACATGAAGATGATTTCACCACATGGTGACCTAAACTCAGAGAATGGCTTGGCTCCTTTGATATTGAAATAGATGATTCAAACCTGGTGAATCAGATTGTGCAAATGTTGGTGCTGAGAATGGATCACTTGATCCAGGTGAGTAATTTGCTCCTGAAGAACACACATCTCTGACTGAACTTTTACACAGCTGAAACAAATGAGAAAGAGAAATCAGCTAATGCATGCACTGGAAAAGCATTAAAGGAAAGAAAGATGAAGACTAATTGGAATAAAGCCATTGAGAAAATTTGCATGAACTTTATGGAAGATGGACACTTTCTTATTGACCAAATGGGCAAATGGCAATGAAATGTTCATGTTAAGAATCAGAGAATAAACCATTTCATGTCTTCATGACTATCAGGCAGCCAGATCTGTTCCCTCTTCCTTCATCTCCCGAGTCACACTAGTCTTCTCTAGATTAGCGTAACGTCACCCCTGCTGCTCCATTTAAGTTCTAAATTTGCAATTGGTTAATGTGATTGCATTATGTGCAACTACCTAAGTTTACCTGAAAATAAGACTGGGTCTTATTTTCTTTTGGGACCCAAGATAAGCACTAGGGCTTATTTTGGGGTGGGGGTGTCTTATTTTTTTCCATGTACAGGAGGCCCACTTCTGCTTCCTCGCAGCTGGGCAGGAGGCTGCGCAGCATACTGGTGCCATCACCGCAAGGCAGGAAAGGTGGAGCTGCTCCATGTGCCCCAAACCTGGCTCCCGCAGCCAGGCTATCCATGCCCCAACACCTGCTTTGCCTCGTGGTCGTGGCACCAACATACCACTTAAGTCTCCTGCTCCATTGCGGCCACTAGTAAGCAGAAATGGATCAAAATCCATGTGGGCTCCTGCTGCACATGGCTGTTAGTGCTGCCGTCATGAGGCAGGTATCAGAGCATGGATGCCTGGCTGCAGGGGCGCTGAGGTAAGCAGGTACAGGGCACGGCGGCAGTTCTACCATCCCTCTGCCTCACCTTGTGGCCGCAGCACTGCAAGCAACCAGATGGAATGGGCTGCTGGATAGCTGTGCTTTTAAGTAGGGCTTATTTGGGAGGTAGAGCTTTTATTAGGCGCACACATAAAAACACACGAGGGCTTATTTTCAGGATAAGTCTTATTTTCAGGGAAACAGGGTATTATAAGAAGTCTCTTTTGTGCTTCTTTTGCTCTCCCAAATCCTGAACCTCTACTTTATCCTCTAGTACCATGTACCTTCTATAGCCTCCCTTTGCAAATCAACTCTTTTTTATTGATAATTTGCCTACTGTAATGGGATTCACATGCTGTTTTGTAAAAGATGCAATTGTATACAGATTACAGTCTATAGCCTGAGATGTAATGGGAGGCATTTGAAGTCAAGATAGAGAAGAGCTGCTCCCACCATCTTTCATGTGCAGATTTTCCAGAGTTTCTGGTCTAGGAGTGGGATATATTTGATGCAGTCTATCCCACTTGCATTGAATGATACCATCAAACAGTATTTCCTAATGAGATCAGGTAAAAACATGTCATTTTATAGATTTACATTTTTCTTTCAGCTCTTGTATAATTTACAGAGTGGTCTATCTTTTATTAACACAAAGATTCTCCTCTGCTTTTAAAAACCTGGCAAGTATCTAAAGACCACTATTGATTTAGGTTTTGAGTTTTAAAAAAAAGTTTTTGTGAAGTTCACTAACCTTTGAGCATTCTCAGCTTTTGACATCATCTGATGCAACTTCTTTTTTAAAAGCTGTTTCTTTTCATCCAGTGTTTTCTTTTCCTAAAAAGAGCAAAGGAACAAGGATTGTGCCTGATGTACACTTTTCTTTAGCAATCATCATCATCATTCAAAGTTCAAGCATTCTTCATCATTCACTTTCAGGGATGATCACAACTCCTGGCAAACTGCAGATATGCAAAACCTCATTGCTGGAAGAGGAGAGATAAAGTCATCCTACAGTATCCTAAACATCTGCTGGGGACAGGAATCCATATTAAAATGGGTTTGACCAGAATCTACTTGAATGTTTTTAATTTAGGGCAATTCACCCTTCCTTCAATCTAAGGTTACAATCAGAATAGAGCTGGAAGAGATCTTGAAGATCTTCTGCTGTTGTTCAACCTCCTGCTCAGGAGACCCTGTATGTGTGGAAGAAAAGCTGGGGTGCCCTTTGTAACCCTCTCTTGTCCCTGTCATCTCTAAATCTCCTAGCTATATGAGGGAATCAAACGGAGTGGTGCGGTGGCCTAGAGGTGGAGCTCTCGCTTTATAATCAAGAAGCTGTGAGTTGGATCCCAGGTAGAGGCAGAGGATGGATACACTGAAACTATATCTGTTGAAAAATACTCCACCTTGTAGATAGGAAGGGCATCCAGCCAGTAAACACTCAGCTCCATTCAGTTGCCCAGAATGCAATTTTGGCAGAGTTGCCTCCACCCTGCAAGGGACCTTGGAGGTCTGCTATTCCTATCCCCTACTCAAACAGGAAACCCTCAACAATTTCAGACAAGTGATTGTCCAGTCTCTTCTTAAAAACCTCCAGTGACGAAGCACCAACAATTTCTGAAGACAAGCTGTTCCAATGGTTCATTGTTTTCAGTGTTAAGAAGTTTCTCCTTAATTCCAGATTACGTCTCTCCTTAATTAGTTTCCATCCACTGTTTCTTGTCTTTTCTTCTTGTGTTTTGGAGAATAGGTTGATCCTCTCTTCTTTGTGGCAGCCCTTCAAATATTGGAACCCTTTTACCCATCAGCCTGAACCCTCAAAACAAGTGCATGCTGGGAAGCCAGACTCCATTTCCTTTAGCATTTGGAGAAGGCAAAAGCACAATGAAGAATCCAGCTTAGCTCATCCTGCAAACAGAGCAACTATGCTTTGTTAATCTAGGCTTAATCCAAAGTGTTGGGTGAAGTGTTATTTCAAACTCCAGGCCACCTTAAACAAAAAAGGAATCTTTAGAAACAAATTAATATTTTAGTATCTTGCCAGAGAGGGCAGTTCCATCTCATAAAGGAAGACTACCTAACCAGAAACTTGTCACGACTGAGAATGCTACAACTATAATTTTGATGAGTTTAGCTGTTTCAGGACCAGAGGTGAACATCACGTATTTGATCGTTTCCCATTTCCAAAGCTTCTCAGTCCAAATCCTTTGCTGAGATTCTATTAATGGAATGTGATTCCTTTGGCTTCCAACTTAATTACAGAAGCATATGGTTGCTTGGATTTTTAGATAACACACTTATTGCAGTAACTCTGTTTGCTTCACAAGTGTCACTGCTTATTAGTGAATCCACTGAGAAAGTTTCGCAAAAGGCCTTGCCGGGATGTTTCAATAACAACAAAGAATGAATATTGTAGGAGTTCAGATGGCTGTCACAAATTGGCTTTCTTCTGTTTCCTGGGGAAATGATAGCTCACCTCAACTGCTTTCTGTTAAACACCTACATAAAAAAATGGTTTCTTGCCTCCACATCCCACACACTGTTCACAGACTTTAATGTCAAATACAGAGTGTCATACAAAAATCTACTTATTAGTAAGGAACATGTAAATATTTGTCATTTCTAGTTCCGGCTTGAAAAGAAAAGGGGAAAAAAGCTTCACCAGTTGAAAAGTGTGAAATTAATCATCAGTTTCATTAAAAAAGCCATCACAATATTTGACCTGACATGAGCAGTACAACTAACAATACTATGTATATACAGGTAGTCCTTGACTTACAACCACAATGAAGCCCAAAATTTCCATTGCAGTTTTAAAGCAATATATTGCCCTATATTACAACTTTACTTGCCACAGTTGTTAAATGAACCACTGCAACTGTTAAGATAGTAACACGGTTGTTAAAGTGAATCTGTCTTCCCCTTTGATTTTGCCTGTCAGAAGGTCACAAAAGGAGATCACGTGACCCCAGGACACTGAAACAGTCATAAGTATGAGCCAGTTGCCGAGCTTCAGAATTTTGATCACATGACTATGGGGATGTTGCAACGGTCATAAATGTGAAAAACAGTCATAAGTCACTTTTTTCAGTGACTGCTGTGAGTCAAGGAATGCCTGTGTTTCTTCATTTTAACAAAAGGCTGCTGAAATGGTTAGGAAGCTTTGGCAGTCATTGTTACATGGCGAAACAGGTGCCATGAACGTACGTGACCAACACAACTTCAATTTCACCTCTTCCATCCTTTGTAGTCGTTTTTCCAGTTCTTCAATCTGGCTATATTTCTCATTCAGCTGTGTGCTTAGCTGTCTGAGGCTGTCTGTGCTTTGCTTTAAGATCTGCTCTTGCTCAAGTTTGCGGGCCTGCAATTAGAAAGCAAAATCAGGGCTCTGAAGAATTTAGAAACAGATTGTATCATGCTATTAGCTCAAGGCAAGGGACACAAACTGACGCTTGGTATCAGTAACACCAGCACTCTGAATACAGCCATAAGGTAAAGGTAAAGGTTCCCCTCGCACATAGGTGCTAGTCGTTTCTGGCTCTAGGGGATAGTGCTCATCTCTGTTACAAAGCCGAAGAGCCAGCATTGTCCGAAGACATCTCCGTGGTCATATGGCCAGCATGACTAAATGTCGAAGGTGCACGGAATGCTGTTACCTTCCCACCAAAGTGGCCCCTATTTTTCTACTTGCATTTTAACATTCTTTCAAACTGCTAGATTGGCAGAAGCTGGGACCAGTAACAGGAGCTCGCTCCATTACGTCAAGCTAGGGATTCGAACCGCCAAACTGTTGACTTTTCTGATCGAGAAGCTCAGCATCTTAGCCACTGAGCCACCACATTCCTGAATACAGCCATAGGCCAGTCCTATTTTCAGAAAACTCTGTAAGGACCTGTTCCCTATAGTGGACAACTTGACATCATAGATTTGTCTGGAGTTCTCAGTTTCTCTTTGGTGATTCCTACTTGGAATCCCTTTCAACCACAACTGCCAAAAACTGAGGGTGGAACTGACTAATATTCTGAGGTAAGAAATACACAAAACTACAATGTTAACACTAAACTTGATTTAGAAAAATGTCTATCCTCTATGATGGCCTATCATCTTTTGAAAAAATGCTTTAATTATGGAATACACACAGTTCCCAACTGGAAGATAGCAAAATTATAGAGTTGAGCTTGATGAGGATGATAATGATAATGTCTTATCCACTAGCAGCAAAATTGTACTATTGGTACTATTTTTGCTTTCTTTTGTCACAGTCATTCTACTTCTATTTGCAGGTCTTTGTGTAATTTGTGATTTTCTCTAATTCTTTCTCCTCTATTCTGCTGTCTCTAGACACTACCATGTCTACTATCAACAATTCTTAAGTATTCTCATTATTATTATGTCATAGAAGGGAAGACTTGAGATTTTTATCTTAATGTACAATATTTTTTAAAAATACAAACAAATATTGTGCATGATGGTCCAGAGTGCAACATGGAATCTTATTTTTCTAGTTCTCCAAATAATCCATCTTTAGACAATTAGTCAATGATAATTTCATAAAGAGGCACTGTGTTTCAAATATTCTGGTCACTGGTATTTGTATTAAATTTGGCTCACTGGTCAAAAAAATTAAATGAAGAGGCTCACACCTCAAGGCATGTTACAGTTTTTGAGTAATTTACATGATCTTCCAGTGAGAGGTGGCTGGGCTAAGTAAAATTGTGCCTGAAGTTTGTAACTTTGAAAAAAGATCTAGCCATGAATTTTAGTGGCAAAGAACTTTTTAGTAGCAAAAAAAAATTAGTAGCAAAAATTTTAATAGCAAAGTACCTACTGTATGTATCGAAACATACAGTAGGTACTTTGAATATTAAAAGTCCTTAGTGTTCTCTGAGCTTTGTTGCTTTTCTGCAGACAGTTCATTACCCAAATTAGATAACATCATTAGTGCTGATGTTGTTACCTAATTTGATGTTGTTACTTAGTTTGCGTAAAGAGAACAACAAAGCTCAGAGAGCACCAAGGATCCCTATTTCATCCCTGAAATGTTCTCCTTTATTGGTACTTCAAATATTGCTATATGAGAAATCTACAATTGTGGAAAAGAACAAATGTTTAAGGCTTGTTTAAAAAGGTCTATTCCATTTCCATGAGATTTATTTGTGACTTTCACCTCTCAGTCAGGAGCTCAAAACAACATTCACAACATTAGTTTCTGTTTTTCCCTACAATAATGACCTTGTTCCATGAGGCCAAATATTAGATGCCTTGTCATGTGATGAAGTGAATTACTGGAAGAGGAAAAGCTATGATGTAGCCCAATGTACAGGGAGAGACGGTGAATACCAATTTTGCTGGGGTGAATGGAACGGTTTATTTCTTAAAGCCCTGTCACACTGGCTGACGGATGCAAAACATTTGTAAAAAGGACACAGCGGACGAGAAAAATGTTCCATCCGTTGTTATCCACTCTCAAAAGGGGCAAAAATATGCATAACCAGAGCAGACAACACGGAAAGGAATGGACGGGGGGAGGACGTAGGGCGGATGGAAAGCGGATGCTCCACGGAAGCCTAGCGGATGGAAGCGGATGAGAGTGGATGGCACATCCGCAAGGCTTCCGGGGGAGCGCAGCAAAGTGGACGCGGAACGGATACAGTGGATGCCGAGTGGACACCGAGCGGATGAAGCGTATGCACAGCGGATGCCGAGCGGATGAAGCAGATGCAGAGCGGAAGCCTAACGGAAGCCTAGCGTTCAGTGCGCATGCAGGGAGGATGCATTGCGTCAGCCCCGTGGATATAAAGGGAAGCAGCTCCCAAGCAAGTCAACATTCAGAGGAAAGACCTGCTTCCAGCCTGCCTGCCTGCCTGCCAGCCTGCCTGCCAGCCAGCAGCCATGGAGAAGAAGAGAAAGCCTCAGCCATCTGCTGCCAGCCCTGGCAAGAGGGACAGGGCCACCCTCCCACCCCCTGGCCCTCACTCTGCTACTGCTGGGGCTTCTGCAGCCCTGGCTCGCTCTTCTGGGGCTGGGGCTTCTGCTGATGCTGCTTCTGGAGGAGCTGATGATGCTGCTTCTGGCGGTGGTGCTTCTGCTAGTGCTTACTCTGCTGAAGCTGCTTCTGGTGGTGGTCCTTCTGCTGGTGCTTACTCTGCTGGCACTGCTCCTGGTGCTGGTGCTTCTGCTGGTGCTTACTCTGCTGGTGCTGCTCCTGGTCCTGCTGGTGCTCCTGGTCCTGCTGGTGCTCCTGGTCCTGCTCATGCTCCTGGTCCTGCTCGTGCTCCTGGTCCTGCTGGTCCTGCTGGCGCTGCTGGTGCTTACTCTGCTGGTGCTGCTGCTGCTGCTGCTGGTCTTGCTTTTGCTGCTACTGCTGCTGCTGGTGGTGTGGAGGAGCAGCCCCTACAACCTGGAAGCCCCTGTGATGAGGGTCCATCTGGTCCTGCCAAAGGGAGGAAGAGGCAGATGCGAGAACGGGAGAGGAGGCAATATACCATAGAAGAGGAAAATGAGGATGAAGTGCTGGAGTGGCTGAGAGAGAACGAGTGTCTACGGCGGAAGGGACACAGGCTCTATAGGGACACCAAAAGGAAGCAGGCTGCTTGGAGAGAGAAGGCGGACAGCCTGGGCTACACTTCGGAGGTGCTCCTCAGCTGGTGGAAGTACATGCACACCTGGTACGGGAAGCTGTACCTCAAGAAATCTGGCCAGGCCGCGGTCAAGCTGACGGACAGAGAGACCTACGCGATGGCCAGGTGCAGCTTCCTGGAGGGTGAGATCCGCCACTGAGGAGCAGCCCCTCTGTCAACCCTCTCTCTCAGGCAGCCTGCTGAGAGCCAGTCCTCTTCCGGCCAAGAGTCAGCTCCTGTCTCCAGGCAGGTTTCTGTGGAGTGTCCCACGGCGGAGAACCCGTGGACAGTTGTTTTAACCATGGCGGAGAGCATGGAGGACTCCCTGGCGCAGTGGGAGAAAGGAAACGGCACTTCCACCACAGTCCTACCCGCATCCACCCCCAGCTCCACCTCCACAGAAAGGCAGACAGCCAGACAGGAGGGGCAGAGCCACACTGTCCTGCTGGAGATCAGGGACACCATCTAGAGCAGCATAGATCTCCTCTCTCAGTTGGTCAACACCAACTCCTCATCCTCCAACCGCAAGCCCTTCCTCACCTATGTGAACCAGACCCTCATGGACATGGCGGAACCCCAGTACCAGGTGGTGAAGGACAGGATCACCGATCTGCTTCACAACCCTCCAGACCAGATGAACCTGCTCCCACCCAGTCCAGGTCTGCTCCTCCACCCAAGATGATGTCACTCCCATTCCAAGGCTTTCCACAGGCCCTCACCTACCAAGGCTATGGCTACCAGGAGGTCCAGCAGCACAGGCAGCAGCCCTTCCCAGTCCAGGCACATGTTCATCGGACAGCACCGGTGCCACTGATGCCACCGATGCCACCCACGCCACCGATGCCACCCACGCCACCGATGCCACCCACGCCACAGATGCCACCAATGCCAGTCCTCACCCAGCTGCAGACCAGACAGCCCCACTACACTGCTCCTTCCTCCACCCCACAGCCAAGCCCGGCCTCAGTACATCTGTCATCGTTACTGGGGCTGACACCCTATGTCATGGAGGAAGGGGCTCTCAACATCACGGGGCTGAGCCAGCTCTCTGAGAGCTTCCTCAACAAACCGTCCCCTGTTGTCCTCTCGGGGCCAGGCACACCAGTGGCGCTTCAGACTAGCATTCCAGCAGCAGCCACCTCCACAGCACCTGGACCCTTCATCCCTGAGACTGGGCACACCTCCGAGTGACCAAGAAGAGTGCCAGAGACTGGGTGGCTACCTGTTGACTTTATTTGGACACTTGACTTGGGTCATTTTTCTTTTACAGCTTGTAATTAATAAAGATTATCTTTGATTCACACACTTGCTTCATTTATTTTTTTCAATAAATGGTTTAAGCCTTTGCATACTTGTGGGATGGGTTAAGATAGCAGTGGGATGGGCAGGCATACCTTTGGGATGAGTAATAGCTGTGGGATAGATAAACCTCCAGTGCAAGCATAGTGGGACTGTATGGTCCACCCTCCCAGGTGCCACACCTTTGGCCCTTCATTATCAATAACAATGTAAGCATTGATCCACACATTTGAACATAAACACAACTCTTTATTAAATGCCCTGTTCATTGTAGGCCCACCCAACATACATGGCCCAATCTCATCAGTGTGATGAGACAGGCTGAAGGAAGCATCCATTCATCATCTATCATCCTGTCTTGCCACTCCACTGCTCCAGCTGGGGAGTTGCACCAGTGTTTCAGGAGGTTGCGCTGCTTCTTCCTTTCATGTGAGGCTCTGTTGGGGCCTTGCACATCCTCAGTGTCTATCAGGTTTCACCCTTGCCTCCATTCCCCAGGCTCCATGTCCCCATTGCCTTGTTGGAGGTCCACAAGCCTGTTCTGCAAGACTGGGTAGCGGGTGCGCATGAGATTGTGCAGGATGCAGCAAGCTTCCACGATCCTCCTCACGGTCTCTGGGCGATGCTGCATGGTGGTGAGAAGTACCTGGAACCTGTTGGCCAGGATGCCAAAGGCATTCTCCACCACCCGCCTTGCCCTGGACAGCCTGTAGTTGAAGATCCTCTCTTCACGGGTGAGGCATCTGGAGGTGTAGGGCTTCATGAGGTAGGTTGTGAGGGAGAAGTCGTCATCCCCCACGATGAAGTTGGGCACATCTTGCGTGTCGTTGGGCAGGGGGTCTGGATCTGGGAAGCCCATGATGAGGTTGTGTTCCAGCCCCTCCTTGAGGTCACTGGCATTGTATACCTGGGCATTTGAAGATGAGCCATTGCCTGAAGCATCGATGTACATGAACTTGTAGTCAGCATCGACCATGGCGAAGAGGATGATGCTGAAGAAGCCCTTGTAGTTGAAATAAGTGGACCCCGACTTGGCTGGAGCTTTGCAGGCCACGTGCTTCCCATCTATGGCTCCAACGGTGTGGGGGAAGTTCCACTTCTGATACCACTGCTCTGCAACTTTCTTCCAGCCTTCTTCAGTGGAAGGGCACTGGAGGAGCTCCTCTAGGTATTCTTCGATGATGGCCTGCACCACTTCTCTGACCACAATGCTGATAGTGTTGTGTGGCACCCTCCAGCCGTACTGCATGCTCCTGTAGGTGGTCCCTGAGGCCAGGTGGCGCAGAGTCAGTGCCACCTTGAGTCCAGGGTCCAGGCTGGGCCGGAAGTTGGTGCTCTGCTTGGTCAACCTGGGTGTCAGCCGCTCCACAACTTCGTCAAACATGGCTGGAGGCATTCTCATGAAGTTCTGGAATGCACGAGTGTCTTCATTCCTCAGCTCCACCATCAGCTTGTTGTACATCTGTACTCTGCTCTTCTCCTGATCCATCTTCGGACCCAGACGCTTCTTGGCCGCCTCCTTTTCTTACCGTAGAACAGTTGAAAGAGCCTATAGAGGGCTTCGCACTGTTGCAGAACGATGGTGGCTACCAAAAGGAGTGTGTTACGATCCATGGTGGACATCAATGGATGCTGTGGAAGAGCAAGAGCCAGATGAAGGCTGCAGAGGTCTGCACAGCAGGGCTGCTGGACTGAAAGTGAGATCCAGGTGAGTTGCTCCCCCTTTTTATAGGCAATATAGGTTTTCCACTATGTGTCCTTTTGCATCCTCTAGGCATCCTCTAGGCATCCTCTAGACATCCTTAATATCCAAGATAGGTCCCCTTTGCGAACGTTTTTTCCGTTTTAAATGCTTTCTTTGCGAGCTGCATCCGCTTTCATCCTTTCTCCATCCATGCTACTAACGCTGCGCATCCGTTCCGCGTCCGTTTCGCTTCCTCCCTGTGTCTGCTTTCTGATGGAGCGGCTTTGAGTTGCGCAAATGCGCAACAGATACCTAGCGGACGTAGTGGACACGTAACGGATGACGACAGATGTAGAACAGATGTTCCCCGTATGCGTTGTGGATGCAGAACGGACGCATTGGATACATTTTCTGCTCAAAAAGTTTTGAGCAGCTCAAAACTTTTTGAGCGGATGGAACCTCAGTCGACGGATGCTGGACGGATAGAGAGGAAGAAAAACGGATGCAGTGAGTACAGAACGGATGCATCGCGTTAACCAACGGATGGCAAGTGTTTCTCTCCGTTTTACATCCTCTTTCCATCCATTGGTGCAGTGTGACATGGGCTTTTTTCAGATTGATTTCTCACAAGTTCCATTCGAGAATCCATTCTGGTTTGTCTCTGGGATAGTCTGCATTTTTAAATCAAAACATGTTCAGTTCATATTAATATATAGAGAGGGCGTTTCTCTGTAACAATGTATGAATTGCTGTGTCTTTAAAACAATCAATACTTTCTTTAATGTAGATCAGTGAAGCTCACATCAATATGCAGACTAGCTTGTAAATCTGCTTGCTTTGAAGTGTGGATGTAACAATGTTGAAGAATACCCCAGGACTTGTCCTCTCATCCCCAATCATCTTTTCAAAATATCCAAAAGTTCCTCAAAAACTTTCTGGAGAACTGTGCTTTGCATGACACTCCAGGCAACTGTACCTGCAGTTTTCTTGGCATTATTTCAGAAGTGCTTTGTCCTTATCTTCTTCCTACAATTCAGATATCCTCGTTTCTATGGCAAATGCCCTCACCAACACATGGCCTCATTCCTAAAGGCAGAACGAGATCTCACAGTCTCCTAGTTTCTACCTTGGTGCCTAAAGCACCATACCAAGCTGGCTCTCTTACATTTCATACCTTCATTGTATTTATGACTCCTTCATGTCTTTTCTTCAGGTCTTCAGAGCGTTTTGTGTAAGTCTCATGCAGCTTTTGGGAGCCATGCTTCACACACTCAGCACCGGTGGCCCTTAAAGCTTCAAGCTGAAAAGGACATAGTGAAAACAGACAGATTATTTCAATCATTTGTTTCTCTTTTTTCAAAAAAGGATCACATGCCATATTAGAGTATCACATACCATATAAATAAGTTCTCAGTATGAAATATTGTATGAAAATTTATGTTTATTTAGAACATTAATTGACATGGGGTGGAATTAGTTCACTCTGGGCATGATATGCTGTTTGGAATCAAATTTATTCTTTTCGTATTTTATCAGATCAATTGACCTGTTTTTTGGTAAACATGTTGAACAAACAGGCTTAGGGCCTCTTCTTTAAAATACAAAGAATACCTCTTAGAGCAGGGGTGTCAAACTGGATCCAGCCCGTGAGGTGCTTAGATTTGGCCCATGGGGCCGCCCTGAAAACAGCAAAGGACCAACCCGCAGTGTCTCTGCAGCAAAAATGGAGCTCAAGAGGGCTATGCAGATCCCTCCTGAGCTCCATTTTCATTGGCAGAGGATTGCAGGAGGCTGTCCCAGTTGAAAACAGAGCTCAGGAGCCTGTTTTCACTGGCAGAATACTCGGGCCACCACAGGCGCCCCGACACAAGTGATATCATGCTGGCCATGCCCACCCCAGCCCCTGAAGTCAAATACAACCTTGATGTGGCCCTCAATGAAATCGAGTTTGACACCCCTGTCTTAGAGGGAGGAACTTTCAGCCTTGTAATATTTCCCCCTGCTCCTTCAGTTTCGGAATTTGACTGTGAATTTTGTAACATTTTTATAGTGCCTTTCTATCTGTCTTTTAAAAAAAATTGTTTTAATCTGTTTGGCTGTTTTATATTGTTTTTATTTTTGTCAAGCCACCTGGAGAATCACATATATACATATACATACATACATACATACATACATACATACATACACACATACACACATACATATATATACATACATACACACACACACAAGATGGGTGGCTATTTAATAAATAAAATAATAAAAATAGTTTTATCAGTTCAACCATTTACACATGTTGGATTAAAACCAACATGGATCAAAACCAATAAAGAATCAAATAACCTTGAAAAACTCATCATAAAATAAAAATGGATCTCCTGTATTAAAGACACACCAGTATTTTTTTTTGAAATTCCAAAAATGAAAGCACACCTTCATCTTTAGCCTTTCATTTTCTTTGTTCATCCATACTAATTCTTCTTCTGTTTTGTTAATCCTTTTTAAGGTCTCCTCGTTGTTGGAAGACAGCATCTCTTCCTCAGGGACCAATCCAGATTCGGTAACATGTAGCTAAAATGAAGAAAAGAAATAAGGATAAATCAGCTCTTCCTACTTCTGCCATTTCTCTTTTTTTTCCTTTTTTTGACTCTGTCTGCCTTTTACTAAACTGATTTGTACAATTTGCTGCAAGTGACAGATGTAGTTTATTATTCATTCAAATTCTTTGAAATCTTAATAGAACTGCACAATGCTGAAATTTAATAAGGAGGATTTCATTTTGTGTGCATGGTTAACCAAATGAGCTGTAAAAATGTAGCCAAATTGCATATATACTATAATATTTTTTATTAATGGAAGAATGGTTAATCCAGTAATATACCAATGCCAAACTGGAAACAACACGAGGTCTTTCAGAGCCTTTATTTCCCTCATTTGTTTTCCTAGGGTGGAAAAGTAAACAGAATTATTTTTCTTAGAGACCTTAATTTGAAATATAATTTATCACTAGATAAATTCCAAAAAGCAGTTCCGAAGTTTCCCTTTGATTATATATTGATAACCCTATAATCCATGATTAAGATTCTTTTATATTACTTCTTTCTAATATAAAACATTATTTTTCCTACCTAAGTTGTGCTGAATACAATTCAACAGCAAAATAGGAGGCAGAAGCATTATGCATGCAACCTTGAATAAACTGTACTATAAAACTGTGGTATAAATCTAATAAACAAACTATAATGTGTCAGATTTATTGTGCTTCTCCCTAAAGGGGATATTCATGCTGATTACTCATTGACAGATTGAGGAAGAGCCACTACAGTATTTAATGCATATGTGTCTGTTGGGGTTGGGAAGGGTATCATATACAGGTAATCCTCAACATACAACCACAATTGAGCCCAACATTTCTGTTGCTAAGTGAGAGTATTAAGTGGATTTTGCCCCCTTTTACAACCATTGCCACAGTTGTTAAGTGAACCACTTAACAACTGTAACAACTGTAACTTGTTATGTATTAAGTGTTAAGTGAATCACTTAACAACTATAGTAATACAATTGTTAAGTGAACCTTGCTTCCTCATTAACTTTGCTTCCCTGAAGGTTGCAAAAGGAGATCACATGATGTCCAGGACACTGCAACCATCATAAATGTGAGTCAGTTGCCAAGGGTCTGAATTTTAATCATGTGATTATTCGGCTACTGCAATGGCCCTGTGAAAAACGATCATGTCACTTTTTTTAATGCCATTGTAACTTCAAACGTGTTCCGATCTAGGCTTCAAAAAATCACGAAGCAGACTCCTCATCCCGACAAAAACCCTTTTTCTTAGGCTCATGTGAATTCCTATCATTCACATCCAGCAAAGTCCTGGCAAACAGTCTTTCAAGAGTGATTTACAATCACAGACCTTATCAGGCTTGGAGAGTTGTCAGGCCGATAGCTTCCAAGCGCAACTGAAGAAAATACTTGACAAGGAAACAAATCTTCACCCTAATTAAATGAACTCACTGTCTCCTGCAAACACCACTGCCCTTTCTCTCCTCTTTGTTCCCTATGGGAAGGGCCATTCACCTGTGCCTTTACTCCTGAGTTGTTAGGAATATGAGAAACACCTGACAGGTATTTGGGTTAGAAATATATAAACCTGGATAAACATTTTAATACTGTCTCTTTAAGGGAATGCAAAAGCATGCAATTGGATGTGGTTTCTCAAATGGCCTTAAGATGGAGCAAGGAACCTGGATTGTTTAGTTTTAGTCTGAGTCTCAGAAGAGAAGAGAGTGTATCTTTATTTCCCTCTGTTGGGAAGTATTGCTATTGCTCCATTTTTCCTAATTGACTGATATTATTGGATTTAATGTAAGTCTGATACTTAACTGTTTTTGACACTGGACTTTGTTACTGGAATATCCCTGGATTGAAAAACTGACTGATGAACCTGCTAATGACTTTTGGACTACCTATTTTGAACTGTATAATAGAGAAAGAGGGTAAAAGTGTTACTGCTATTTTAAAGAATGATTTATATGTAATACATGATGATCAGTTGAAGATAGCTAACTCAGTTTATAACAATGTTAAGCCACATGATGAATGTATACATTTACTACATAGACGTCTAGGGCATATTACCTACCGTATATACTCGCATATAAGCCGATCTCGCATATAAGCCGACCCTTAAAAAACTGCCCCAAAATGAGGAATTTTGCAAAAACTCGCATATAAGCTGACCCCCACTCTCATCCACTCCAAAGGTTCTTGCTGCTTCAAGGTTGCTTGTTTCCTCTGCAGCCTTCACTACTTTGTGTTTAAAAGAAGCAGCATAAGACATTCTTTTTCTTTTAAAATCAGACATGGCCATGTTTTAATGAATTTTACTGCGGAATGCTTTACTAAATGCAAAGAAACTGGATACAAAGTTGCATGTGACGATCGCAAACACTACAGCAGTCACGTGACTAACTAAACCAATCAGAGCGTGTTATATCCGGTAGGAGAAAAACCAAAATGGAGGCACCCAGAGTAAGAAGAAATGTGCTGTAAGTATATATCGCTGTATGGTAATATCGATATTGCGTGATCTGAGAAGTGGTGTCATATCGTCATGTCATTTGTGTCAGAAATCAGATTTATGCGCATATAAGCCGACCCCCAAATTTGAAAAAAAAAAAGCATTCTAAAGTCAGCTTATATGCAAGTATGTACGGTAATTTCAAAATGCTCTAACAAACTGTTCAATTGTCAGAGGGAGTAAAAGTGAAACCTTGTAGCAAGTATTTACATTGTAATGCTTGTAGTCAAGAAAACAGTAAAGTTACTCCTGCAAACAGACTAAATGGGTTTAAGACCAAAGAACCTTTAGAGGTTGTATTTGCTGACATAATTTCTCCTAAGAAACCAAGTTTAGGAGGTGCCTGTTCTATTTTGAGTATTATGGACCATTACTCACGATATGGTTTCTGCTATCTTATGAAGAACAAAACAGAAACATTCCAGCATTTCTTTAATTGGCTAAGGTTTGCTGAGAGAAAAATGAAAAGTAAAGTAATTACTTTAGTAACTGATAATGGGACTGAATTTGTTAACAAAAGATTCCAAAATATACTGAAATTGGCTGGTGTTGAGCATAAATGTTCTGCACCTTACAGACCACAACATAACTCGTTTATAGAACGAAGAGGGCAAACATCACAAGCCATGGCTCGCACTATGTTATCTGATTCAGGTTTACCTGAAACACTGTGGGGTGAAGCCATAATGTGTAGTAACCATGTTTTAAATAATGTAGTAAATACAACAACTGGAAAATTGCCATTCACTCATTGGCATGGCAGAAAACCAAATTTAAGTTATTTACACACATTTGGAGCTCCAGCATGGGTGCATATTCCCTCACAAGTAAGGCTGAAGGGGCAACATAGAGCTAAGAAGTTATTTTTTGTGGGTTATGAGGCCAACCACAGATCATTTAGATTTTGGGATCAAGGCACAGCTCATGTTTATGAGCTCATTTCATCAGCTCATTTTGCTAGTGCAAAATTTCTTGAGCATGTTGGGTGGGATAAACTGGAACAGGAATCCAGCAATGATATTATTATTGACACCCAAATAGTCCCTAAGGATAAAATCAGTACACCCCAAATAGCCATTAAAGAGGAAGAACAGGAGGAAGTAGTAGAACAAGCACAGGAAGAAATAGAAGAACAGGAGCAGGTGGCAAAGGAAAGTCCACCTGTATTACCAAGAAATTCAACCCGAGTAACACGACCACCTGATAGATATCAGGCTAGTGTTGTATGCCAAGTGAATACAGTTCCAAGTAATTATAATGAATTAAAACTGCATTCTGCTACAGATCAGGCTGGCAGAAATAATGGATAAGGAACTAGAATCTTTAAAAAAACTGGATGTATACGAAAATGTTAAGTTACCACCAGGTAAACATGCCATCGGATGTAAATGGATATATAAACTGAAAACAGGTGTGGATGGGACTGTTACCCATAATGCCAGGTTAGTAGCACAAGGGTTTAATCAGATAACAAATGACTATGATGAGGTGTTTGCACCGAGTCTGAAGGCTACTACATTAAGGGCAGCATTAGTGTGGGCAGCTAAACAGAAATACGTTGTAAATCATTTGGATGTAGAAACAGCTTATCTGCATGCACCATTGGAACACACTATATATTTAACGAAACCTTTGGATCTCAAAAATGATAATACTGATAATGACTGCTGGAAATTGAAAAAGAGTCTTTATGGTTTAAAGCAATCAGGATATGAGTGGAACCAATGTATAGTTAAAGAATTAACTAAAATAGGCTATAACTAAAATACCTCAACATGAGTCAATCCTTGTTCCTTAACTGTTTCCTTCTCCTGGCAGCTCAGTGCATGCGCACAATGGGAACAGGCTCCAGCTGTTCTTCTGCCCCACTGATCTCTGATTCTGAAGGTAGCTGATAACTGTCAAACAGCCCTGGTCCCATCTATGCCTCTGACACAAAGCACTCATCAGAGCCTTCCCCAGACTCCAGGACTGGCCCATGTTCCTCCCCAAACTCCTTAAGATTTTGCTGATTTCCCATTCACAATTATCTTTGCCTATTCTGAGCATAAATCATTGCTGTGTACTTTTGATAAGTGAATTGTAAGTGAATCATTATCCATTTGATAAAATTCTCACCAAAGTCACTACTCACAAGATTATTGCTATAGGTAAAATAGGAGGAGGAAAGAGTATTAGACTAGACTAAACTAGACTAGATGAGACTAGACTAGAATTGAATTCTTTGTTGGCCACGTGTGGTTGGACACACAAGGAATTTGTCTTGGCACAAATACTCTCAATATACATAAAAGAAAAGATACATTCGTCAAGAATCATATGTTTGCTGCTTTGAATTATTTATAGGAATATACGATATAGGACAAAAATAAAGTTCATATCCTTCAAAATTTTAAACAAGAAAGTCCCATTTAGATCATGAAATCCTTTTTCTGCATCGTAAAAAATAAATGCTGCTTCTTTTTCACTCTTATTACATGTATTTTCAATACACTTCTAATATTATCCTGCAGCTGCCTTTTAGGTTAAAAAACAGTCATCTTCTTTTAAAGACCCCATAATCCCTCGCGGGGTGGAGTCGTGGGCAACTGAATGGAGCTGAGTGTTTACTGGCCGGATGCCCTTCCTGTTGCCAATGCGGAGATTGTTTCAGCAGATATATTCTCATTGTGCCCAGAGAGAGAAATATCTGCCTCTACCTAGGATCGAACTCACAGCTTTTTGATTGTGAGGCAAGAACTCTACCTCTGGACCACCACACCACTAGTTAAAAAAAACCACAGTGATCTTCATAAATAAAGTCATGTAAAAACATCTTCATTTTCTCAGCTAAAATCACTGTAAATAGCTTATTACCATTATTCAGTAATGATATTGGTAATGATGTTGGCACGGTCAAGTCTTGAATTCATGTATTGGCCTCTACCCAATGTCTGGTGTCATATGTTCATCATATGTTGCAATGGTTGTGGTAGTTCATCTTCAAAATGTTTATAATCAAAAGCTGTTGATCCATTTGCTCCTGGCACTTTCTCTATAGTAGTCTGGTATAGCCACTGGCTAACAGGAAGCTGACTTAGTCAATAAATAGATTGTCCTGTTCATCATCCTGGCACCACAGTCAACCCATTGGCCAATATGTCTTCTCAAAGGTGAAGTGATGGAGGTAGGCTGCCTCCACCACTCCTTAGGTTTTACCCATAACTCACTTCTGCCAGTTGCTCTACTTTTAGGGCCTCTATTTTTCTTGGGTCCAATGCACCTCATATTCTGTGACATCTTTAGACTAGACCTAAGTAAGTGGTAGACAGATGTCACAGGAGAATAGGTAGCATGAATTTTTGAGGCCAAATGTCCCACCTATACTTTCATCCATGCACTGAACCCAAGTGGATTTAAACTTCTAGCAAAAATGTTTTTCCTCCCACCTCTCAACCCATGCAGTAAAATATCATCTTCTATTTGCTCAGCTCCCCAGGGTTTCATTTTTTGAAAGCATTCGCACAACGGACCTGATAAATAACAGCCCCAATTCCCTTAGGGCAATCGTTTCTGCCTACAAGATTAATTAGTACTCGGAAGAATGCATCAGGCTGCAAACTCATTCTGACAAGGTTTGCAGAACAGGGGAATTAGAGGCAAATACAAAGCCAAAAATGCCTCAACATGCTTTATGAACACTGAACTCATGAGCCTTGTAACCTTTGCTAAAGGAGCACCAGGGTTATAAGACAAATTGTCAACATTGCTATTTTGCTAGTGTGACAAAATGCACAGCACATGGATTATGGAGTTCCGTAGTCCCCTTAACAGCTTTTTTTTTAAATGTACAGGAGCAGGTTGAGTTTGGTAAAATTGGAGAGAGAGTCAAGAAGTGGGGATTAATCAGCAAATCTCCATGCAGAAGGGACAAGTTTCTGGGTATTATCTGTTCTGACCTAGGCTTCCCCCACCAACATGAAGCTGAGTCCTTGTCCTGATAAACCCCTTTTATTTGACTTACAATGAATTTCCTCTCCAACAAAATCCTGGCGAACAGTCCTTCATGACAGTTCTCAATTACAAACCTTTATCAGGCTTGGAGAAGGGCCAGGCCTATATCTTTCAGACTCCGCAATACTTGGCAAACATGCCAGAATGAACTAATTGTTTCCTGCAAAGCCCCACTCCCCTTTCGCTCCTCTTTTATGCTCTAGGGGAGGGCCCATTCACTGTCCACCTGTGGCTTTACTTCCAAGTTGGCCCTTGTTCCCCAGCTGTTCCTTCCTTCTGGCAACTCTGTGCATGTGCACACTGGGAACAGGCTCCAGCTGTTCTTCTGCCTCACTGATGTCCGACTCTGAAGGCAGCTGATAACTGTCACACGGCCCAGGCCCCATCTCTGCCTTTGACACAGAACACTCGTCAGAGCCTTCCCTAGACTCCAGAATGGCCCATGTTCCTCCCCAACCTCCTCATTCTCTGAATCTGCTGCCAGCTCTGCTGGCCGCTATTGGGCCAAAACACTATCATAAAAGAGGACCTGACCTGGGGTTCTCATATTGCAGCACTGGTCAAAAGGGCCCAGCAGAGATTATATTACCTGAGACTTCTCAGGAAACAACAACTGAATGAAAAACTACTGGTGACCTTCTACCGCTGCACCATAGAGAGTATTTTAACTTACTGCACCTGTATATGGTTTGCCAATTGCACAGGGGCAGATAGGACAGCACTTCAGAGGGTTAACGTCATTGCTCTCTCCCCTCTTCGGAAGAGCTTTATAGTCTTAAGAAAGTTCAAATTATTCTTAAAGAATCCATCTCATCCTGGGCACCTTTTTTTTTGAACGATTACCACCTGGCAGATAGTACAGGACAATAAAAACAAGGACAAATAGGCTGAAAAAACAGCTTCTATCCCAGAGCAGTAATTATATTGAATTTTACTGTATAGTGCAATATTAATGCAATATCAGGGGTTTTCAATTCAATTGTATAAAACGCGAAGGATGTGTGCTTGTGTTTTATTTTTATAGTTATAATGTACACTGAAGATGGCGTTTATGACAATAAAGTAAACTAAAGTAGTACTGCATTATTAAGAGTCAGTCTGGTGCAGCTAGTAACACACTGGGCTAGGAAACCAGAGATTCTGCCTTCTGCAGAAGGCATGAAACCAGGTAGATGGACCTGGCTGGACCAGTCCTAATGTTTCAGCTCTAAGAAGAAGGAAACAGCAAGCTGTTTTTTGCAAATCTTGCAAAGAAAACTACAGGAACTAATCCAGACAAGGCTCAGGAGTTAATTCTGAAAATATTGTTGTTCTTATTTACATCTAGGCTACCAGATGGCTCTGACTAGATTTGATACTTTTGATCACTGGGTCCTTCTCAAGTGTCTATGGAGATTCTCAGTCATGGTAGCTCTTTCCGAAAAGCAATTGGACTTTCTTGGGGGGATTTTTGCTTTGAAAATGTTTTGCTTCTTATCCAAGAATCTTCTTCAGAATTTTGGAAAAAGCATTATTTGGGACGATCCTTCCTAAGGATCTAGAACAGCTAAAATCACTATTGAAATATTCTGCCATTCTAAGTAATGTGAATTTTGAAACTGATATGTAGAGATTCTGTTCATTCTATCATATGCCAAATAGTTTTCAAGAGCCTTTGGGGTATGGCATCAAGCACACAAACCCATACTGATAGGTTTTTCTGACCATTCATTCAGCAACTATTCAAAATTATGATGGTACTGAACAAAGTGACTTATGAGTTGGTCCCATAATTATGGCCACTGCAGCACCCCTGCAGTGATGTGAGCAAAATTTGGGCGTTTGGCAAACTGTTCAGCTTTACAACTGACTGTAGGGGTGCTGCAGTTGCCTCACCTGTCTATCTTCCTCCACACCCAGCCCCTGTGGGATCCTTGGGCCTACCTTCCAATAGGCTGGCTCCCATAAGTTTTAGCAATAACACTTAGACTTACATACCACTTCACAGTCCTGTACAATACTCTTTAAACAGTTTACTGACTCAGCATATTGCTCCCAACAATCTCCCAACAATTCATTGTTTTACTGATTTCAGAAGGATGGAAGGTTGAGTCAACCTTGTGCCGGTGAGAATTGAACTGCTAAATTGCAGGCCCTGTACTTACCTGGCATCCAAAATGGGCTATGTGGGTACTTCTGGGAGGGTCAGGGTGGGCGGGGCCAGCCAGAGGTGGGATTTATCAGTTCACCGAACTAGATATAAAATTAGTAGCAGCTCACCCCGTATCTATCTATCCTTGGTCATTTCAAAGGAAAGAAAAATAGGACAAACCTAAAGGATGGTATAGACTTGGTAAATTTGGCAGCGTGCTGAATGCCGGGTGAGGGTGGATTGGTCTGATGAGCATAATTTTGGCTACTGAGGGGCTTTCACAAGTCTGAAGGTCATCCATGCTATTGTGCAGAAGAGATCTATCTTATTGGTCTGTATGACACAGAAAATCTTTCATACCTTTGAATCCAGTGTGCCATTTGCAATGCTATGGTTGAATTCCTTTTTGTATAACAGAGGCTGAACTTTTGCTAGCGTGGAACGAATCTGCAGGAAAAAAAAAATCGAACAAACTGAGGTGCTTACGGTTTTTAAGAGGAAAATGTCTGATGTAAAGAAAGCACCAAGAAGCCTGTTTTAATGTTGTTAAATAACGTAAAACAAACCAGGAATACAGGTAGTCCTCGACTTACAACAGTTCATTTAGTGACCATTCAAAGTTACAGTGGCACTGAAAAATGTGACGTATGACTATTTTTCACACTTAAAACTAACTTATTGGCTACAGGGGTTCACTTAGCAACTGTGGCAAGAAAGGTCATAAAATGGGTCAAAATTCACTTAACAATTGTCTCACTTAACAACAGAAATTAGGGGCTCAATTGTGTTTGTAAATTGAGGTCTACCTGTAATGTTTTTTAAATATTATGGCAATTGTAAATTCTGTTTATTTACTGATACTTTATTTTCCATATACTACGGCTTCTTCCCTCTTCTTTTTCTTTTTCTGTGGCTATTCATTTTACTCTTTAAATGTTTTTTTTAAATTAAAATTAAACAAATAGAACTGAAAAGTTTCTTTTGCTCACAGCAGGAATCCAAATTTAAACTCCATGATAAATCACTATCTAGGCTCTGTTTGAAAACATTCATTAATGATCTCTTCTAGAAAACTGCCACTGTCCATTGTCCTCTGTTTGTTTTTTAATATTCAGCCAGTCTTCCTGTAACTTCAAATAATTATTTTGTATCCTGCATTCTGGACAATAAAGGACAAGATTATATTTCCCTCCCTCAGTTATTAATTCTCAAGGCTAAACATATCCTTCTTCCTGGTAGGACTTTATTTCCAAGCTTCCAATATTTTTGATCTAGACATAATATGCAAGTCAATATGTATGCGTGCATCTATCATTAATTATCATTGCTAAAGCATTGTTATGGATAAAACACATGAACTGAGTCTTGTGTGTGTGTGTGTGTACAGACACACGCAGACACACACACACAACTCACTTCACATGTTTTATTCAGAATATTGCCTTATCATTGACAATGAAAAGGATCTTAAATAACTAAGCCAACATTCCTTGAGATCTTGGATTGTCCATCCCAGACATTTAGCATAGACCAGTGGATCTGGTTTTGTTACATGTACATAAAAGAAATCTGTACCGTTTTAATATATTCTGTTTCTTCAATAATCTCAGGCAAGGTAGATCCACAAAAGAGGAAAGGTTCTGCTGTCTTGGTGTTCTCTCCCAGATGATGTGTCACCACTAAAGCGGTAGACATTATCCAAGTTTGGAGATAATCTGTAACAAAAGACTACAGATGAATGTAATAATTAAAAAAACCTACACGTGACAAAGGCTCAGATTCCAATCAGGAGACCAAATAAAGAAACCCTGAAGAAACGCATGACACAACAGGAGAAGAACAGACTGCTTCAAAGCATGGCAAAATAGAGTAAAGATATTCTTTGACTTACAACCAGTGGTGGGATTCAAATTTTTTTACTACTGGTTATGTGGAAGTGGCTTGGTGGCATGGCAGGAGAAGGATACTATAAACTCTCTATTCTCATCCCATTCCAGGGGAAGGTTACTGCAAAATCCCATTCCCTCCCCATGTCACTAACCTGCTTTCTAGCTCCGTTCTCCTATGCAGGGCAACCAAAGAAGACCCAGCCAATCAGCTGGGACTCGGGAGCCACAGACTAGTTGGGGGTGGGGCCAGTCAGAGGTGGTATTTGCCGGTTCTCCGAACTTCTAAAAATTTCTTCTGCTGGTTCTCCAAACTGGTCAGAACCTGCTGAATATCACCTCTACCTATAACCATAACTGAGCCCAACATTTCTGTTGAAACATTTGTTGAGTGAATTTTGTGACCTTTCTGGCCACAAGTTGTTAAGTGAATCACTGCAGATGTTAGCTTAGTAACATGATTGTTAAATAAAACTGGCTTCCTTGTTGACTTTGCTTGTCAGAAGGTCACAAAAGATGATTTTTGGGACACTGCAACCATCATAAATGCATTACAGTTGCCAAGCACCCAAATTTTGATCATGTGACCAGGGAGATACTGTAATGTCGCAAGTATAAAAAACAATGCTAAGTCACTGTTTTATGAGAAAGTCATAAGTTACTTTTTCAGAGCTGTCATAATTTAGACTGGTCATTAAGTCAAGGACTACTTGTACATTCTTAATTAGTAAAGAAAAATACTTTCCTAGTTGAACTCCCAAGTCCTTGAGTTGATTTATCCTATAAAATGTTTAGGAAAGGAGTGAACAATATTGTCAGTGTTCCAAATCTGATTCAAGATGGGTTTGGGGCTGACAAATATATGACCTTCCAGATATCTCTGACCTATTCTAACCTTCCTGTTACATTGCTGACCATCAAATTAAGAGCTGGCATTCAAGGGCATGTATCATCCATTGAACTCTGGCTTAGGACCATGATAGGCCTAAAATAATAACACCTTCCTTTTGTCTTCCGGTTGTTTTTCAGAGTTAAATAAAAAGTATCCTCTTCAGTTTATTAACTTGGATGGCCAGTCCAACTATTAAGCTGAGCGATTAAGCTTAAAAGATGACTTAAGATACTAACTGAAGAAGTCAAACCTGGTAAGAAGAGAAGTATTGGTGAACCATTTGCTTTTGTTAAAGGACAGAGTTGTCTACATTACATGGCCTGACCCTGTCTGAAGCATCCTATCAGATTAAGCTGGTTATTAAGCTTAATTCACACAAAGTGAAGAGAAATGGGTGGAGAAAGGGGGGGGATGGGGAGAAAACTTGCCTTTAGGAGTGCCCTGCAGATAGCCTAGGCTAGAATACCCTGATAGCCGATAGAAGCTCCCCGAAGGCAGAGTCCCCAGCCGCTTCAGGGCATGGCGTGGCTACCCGTGTCCCTTCGCCTTTAGGGCAGTCTCTTTCAGGCGATGGAAGCTTCCCAAATGCAGTCACCAGCCACTTCAATTGGCCGGTAGAAGCATCCTCAGGGCGAGCGCACAAACACACACACACTCCCCTTGCCACGAGGCTGCTACTTTTGGCAGATGAAAGCTCCCTTGAAGGCAGAGTCTCCAGCTGCTTCGGGGCAAGGCGTGGCTGCCCATGTCCCCATGTCATTAGGCAGTCTCTTTTGGGCGATGGAAGCTCCCCAAATGCAGTCACCAGCCACTCCGATTGGCCAGTAAAAGCGGCCTTGGGGCGAGCGCGCACACAAACACACACACTCCCCTCGCCACGAGGGGACACGGGCAGCCACGCCTCGCCCCGAAGTGGCTGGGGATTCTGCCTTTAAGGGAGCTTTCATCTGCCGATAGAAGCGGCCTTGTGGAGAGAGGAGTGTTTGTGTGTGTGTGTGTGCATGCGCTCGCCCCGAGGCCGCTTCTACCGGCCGATCGGAGTGGCTGGTGACTATATTTGGGGAGCTTCCATTGCCGAAATAGACTGCCTAAATACAAGGAGACATGGGCAGCCCTGCCAGCCCTGAAGCGGCTGGGGACTCTGCCTTCGGGGAGCTTTCGTCGGCCAATAGCAGTGGCCTCGCGAGGTATGTGTATATGGGCCACTCTAGGTGGGGAAGGAAATTAAGTCACCCTCGAAAAGATGGCTTAGGCATTTTTTCAGGGGTCAAAAAAAAGTAAGGCCCGGCCTTATTTTGTGAGAAACATGGTAGTATTGCTCCTGTATTATTATTATTATTAGTTTTTTGCTTGTGTTCTTTTAGAGCCAAATGATTGAAGTGTGTTGATTGAGGAAGTATTTTGGTAATTCAACTCCTTAAAATCATTTCATCCAGAGGCAACTACTAGTATCTTCACTTCTATTTTCCAGCAAATTGAATTATGATGATGGTTTATAAGAAAATATTTATTATCAAATTTATATTTTGGGTTTGGGTTTGTGCAAATACTCAACATTTTTTAAAAAAATTAAAACATACTGAAACAATAAAACCACTGTACTTAAAATAAAAAAATTAAATATTGTTAACCTAATGAACCCTTGACCAAAACAATGCATTTCTGTTTTCCCTAAGACCTGGGAAACGAAAAACTGCTTGAAGCTTGCAACAGCCATCATTTATTTTGTCCCTGATTATCGGGTCTGTGTTTATTTAATCCAAGAATCAGGATACAACCTACACTTATTACTCTTAACCTAAGTGCTTCATTTGAAGCAATGAAAGAAGAGTATTGTCACGTTCAGTTGTTACTCTCAGAATGAAAAAGATCTGTTGTTAATTGGAAAAATAATTCATCTGCATGACTTAATAAGATGTTCTGGGGATTTTGGTATTTTGTACACACACAAACATACACACACACACATGCTTTAGCAGGGACAATAATTTATCATCTACACTGATGGTGGCAGTTGCCAAAAGTAGAAGTCACACCCAGCAACATTCTTGCAAATGACTTCTGATAAGAAGTTAAGGAGCAACACCTACTTGGTATTTTTCTTTCGCTATGACCTAAATTTAAATAACAACAGTCACGTTTAAAATAGCACCCGAGGAAGTGATGAAAGTACATAGTACTCATGTACATGTACATAGCACCCAGAAAGTACATAGTAGAAGCAGTTCGGTCTAGTGGTTAAGAGTCTCCTGCTTGAAAAGCAGGAGACTGAATTCTTGTCCTGCTTTAGTTAGTTTACTTTATTGTCACTGCACCTTGTAAGATGAAATCAAACACGATCTTCAGTGCACATCATGACTATGAAAATAAACACAAACACACATCCTTCATCCTCCACACATTGAACCAAAAATCACCGACAGCGCACCAACACTGCACTATTACAGCAGTAATACTGCACTATTACAGCAGAATTCAAAAGAGCTCCTGCCCTGGGATAGAAACTGTTTTTCAGCCTATTTGTCCTTGTTTTTATTATTCTGTACCGTTTGCCAGATGGTAATAGTTCAAAAAAAGGGTTCCCAGGATGAGATGGATCTTTGAGAATGTTTTGAATTTTATGTTTTATGTTGACAATGTTTAGACATAATGCTTAGACAGAGTGGTCAATGTCTGGAATACTCTACCTGACTCTGTGGTTTCTTCCCCAAACCCCAAAAACTTTAACCTTAGACTTTCTACTATTGACCTCATCCCTTTCCTAAGAGGACTGTAGGGGGCGTGCATAAGCGCACCAATGTGCCTACAGTCCCTGTCCTATTGTTTATTTTTATTTTTCTTATATGTATCCATTTCATGTATTCATAACTATGTTTATACTTATACCTGTTATCTTACAGTATAATCGCTTGACAAAATTAAATAAATAAAATAAAAAAATAAAAGCCAACAAGGTGACCTTCAGTCAATCACTCTCAGTCCAACCCACCACACAGAGTTGTTGTGGTGGGGAAAATAAAGAAGAGAAAAGTACAATGGATATGTTTGCCACCTTGAGCTGTTTGTAAAAACAATAAAAATGGGATACAAATAAAGAAATACTCTATATCTGTGATGGTGAACCTATGGCCCGCATGCCACAGATGGCACACAGAGCCCTCATTGTGGGCACATGAGCCATCGCCCCAGCTCGGTTCTGATGTGCATGCGCGCATGTCTCCCACTGGGTCACCTGGTCTTTGGGTCTCTGACATGCATGCGGGACACCCCACATGCAGAAGACATGCATGTATGCGGGGGGGCATGTATGGGGGGGTGCTTGCAGGGGTGGGATTCCATAGGTTTACACCTATTCACTAGAACCGGTTGTTAACATTCTAAGCAGTTTGGAGAACCGGTTGTTAGAAGAAATTACTGGTCTAATCCTGTAAGGAAGGCAGGAAGGAAACATTCTGGTGTTGCTTAGAGAAACTGCCTCTCCATTAACCCTTTTTATGTTCTTGGCAGGACTAGACTTTCTGTCTCAGGAACTTCTCTGGAGTTTTTTCCCCCTCCTTTGCTGGTACTTTGCTTGTGTGGAGTGACCATTCAAAGTTACAATGGCACTGAAAAAAGTGACTTATAACCATTTTTTACACTTAGAACTATTGCAGCATCCCCACAATCATGAGGCCAGGCTAGGGGATGCGTGCCTCGATGTGAGTGATATTGAGTTGGTCAGCCATTAAAAACCTATATTGCCTATAAAAAGGGGGAGCAACTCGCCTGCATCTCACTTTCAGAACAGCAGCCCAGCGGTGCAGACCTCTGCAGCCTTCATCTACTTCTTCCTCTTCCACAGCATCCAGTCATGTCCACCGTGGATTGTAACAAAGTCCTTTCGGCAGCCACCATTGTTCTGCAACAGTGCGAAGCCATCTGCAGGCTCTGTGAACACTACTGCGAGAAGAAAAGGAGCCACCCAAAAAGAGTCTGGGTCCGAAGATGGTTCACCAGAAGAGCAGAGGACGGACTGTACAACAAGCTGATGGTGGAGCTCAGGAGCGAAGACACTCGGGCGTTCCAGAACTTCGTGAGTATGCCTCCAGCCATGTTTGACGAAGTTGTGCAGCGCCTGACACCCAGGTTGACCAAGGCAAACACCAGCTTCCGGCCCAGCCTGGAACCTGGGCTCAAGGTGGCACTCACTCTGCGCCACCTGGCCTCAGAGACCTCCTACAGGAGCATGCAGAACGGCTGGAGGGTGCCATCCAACACCATCAGCATTGTGGTCAGAGAAGTGGTGCAGGCCATCATCGAAGAATACAAGGAGGAGCTCCTCCAGTACCCCTCCACTGAAGAAGGATGGAAGAAAGTTGCAGAGCAGTGGTATCATAAGTGGAACTTCCCCCACACCGTTGGAGCCATAGATGGCAAGCACGTGGCCTGCAAAGCTCCAGCCAACTCGGGGTCCACTTATTTCAACTCCAAGGGCTTCTTCAGCATCATCCTCTTCGCCATGGTCGATGCTGACTACAAGTTCATGTACATCGATGCTTCAGGCAACGGCTCCTCTTCAGATGCCCAGGTATACAACGCCAGTCACCTCAAGGAGGGGCTGGAACGCAACCTCATCGTGGGCTTCCCAGATCCAGAACCCCTGCCCAACGACACACAAGATGTGCCCTACTTCATCGTGGGGGATGACGACTACTCCCTCACAACCTACCTCATGAAGCCCTACACCTCCAGACTCCTCACCTGTGAAGAGAGGATCTTCAACTACAGGCTGTCCAGGGCAAGACGGGTGGTGCAGAATGCCTTTGGCATCCTGGCCAACAGGTTCCAGGTACTTGTCACGACCATGCAGCATTGCCCAGAGACCGTGAGGAGGATCATGGAAGCTTGCTGCATCCTGCACAATCTCATGCGCACCCGCTACCCAGTCTTGCAGAACAGGCTCGTGGACCTCCAACAAGCCAATGGGGACATGAAGCCTGGGGAATGGAGGCAAGGGCGAAACCTGATCGACACTGAGGATGTGCAAGGCCCCAACAGAGCCTCACATGAAGCGAAGAAGCAGCGCAACCTCCTGAGACACTGGTGCAACTCCCCAGCTGGAGCAGTGGAGTGGCAAGACAGGATGGTAGATGCTTAATGGATGCTTCCTTCAGCCTGTCTCATCACACGGATAAGATTGGGCCAATTATGTTTGGTTGGCCTACAATGAACAGGGCGTTTAATAAAGAGTTGTGTTTATGTTGACATGTGTGGATAATTATTACATTATTATTGATAATAAAGGGCCGTAGGTATGGCACCTGGGAGGGTGGACCATACAGTCCCACTATGCTTGCACTGGAGGTTTATCTATCCCACTGCTATCCTAACCCATCCCACAGCTATTACCCATCCCACGGGTATCCTAACCCATCCCAAAGCTATCCTTACCCATCCCACAAGCATGCAAAGGCTTAAACCATTTCTAAAAGTTTCCACCAAGACTTTATTAAAAAAAAAGAAACGAAGCATGTGTATGAATCAAAGATAGACTTTATTAACAAGAGCTGTAAAACAAAAATGAGTCTCTGGCACTCCTCTTGGTCGCTCAGTCTCAGGGGTGAAGGGTCCAGGTGCTGTGGAGGTGGCTGGTGCTGGAGTGCTTGTCATCAGCTCCTCCAGAAGCAGAAGCAGCAGAAGCCCCAGCCCCAGAAGAGCGAGCCCGTGCTGCAGAGGCCCCAGCAGAACCAGAGTGAGGGCCAGGGGGTGGATTGGTAGCCCTGTCCCTCTTGCCAGGGCTGGCAGCAGATGGCTGAGGCTTGCTGTGCTTCCGCATGGTTGTGGGGTTGCTGGCTGGCAGGGAGGCTGGCAGGAACCAAGGCTGGCAGCAAGGCTGGCAGGATGGCTGGCAGGCAGGCAGGCACCAAGGCTGGCAGGCAGACATGAACCAAGGCTGGCAGGCAGACCGGCTGGCAGCAAGGCTTGCAGGGAGGCTGGCAGGGAGGCTGGCAGCAAGGCTGGAAGCAAGGCTGGTAGCAAGGCTGGCACCAAGGCTGGCAGTCAGACATGCAGGCAGGGCAGGCAAGGCAGTCGATGTGTCTGGCAGCAGGTCTTTCCTCTGAATGGCGACCTGCTTCCGAGCTGCTTCCATTATATCCGCGGGGCTGACGCAATGCATCCTCCCCGCATGCACAATTAACACCAGGCATCCATTAGGCTTCTGCTCTGCATCCGCTAGGCTTCCGCTGTGCATCCGCTTCATCCATTCTGCGTCCGCTCTGCATCCACTCTTTCCTTTCCGCATCCGCTTCGCTAAGGCCCCCCGGAAGCCCTGCGGATGTGCCACCCACTCCCATCCGCTTCCATCCGCAAGGCTTCCGTTCCGCATCCGCTTTGCATCCGCCCTGCGTCCTCCCCGCATCCGTGTTTTCCGCTCTGGTTATGCAAATTTTCGCCCCTTTTGAGAGCAGATAACAATGGATGGAACATTTTGCTCGTCCGCTGTGTCCTTTTTGCATCTGTTGGCCAGTGTGACATGGGCTTTACAAAACCTAGCTAAACACTTAGCAAAACAACTACAGCCCCATGCTGAAACCGCAGCTTCATATGTACAAAACCCATACCACTTCTTAGAAATGATCAAAGTTCTACACGTGGAACAAGAAGATCTGCTTGTAAGTTTCGATGTGGTTTCACTATTCACTCAAGTCCTGATAAAAGAAACTCTCGAAATCATCAAAAATAAATACCAACCAGCTAAACACCTCATGGAACTAACAGAACACTGCTTAACCAACACATATTTCATATACAAAGGACAAAGATACAAGCAAATTGAAGGAGCCCCTATGGGATCACCACTGTCACCCGTCATTGCAAACCTGTTCATGGAAGAATTCGAAACCAGAGCCCTAGCTAATGCCACGCACAAACCCAAACTGTGGATAAGATACATTGATGACACATTTGTGATTTGGCCCCATGGAAAAGAAAACCTAAACAATTTCCAAACACACCTAAACAGCACACACCTCAAAATCAAGTTCACCATGAAAACGGAAATAAACAAACAACTACCATTCCTAGATGTACTAATCTACAAAAGAACAGATGGCACATTAGGACACACTATATACCAGAAGAAAACACACACCAACCGCTACCTCAATGCCCAATCCCACCACCACCCAGCACAGATAAACTCCGTGGCCAAAACACTAATCACCAAAACCAAATGCCTGGCAGACAAGACACACATAAAGACTGAACTATGCACCCTGACTAAAGTATTGACAGCCAACGGCTTCCACAAAAACAAAATCACCAGCTTGATCCACAAAAACACACTAAGACAGAATAGAGACCTAGAAGATCAACAGACCTATGGAACAGCTGTCCTGCCCTACATAAGAGGTACTGCAGACAAAATCAGTAAGATACTACACAGGCATCACATCAAGACTGCCTTCAAAACAGACAAAAAAATAGCAGCCATCCTTAGAAACCCCAAAGACAAAATTGACCTGGAAAACCAAGGCATATACGAAGTTCCCTGTGCATCATGCCCGACCACATACATTGGACAGACCAATAGAAGAATAAGTACCCGCCTGGTTGAACACAAAAATGCAGTAAAAAAGCTGGAACACACCTCCTCACTAGTCCAACTCATGAAAGCCACAGGTCACAACATCAACTTCAATGGCACCAAAACCCTAGCCACTATAGAAAACCCCAGCCACAGAATCATCAAAGAAGCCATAGAGATTGAAAAAAGACCTGAAAGCATGAATAGAAGAGATGATTCCACTAGACTGTCAATCATTTGGAAGCCTGCACTCTCAAATAGAAAGATCTCCACACCACAAGCCAGGCAAACACCTGGGCACAAACAGATTCCCTCTGATACCCCCAGCTCAAACACACCGCAACCAGACACCCAGATGAAACCTAGCTTCCTAATAGATGATAGCCGTCCTTTTACTCGAAGCCAAGCTGCACTGAAAGCCTCCAATACAGAAACACAGTGTTACCAGCCAATCAAAGCCACAAAACAGACAGAAGAAACCAGAAACACCAATCAAAAGAACTCCAAGAACAATAGACACAGACCAAGACTCCCAACCAATCAGGGTGTACAGAAGCCTGATGATGGCAGATGAGATTCTGCCAAAATGCTGCTCCAACTTTAAAAGCACAACTATAATGACGTGGGAAAATACCCGAACAAACTGAATACCATACATGTAAGTATCTGTGAAAACTATTTATTTGTTTGTTTGTTTGTTTGTTTGGACAGGTAGCATGTATACATACCAGAGCTAGTATTCAGCAGGTTCTGATCAGTTCTGGAGAACCAGTAGCAGAAATTTTGAGTAGTTCGGAGAACCGGGAAATATCATTTTTGACTGGCCCTGCCCCCATATATTCTCTGCTTCCCGAGTTCCAGCTGATGGTCTGGGTCTTCTTTGGTTGCCCTGCACAGGAAAAAGGAGCTAGAAAGCAGGTTCGTGGGCTGGGGAGTGAATGAGGATTTTGCAGTAACCTTCTCCTGGAGTGGGGTGGGAATGGAGATTTTACAGTACCCTTCTCCTGCCACGCCAACCAAACCACACCCACCAAGTTACACCACGCCCACCAAGTCATGCCCAGAGAACCGGTAGTAAAAAAAATTGAATCCCACCACTGGTACACACACACACATGCACAAACACACACCAATACATACATGTGTGTGAGTGCATTTATTGAACAGGTAGCCTATATGTTTAAAATATGTATATATATATATATATATATATATATATATATATATATATATATATTGTGTTAGTGTATATAAAATATATATTTATATATTTTGTATATATCGTGTGTGTCTGTGTATAATATACATACACACACACACACATACATTCACACACACATACACACACATGTTCAATATATATGTTGAAGTATCTGTTTAGTAGGCTTCCTGTTCAAAGCACTATTAGGTGACGTCTACCTGAAATAAAGTAGCTCAAGAAGCATTAGGTTGCCAGAAGAAAGTATGTCAAAGGAAACCATGTTTGGAATGTGGTAGGTCATATTATTCCTGCCATATGAAAGAGCCAGCTCTGCTATTAGGGGAAAAGACACTGCCTCAGATGACAAATTCTTTAGGAACCTTCTTCTCCTTCAACATTTAAAGCCATTGTGAAGTCCTTAGCAGCTATAAAATGGCCCAGGTTTACTGTAGGGTGACTCTGTTTGCTATTCTTCTTTGATGATAGAAATGACAGCATGTGGTTGGATCACAAATGACCTGGAAAAGCTCAAAAGATTTCCACCCTTAAAAATTATATGGTTATTTATGCTGTGTGGATTCAGCCTTAAAATGCCATAGTGATGCCTCTGTCAACTAAAAAGATGCCCCTTTGGTCTTTTTAGCTGCCAGAAAAAGGGAGTGGGGGAAAACAGTGCATTCCTTAAGTTTCTAGATAATCACCCTGGCAGCCCAAAGTTGTCAGAATGCAAGAAAATTACTGGAGAGCATGATTGATGACTCTTGGAGATGGATGTGTCCCATTGGAGAATACACACCCAGGGTGTGAGGGGATGATCAGAGTTAAGAGGGAAATGAATGATGTATTTTAGTATCAGCTGCACCCAGCTAACACCAATATGGCCACTTCTAATAAATAAATTTTACTTTCTCTGAGATGCGGCTAGAGACTTATGATTTGAATAGGGGTGGATTTGTTGGAGTCCTGACAGCCTCATGATGATGTAGATCACTACTGTGAAATGATTTCTGTCATCTAAATAACCCTGAGAGGGGGTTGTATTCAGGGGTGGGCTTCAAAAATTTCAGCAAGGGGTTCTCTGCCTGGTTGCTGGTTGCGCATGGTCATAGTGGGGATGGCCTAGTCAGCCTCCTGCACCATGGCGGGGGGGGGGGGGTTGCCCTCCCCAGGCTCTGGAAGTTTTCCTCAAACCACTGTGAGGGTAAAAATGGCCTCCCTGGGCTCTGGAAGTTCTCTGGAGGCTGGAAACAGGCCTATTTCCGGCCTTCCTGAGCTTCCAGGAGGCCTGTTTTTCACTCTCCCTGAGCCTCCACGCACACCTGTACTTACTTGCATCCAAATGGGCCACTTAGGGACTCCTGGGAGGAGTGGGGTGGGTCGGGCGAGGCCAGCCAGGATTGGGATTTGGGGGTTCTCTGAACTGCACAGAATCTTAGTTCGGGGCTTCCCGAACCCCTGCCAATCCCCAGCAGCCCACCCCTGCTTCTATTTTAAAATGAGAAATTGCTCCAGAAGAGAGAGAAGTTTTTCAGGGCCAGAGGAGGCAAATGCTCAACTTAATATATCTGTTTCAAACAGAATATATTTTGTAATTTATATATTTATATTTGTGTATATTAATTTTATAAATAGCTCAAGGCAGCACACATATCCAGAATGCCTTCCTTCTCCAATTTTCCCTACAACAACCCAGTGAGGTGGGCTGAGCTGAGAGAGAGAGAGAGAGAGAGAGAGAGAGACAGAGTGAGTGGCCCAAAGATACACAGTTGCCTTTCATGGCTAAGGCGGGACTTGAACTCATGGTCTCCTGCCTTCTAGCCTGGTGCCTTAACCACTAAACCAGGGGTATCAAACTCATGTTATCATGGCGGCGTCACGTGACGTATCATGACTTTCCCCCCTTTCACTAAAACAGGCGTGGGCGTGACCAAGCACGTGACCCATCCGGCCCGTGGACTGCAAGTTTGACAACCTTGCATGAAACCATACTGGCTCTATCCGTGAGCTCAGGATTACAAAGGAAATGCATGTTTGCAGAAAATATAGAGTTGGTGCTGCAAGACCTATTGTTTAGCCTTAAAAACAATTCTCATATTTTCTGCTTTATTAGGAGTTGACACGTCAGGAAACGCTGACATGTCAGCTCCTAATAAATCAGCCTTTTTTTCTTTGAGAGATGCGGCTAGAGACTTATGACTTGAATGGGGGTGCATGTCGGAGTCCTAACACCTGAGGCTTTCACATCCCTCTCAGCAGAGTTGGATATGCCAATTCTACTTGTGCAGCTGTGCCATTAAGCCTTAAGTAAGCCGTGTGTCATGTTTTACAAGAGGCTATTAAGGGCTGAATTCAGCCTATCTTTTACACGTTTACTGACATTTATCCTCTGGCTTAGCCTCACCCAGAAGATGTCCAGAGTCTGTGGTTAAAACCATCAAGGTGGCAGTTGCAACGGTGCCATCAAAGCCCCACCCTTGTTAAAAATGTGCCATGTACATAAATTGCACCAATGTTGGCCCACTCCCTGCCTGGGCTTTTCTTGCCACACCTTGTATTCCAGCTGTTTATGCATCGCTCATATCCAGAAGATTATGAGCAGGCCTCAGCATCCTGAAATAATCCTAGCCATAGTTTAAGGATAAAGTGAGTTTAACTGTTGATTTGGGTTTTAATTACAGTTAATCCTTGATTTCCGGTTGGATTCTCAGTTACAACAGACCTCCCACAGCTACTTATGATCCTGTTGTCCCAAAGGTGCTTTTTCAAGAGGCAACTTTCTTGGTTTTGTTTTTCCTTTGAAGACTTTTCACTTCTCATCCATTCCATTCCCCAACATGCAGTCAGAGCTGAAGAAGCTTCTTGGATGAGAAATGACACATCTTCAAAGGAATAAAAGAGAAAGTCCAGTCTGGGATCGAAGTCCACAAGTCTTAAAGTTTGGGGACCCCTGCCATGGACATTTAGCTATGCATTTTGGGATGAACACACTTTGAATGGTGCAGGAGTATGAATGGATTTCCAGAAAAAAATTGCAGACTACAGGAAGCATTTGTGTTTCAGTTTGAGATGGAAACAACACAAACTCATCCCCAACAGCTTGTGCCTGGATTCAACAGTGAAGGGCAGAAAACATCCTGCAGAAAACACAGCTCCACAACACAGTCCTTTCAGCAGTTCCAAGAAGGCTCCACACCAGTGGTGGGATTCAATTTTTTTTTACTAGTAGTTCTGTGGGCATGGCTTGGTGGGCATGGCAGGGGAAGGATACTGTAAAATCTCCAGTCGGAAGTGGGATTTGCCGGCTCTCCGAACATCTCAAAATCTCCACTGCTGGTTCTACAGAACTGGAACCTGCTGAATACCACCTCTGCTCCACACCCATTTGCACAACCCAGAGGACCCTGAGGAAAACAGACAAACCTCCAAGTGGCCTCAACAACTCTCTAAAAGGATGCAAACAACCAGCTATCTGCAAGGAACATAAATCCTTCCATTCCCCACCATCCAGTCAGAGCTGAAGAAGCTTCCTGGATGAGAAGCAAAACATCTTCAAAGAAAAATCAAGAAAGTCCAATTGCCTCTTGAAAAAGTACCTTTGAGACAACCACGACCTGGAGGACTGACAATCTCCACAGACATTTATGATCCGGTTTCAAAGTTCTGACTGCTTCCTTCCCACGGTCACATGATTGCATTTGGAGTAAAAACAAGCCCAGTTTTATAACTGTTTACAGTGTGTTCCGCTGTCATGTGACTACCATTTATGACATTGTTTTTTGGCTGGAAATCAGTATTTGCTTCCAGGTTTCTGCAAAAGTCAGCCATTGGGTATATTAGTTTGCTTAACAACTGCTACATTCACTTAATATCTCTGACGTTGGCTTAGCCACTATGGCAGGGGTGTCAAACTCAAGGCCCATGGTCTGGATGCGGCCTGTGGGGTGCCTAGATTTGGCCCACAGGGCCAGCCTGGAAATAGCAAAGGACCGGCCTGTGGTGCCTCTGGCAGCCAAAATGGAGCACGGTTTGTACCCCATTTTTGCCCTGGGTAGCCTCTTGCAGTTCTTTGCCAGCCAAAATTAGGCACAGGGGAGGGGGCTAAGGGAAGCCACCCACACCCCATTTTGGCCAGCAAAGTGCTGAAGGAGGCTTCTATATTGTCTACTCCCCACCCCACTGGCCGGAGAACTACAATGCTGATCTGGCCCTTGAAGAAATCCAAGTTTGAACATACAATCATATGTGGTGGCAATGCCCCCAAACTAAAAAATACTGGGAAAAATTGAGGAAATGGATACAAGAAATTACAGGGTATGATATCTGATTTGAACCAGAAACATTTTTATTGGGGATGATTAAAGGAAATTTAAAGAAACATATCCAATATGTCATACAACACATAATAACACTGGCAAGAATTGCTTATGCCCAGAGCTGGAAAGAAGATGAAGTACCCTCTGAGAACACGGTAATAAACAAAATACTTGATTGTGCCAAGATGGATAGGCTTACGAGGAAACTGAAAGGTAAAGAGAAGCCTGAGTTTTATGAGATATGGGAAATGTTGTACATATGGTTAGGGAAGAGAAGCAAGGCTTGATACGGAAAAGAATTGTAAATATATGTAACGCTTGACACAGTACTGTTAAAATGTAATGGTAACAGAAACCGTTGCAGCCTAAAATGGAGGTTGGGAGGGCTGCAGGTATTCCTCCCGAGCTCTGTTTTCAGCGGCAGAGGGTTGCAGGAAGCTATTGCAGTCAAAAACAGAGCTCAGGAGCCTGTTTTCACTGGCAGAGTGCTTGGGAGCCACCACAGGCACCTCTGACATGAGTGATGTTGAACTGGCCACACCCACCCTGGCATTGTCCACCTCGGCCCCCTGAGGTCAAACACAATCTTGATGCAGCCCTCCATGAAATAGAGTTTAACATCCCTGAACTAGGAAGTAAAGCCTTAGCAGAAGGAGAACTACACAGCCCTAATTTCTAATCCAAGATTATCATAAAACCTATAATGAGCTAGTTAAAAGCAATGTCCCAGGAAATACATTCTCCTTGCCCTACAACCATGATAGACAATGGACTTTGATCCAAGGGGGAGGTTCTCAGAACCCAGATACATATTTAAAGCAGTGCCTCAGGGAAACAAAATGTTGGCAGAGTACCATCCAGCTACCTTTTTGTAGGTTTGTATTTGAAGGACCTGCTATCTAGCAACATGGAGAATGGAAAACTTTGTCAGTGTTGTTGGGGTTACATGGATATGGCCAGTAATTGTGTGGAAGTGCCCTTCATTTGTTTTCTCCCACTTGTGCCATCATTTTGCACATAGTTCTGGTTGATATATTTCAGGGCACACACAGTAAAACAAAAACAAGGTTCTAATGCAGCTAGTGGTGGAAGGAATGAGAAGAAGAGGGTGGGTGAGCAAGAGCAAAATGGATGGGCACAATTACAATGGCAAGATTGCATCTTGGGAGACTTGAAAAGTTCAGAGAAGAGCAACTAAGATGATCAAAGGCCTGGAGACTAAAATATACAAAGAATGATTGCAAGAGTTGGGTTTGGCTCATCTAAAGAACAGAAGAATTAGGGATGACATGCTAGCAGCATTACAGTATTTGAGGGTTTGTCAAAGAAGAGGGGCTCAGATTATTCTCCAAAGCACCAGAAGGCAGGGCAAGGAACAATGATTGGAACTAAGGAGAGACTTCCTCACAGTAAGGACCATGAACCAATGGAACAGCTTACCTTCAGAAATCATGAGTGCTCCATCACTGGATGTTTTTAAGAAGAGTCTCTAGACAGTCACTTATCTGAAATAGTATAGGTTCTCCTGCTTTTGCAAGGGGCTGGACTAGAAGACCTCCAAGGTGCCTTCCAGCTCATTCTATTCTAAGACCTGAAAGAAGACCTATTATCTTAGGGTTAGATCCAACATGGAGAACATCTACCTATGTAATTGCTAAGAATCAACAATGATTTGATGGCACAAAATCAATTTTTTAAAAAAGACTGATAAGCTTTTTATTCTAGAGTTGAATCTATGGTTTTCCCCAGTATAATGAATGGCTGTGATAATTGGACCATAAGGAAGGCTGAGCAGCAAAGAATCGATGCTTTCGAATTGTGGTGTTGGAGAAGTTTCTTAAGAGTCACTTGGACCGCAAGACAAAGAGGTGAGTCAATCCTAAAGGGAGTCAACCCTGATGGTTCTTGGGAAGGACAGATACTGAAGCTGAAGCTCAAATACTTTGGCCACCAAATGAGAAGAAAGGACTCATTGGAGAAGGCACCAAAGTTGGGAAAGATGGAAGGCAAAAGGAGAAGGGGATGACAGAGGATGAGATGGTTATAGGGTCATTGATGCAATGAACATGAATTCAGACAAACTCTGGGAAAGAGTGGAAGAGGTGCAGGGGTGGCCAACATGTTGTGATCCATAGGTTTTGAAGAATTGGACATGACTTAGTCACTGAACAACAGAAAGCTTCTATTCATCTCTCACTCATACTAATTGGCAAGGAATCCTTAAAATCAGCTTTATTCCTCTCTGTTGGCTGAACCTAAGACTTTTTGCAACCAAAGTCCTTGGGTTCTTTCTGAGCCACCAGTCTTCCAATGTGCTCCCTCCCTTTGAGATGTTTCCACAATGTGAGATTTCAACAACCAACATCCAAAACAGTGGTGGGATTCAATTATTTTTTTTTACTTACTGGTTCTGTAGGCATGGCTTGGTGGGCATGGCAGGGGAAGAATACTGTAAAATCTCCAGTCAGAAGTGGCATTTGCTAGTTCTCCAAACTACTCAAAATTTCCACTACCAGTTCTACAGAACTGGTCAGAACCTGCTGAATCAGAGATGGTATTCAGCGGGTTGTGACCAGTTCTGGAGAACCGGTAGCAGAAATTTTGAGTAGTTCAGAGAACCGGCACATACCACCTCTGACTGGAGATTTTACTGTATTCTTCCTCTGCCACACCTACCAAACCACGCCCACAGTACCGGTCGTAAAAAATTTTGAATCCCACCACTGTGCTGAATAACCACCTCTGATCCAAAAGATGAGAAAAGCACAGAGCCACTTGCTAACAAACTTTCCCGGTTGTGAAAAAGAGTATAAAGAACAGCAGCAGCAGAGACTTGCAATATTTCAGATAGAAGCAGAAAATTTGGGGTCGGAGAAAGGCAGCACAGATAAGAGAGTAATAGTGAAAAGAGAGAAAATTAGGGCTGAAGCTTCATAGAGGATACCAGATGGAAAAACTGCACAGCATTCTATTTTTATACCACAAAAAGAAGATCAGGTTAGCGTTCTTCTCTGCAGCGTGGATGAAAAATATAGATTTGTATCAAGTTGGTGACATATTGCTGAGCCAGGATGGAGGGGATTGAATCTAGATATGGCACCACATCTTCAATACACCTGTGTCTGTAGGGCTACTGAGATGTTTAGGAGCTTGTAAATCTATCTATATAAAAACGAAATGCCACTCACGCATCATTACAAAATCTCCAGAACCATAAAGCCTACAAACTTGATATTTGGCACATATGTTCCTCTTGGCTTCTAGGTGCTCACTAAGAAAAGATTTTTCGAAATGACCATCAGAGCATTAGTATTTCATACAGAGGTGGTATTCAGCAGGTTCTGACCAGTTCTGGAGAACTGGTAGGAGAAATTTTGAGTAGTTCAAAGAACTGGCAAATACCATCTGTGACTGGAGATTTTACAGTATCCTTCCCCTGCCACGCTCACTAAGCTACGCCCACAGAACCTGTAGTAAAAATATTTGAATCCCAACACTGATATCATATATTATTATTAACATGCTCTGATGCTAAGGAGTTCTATTCCCCCTCCCCATCTGAAAAGAAACCTGTTACAAATGCCAAACACAAGCAGAGGAGAGGCATTTCAGTTTTTCACAGCACCAAGCAGCTTTAGGACAGAACAGTTGAGCTAAGCCATGCCAGGCTCCTTGCTGTCTCCTTCTTGCTCACACAGCAAATACTGTTTCAGTTTCCAAACAGCCCTCAACTCTCTCACACACTGACAGGACGCTAGCCAGATGAATACCGATGGATGCTGGTAGGCAGAGGCACAATTGTTTTTTTTCTTATTTTCCTCCACAAAAACTAAGCCCAACAACCTAGTTTCATAGCGAAGCATCAGCTAGTTTCTCAACATAGCATGGTTCTTTGAAAAACCAGCTGTCATTATTACTGTGATTGAAATCTGCATCTAGGTTTAATTCCAGGAAGTTTTAGTGTTAGGAGGCAATCTCAGGACATCAACAAAATATATTTATTTAATCCTATGATATCTCCAAAGTGGTTGAGGCAGTTTATATGCAATGATTAACACCGTTTAGGAATTAACCTGAGCAAAGGATGGATTCCCTTAGTCCTAAACTAATCATCTAATCTAGTCTTTCTTGGCCTGGTGTCCTTCAGATCTGTTTAGAGAACATCTTCCAGAAATTAAAATAGGCTTGGCCTAATCCTGAAAATTTGGAGTTTCAATCTCAGTGCAGCTGGAGGGCATCAAGTTTTAAGTTCCCAGCTTTTAGGGTAGGAAAACAACACATTGTCTTTCATGATTTAGCCAAAGATCTACTTCATCCAAGATCGGATGTCTACATTTCATGAAATTATTTGCAAACTGTTCAGTGAGTCTGGTAACCAGGTTAGTGAGGTTACAAGGCTGCCATCTTCAAGACCTTTAAATTTTCTTGACAAGATTTGCAGTGATTTGTCTTTGGCGTCTTCCTACAAAACTGAGACAGAGGCCCTCAAGTCACCCTTTTCTCTGTCATATCCATCTGAACGAAAAAGTAACCTAGATTTGAAAGTTGGGCAGGGCAAACTTAGTTAGCTCTTGGATAGGAGACCACCAGTAAATTTCAGAGCTGTAGGCTAGCCCAGGGGTCTCCAACCTTGGCAGCTTTAAGCCTGGCAGCTTTAAATTCCCAGAACTCCCCAGCCATTCTGGGAGTTGGAGACCGCCAGGCCTAAAGTTGCCAAGGTTGCAGACCCCTGGGCTAGAGAGTTTGAAGTCAAAAGGACCTGCTGCAATGCAGTAGTTGGGGAAAACTCCTTCACTGTCCAGAAGAAAGCAGGAAACCTTAACATAGATAGATAGATAGATAGATAGATAGATAGATAGATAGATAGATA
>BLBF01000010.1:9271841-9302279 GCA_015471245.1 Laticauda colubrina
TCTATTACCTCACCCTCCCTCCCCTCTCCCTTCCATCATCTATTCCTTCCATCCCTCCCTCCCTCCACCTCTCCCTTCCATCATCTATTCCTTCCATCTCTCCCTCCCTCTCCCTCTCCCTCCCCCTCCATCATCTATTACCTCACTCTTTCCCTCCTCCCCCTCTCTCTCCCTCTCCCTCCCCCTCCATCATCTATTCCTTCCCTCCTTCCCTCTCCCTCCCTCCCCTCTCCCCTCCATCATCTATTCCTTCCATCCCTCCCTGTGTTAAAACTTCCTGTTATAGGTATATATGTATTATTCTCAAAAGTGTGAAATGCACATTAGGATGTCCACACCTGGGTAGGTCAGAATCCCAGCTCTTCCTTTTCAGCATTGCTCTGATTTGGAGGCTGATCCAGACATGGGTGGAACAAATGGTGGGAGAGTATATTTCATTTAAGCCGGAATTTTTTCTCCAAGGCATAATACCAGAAGGATATAGGAAGGACTTAATTTATCTATTAGTACATGTGTTGACGGTGGCTAGACTAATATATGCGCAATACTGGAAGAAGGAAAGCATACCGCCAGAAACAGAGATAATAAAGAAAATTATGGCCTGTGCAGAATAGGACAGGTTAACTTTACAATTAAAAAACAAGGGGAAATCTGAGTACTATGAAACGTGGAATAAATTCTATCAGTGGTTGCATAGAAGAAGGCAAGGTCGGAATATGAGTAGTTATGATGATTAGAATAATTAGTACACAATGTATCAAACAAGACAATTGTAAATGATGAAGTAACATTTATATATATCTATAAAACAATTGCAACGCCAGAACGGCTGCACCGTGTTCCATTCAAGTCACTTTATTCTACGCATCTTACAAAATAAAAATGCAATACATTGTTATTTATTTATATAGAGTTCAATCCAATTTGGGCAGCTCATAGCATAAATATAAAGCAACAAATAAACCAAGATGGCAAATCTGGTGAACAACAAATATATCCTGCATCCAACCAGGACTCCAATTAACCTCCTCCAAAGCCTTGGAGAAGAATAGAATTTTAAGCTTTTCAGAATGGGAGCAGCCCAGATTTTGTGAATAATCCACATTTCACAGGGCAGGTGCCATACAACAGAAAAGGCACACTTCCAGAATTGCGATCAATGGCATGACTTAACTGAAGGAAACTGCAGCTACAGCATAGTGAAAACTGGTAAAAACAAATTACATTCCTGCAAATTAAGTTTTAAGTGGTGTTTTTAATGGTTTTCATTTTAGTTGTTTATCTAAAACTATTGTGTTGTTTTTAAGTGTGTTAGCCACCTAGAGTCATGTATATGAAATGGACAGCACTATAAACAGAATGAATGAATGCATAATATGAAGGTACTAAAATTATTGCTTTGCAAAAGGCATGCTTCTATATGGGAAGTAGTTTTATCTCTGGCATCCTATATCTGAACCATCTAAGAACTGTCAGTAATCATTAGATTGTTTTGAGTAATAGCACTTACTGGAGGAGCAGGATTTCAACCATTGCTACTACTAATAGTTTCACCAGGTAAGTGGTTGTCCTGAAGCCTTCCAACCAATGGAAATTGTACATGGAAATATGTTCAAAAAGAAAAGCAGTTGATTGGTTCAGCAGCTGTCATATTCACAGTCCAGTAAGTGTACTTACCAGGTGTTTTCATACTTGTTATATTTTTTTTAAAAAAACAAAATCTTTAAAATAAACTATGTAAATTCCTTGGTTGAAAACGGTACTTAATAAGTTTGTGGAATGTTCCTTCCAGGCACTCATCAGAATGAACTGTTTGTTCTAAAACACCTTTATCTATTTTAAACATAAAGAGCTTTGGTTCCAAAAATGCAAATAATTGACACATGCAACTTAATAAAAAAAAAAATCAATGCCCTTTTAAACATAGTTTCTGTTTGGGTCACTCCTTACATGAAAGTAAAATCAGATTTAAATCTCCTTGTTTGATTTGTCAATACAGGAAAGGCAGGGCTTGGTTTCAAAGTCTATTGCCACTGGTATATATGAGTCTGGAAGGAGATCTTGCAATCCACTTCCTGTCAATTTTGTTCCAAGAATAAGTGTATATGTGCCAAAAACTCATCTTAGTTCCCAGAAAATATATACAGGTAGTTCTCAGCTTGCAACCATACAGGACTTTGGATCATGGTGGACACCAGCATTTCTGTTTCTAAGCAAGGTAGTTGTTAAATGAGTTTGCCCTATTTTACAATCTTTCTTGTCCTTTTCACGTGAATCACTGCAGCTGTTAAGTTAGTAACACAATATTTAAGCGCATCTGGCTTTCCCATTGACTTTGCATGTTCTAAGGTCCCCAAAAGTGATCACATGACCCACCCATCCCCCAGGACACTGCATCAGTCATAAATATGAGTCAGTTGCTAAACGTAAGACTTTTGATCACATGACCAGGGATATGCTTCACTGATTTATTATAGGCCATTGTATGGTCAAACTCTCATCAGCAATAGCAGTAACACTTAGATTTATAGTGCTTCACAGCCCTCTCTAAGCAGTTTACAGAGTTAACCTCTTGCCCTCAACAATCTGGGTCCTCATTTTATCCACCTTGGAAGGATGGAAGGCTGAGTCAACTTTGAGCCTGGTGAGATTTGAACTGCCAAATTGCAGGCAGCTGGCAATCAGCAGTACTGTCAGTAGCAATCAGTTAGTTTGCAGTACTGCACTCTAACCACTGCACCATTGTGGCTCATTCACCATTCACTAAATGAATGGCTGCACATTGAGGACCACCTGTAATTGGGACCTGAATTTATGTTGCTAAGCAAGACAGTAGTTAGTGGCACCCAATTCTACACCTGTTTTGCCATGGATATTAACCGAATCACTGCAGTTGTTCAGTGAATCATGTAATCATTAAGTGAATCCTACTTCCCCCCCTGTTGACTTTGCTTGGCACAAGTTAACTGGGAAGATTGCAATTACAATCTTTGACTCCAGGACATTGCATCCATTGTAAATGCATGTCGAATTTTAATCATATAATTGTGAGAATGCTGGAATGTTTTTAAGTAAGTACATAGGTCACTTTTTTCCAAGACCATTGAACTTTGAACTGTCACTAAAGAAATATTTGCAAGCCAAGGACTATCTCTACTGAAATCAGTTCATTCTAGCTCAAGCACAACCCAAGAGTAAAGTGCAGTCTAATTCAGTAGTAGAAGCTGCTACATCTAATGGTTATACCCTATCATTGGGTGTAACATCTAAAACAATGTATCTTAACCTTTGCAACATTAAGATGTGTAAACTTCAACTCCCAGAATGGCTGCCTGAGGAATTCTGAGAGTTGAAATCCACACATCTTAAAATTGCCAAGATTAAAACACACAACTAGATCCAGAAGAATAGGTCAGGGACACACATAGCTTCTTCTGTTATGATTGGCAAAGTTCAGAAGTTGACTTGAGTCTAATTGTGTGTGAAATGAAAGCAAAAATTCCAGGGCTTTTTTTTTTTAATGTTTCAAATTCTCTTCCTACTCTAGATACAATGAGTAGTTATATTTATAATCAGAAGTCGTATTGCAATTTCTTCAAATCTTTCCGTATCATGCTTCTAATATCATGAGCCTGCCTCTAATCACACAATTTTCCTCATAGTACCTAATTTTCTTTTTTCAAGTAGTTAAGTAGGGTGGTATTCGAGATATAACTGTGGAGAAGAGTAAGCATGGATGGTAACATTACCACACAGGGTTCCGATAATTATTTTGTTAGAATTTTTATTCACAGTTATGCACATCCAAATATATACTACGCACTCTCTTAAATATGTATATTATACACATGTATGCCAACACATTTAAGGGTTACATGTGTATGTATGTGCACATGTGTGTGCATGTATGTGTGTATATATGTGTAAGATTAAGAGTATCTTGGTGACATGCCAATGGCACGAAGCCGAAAGCACCAGCCTGAGGATGGCGAGTGGGACCTCGCCAAAACGTCACCAAGATACTCTTAACCTTACATGGGAAAAGACCCGAACACACCTAGACCAAAATATTTATATTTGTTTTCTGAGGTTTTCGCGGGTATTTGTATGTGGATCTTTGGTTGTTCAGGTTTTCACTAGCGTAAAATTGGAAGTATCTTGGCAACGAATGAGAATGAGAATGACAAATGAGACTTCATCAAAACGTCGCCAAGATACTTCCAATTTTACACAGGAGAAAACCCGAACAACCAAAGATCCACATATGTATAGATATAGATATAGATGTGGATCTTTGGTTATTCGGGTTTTCTCCTGCGTAAAATTGGAAATATCTAGGCGACGTTTTGATGAAGTCTCATTCATCATGTTCAGGCTTGTTTCTTCAGCTTTGTGCTTCTCAGAGTAATGTGAGCTTGCAGCTGCTTCTTCCTTTTAACTGCTAGTGGGGGTGTGACTTGATTGGGTGGGGGCTTGGCTGTGTTCTGATTGGGTGGGGGTGTGTTCTCACTGGTTGGGGGTTTGGCTGTGTTCTGATTGGCTGGAGGTGTATTCTGTTCAGGTGGGGGCTTGGTTGTGCTCAGGTTAGTCTTAGTTGCTGGGGGATTTGAGCTGGTGAGCTGTGATCCTGTTGTTTGGCTTCGCGTTCGTGGTCGTGCCACATCTTCATGGTGGTTGTCAGTTCGTTCCATGTATGGTTCGTAGGGGTTTGAAGCGGGTAGTGATGCAGCTGTGGTACGGCTTCTGGTCCATGGTCCTTTTGGGTGGTTTGCTGGTGCAGAGGATGTTGGTGATTTCGAGTCTGATTCTGTTCACATCATCAGGGTTGGTTTTGGTCAGGCTGGTTTCAACTCCGCATATGATGATTTCTGTGGGGATGTGTTTGGGAGCGACAGCAAAGTTGAATCCTTTTGAAAGAACATTGGTTTCGGCTTTGGTGAGGATCTTGTCTGAGAAAGTTGTGCACTGTTTGTTTCATGTGTGGCTGTGAGGGGGGAGGAGTTTGTTTCTGGTGTAGTTGTAGTTTTCTGAGTTTGTTGGTGTGTGTGTCTGTCTTGAGGGTGGTCTTTGTTTCAGCTCTCCAGACAGCGAGTTGTTTGGATTTGTCCCAAAGTAAGGGGTGAATCTTGTTGCTGAGTCTGAGGTGAAGTGTGAGGAGTTCTTTGTTGATTTGGTCTAGGAGGAATCTTTTTGTGTGAAGTTCATTTCTAATAAGGGCCAATTCTTTGTGGTAGTAGCATCAACAAGATGCTACCACCATACTTCCACGTAGAAAAAAGGCTGACACCCACACAGATAATGAGACATGGCCACGGACCAGAAGCCATACAGCAGCTGCATCACTACCCGCTTCAAACCCCTCCAACCCATACATGAAACGAACAGATGCCCACCATGAAGATGTGGCACAACCACAAACGTGAAGCCACACAACAGGATCACAGGTCACCAGCTCAAATTCCCCAGCAACTAAGACTAACCTGAGCACAACCAAGCCCCCACCTGAACAGAACACACCCCCAGCCAATCAGAACACAGCCAAACCCTCAACCAATGAGAATACACCCCCACCCAATCAGAACACAGCCAAGCCCCCACCCAATCAAGTCACACCCCCACTAGCAGTTAAAAGGAAGAAGCAGCTGCAAGCTCACATTACTCTGAGAAGCACAGAGCTGAAGAAACAAGCCTGAAGATGATGAATGAGACTTCATCAAAACGTCGCCTAGATATTTCCAATTTTACACAGGAGAAAACCCGAATAACCAAAGATCCACGTACAAATACCCGCAAAAACCTCAGAAAACAAATTATATATATATAACTTTATATATATAATTATATATATATAATTATTAAAATTATATATATATATATATATATATATAATTATTATGTATATAAAATTATATATGTATATAATTATTGCTATATAATTTTGTATAATGATTTCCTTATGAAATAAAAAAACAATTTCAAGGATTTCAGGAATCAGAAAGCTAAGAAAACAAACTAAAAGGTTCTTAACCAATTATTGGCTTTTATGTAAATAAATAAAAGGAAATTATTTTTCAGAATATAAAGAAAAGGCAGAATATATAAAAAAAAAACTATTTTAAACAACAATTAGAGAAGAAGTGGGATTTGTGATACACCTAAAAAATTGGCACAGCTTCCAATCAGTCGCACTACCATGAATACCCTCTTTTGACCATACCCTGCAAATAGTTTATGCTTCCTCAGGATTTCAGTTTCTTGATTCTATTCTCTTTTTCTCAGGTTTTTCCTGAACGATTTGTGCCCATTGAAATTGGGATGGGCTTTCCTCTCCTTTGAGTATTTGGCTCAAATATTTTCAACTCTGATTCTCTGATGTGCCCATGAGGCTTTTTTGGTATGGACTGTGCTGTTTGAATCACTTTAGGACCATCACAGACTCTTGAAACAAATTTCTTTGCAGGAGAACTGAGAATTCTGTTCCTAGGAAATTTGGATTATAATGTTCCTATGTATATCTAAAACATGCATATTTACACCATGAGATACTGTGTCTTGGGATCATGTAATTGATGGAAAGACTGTAATTTCCTAAGTAGGCCACTGCCTCATTAATCAGATAAGATATTATCTGGAATACCTGCTTTGTTTCCTCCTGTTCCTCCTGTTCTTACACATCCTTATTTCCTCCTGTTCTTACACATCCATGAGGCGGCTTCCACATCTGTTTGGATCAAGTAATTATATCTTAGATGTGGAATCCTTGGTACTGTCTGAGCTGTCTTCTTGGAGTTGTTTCATTGCTCAGCTAGGTAATATCATCAGGGTTTTTCATCAGTATTCCTCTTTTGGAATTATATCTGAGAAGGACAATAAGATATTGGAGGTGGGGATCAGGTAGATTTCAAGACAATATCCACTTTCTTGATTTTGTTCTTTGTTGAATTCAGAATACCTTCCAAATATAGCCAAATTAGAGATGATAAAAAAAAGGTGGTGGATAACAGAGGGAAAGAAATGATATCATTAACCAAAAATAAAAATAAAAAATGCTATCATAGCATGGTTTGCCAACATTGTATGGAATACACCAGGGTTTATCATTTATCATGCAACAGTTGATATGGAAAAAATACTTCGAAGCAAAAAATATGATCAGCCAAAAAATATATGTATAAAAAAGTCTGTATCTTTAACATATATATTAGGAAAGCTGAGCACAAATTGCAAATAATGGCAAGCAACGTCTCTGTGGATTTTTAAAATGTAATTAATTAATTTGTGTAGCCACCCACCTCAATCAGTGACTCTGGACAGCTTATATTTCAAAAACATTACAATTAAAACTACAACTAAAACCATTTTAAAATAAAAATGAGCATCCAAATTAAATATAGATAGCAGTTGAGGCACTTAGCCAGTTAGCAATACAGCCAGAAAAATCTATTTAAACATCTGAGAAGAAGAAGAAAGATTTGGACTGATTGGTAGATCCCTGGAATAAAATATTCTCAGCATGACTACTGATCAGCTGATGTATCCTAATTTGCCAGCCCTGATGTTTTTCTCAAGATAAGCTAGTTCAGTGGTGAGCAGCATATGACTCTCCATATGCCTCTGAGTTAGCTCTCAGCTTCCTCCTCCACTCATGTGCTACCTGGAGTTGTGGTGAATTAAAGTTCTGCAGCATCTTGACTGCCAAGGATTTAGGCTAACCCCCCCCTCCCATACTTACTACTAGTTAAATGCACATGTTGATCCACTGGCTCCCAAAACATTGTGGAACTAATCTATCATCCTGTTGTTTTAGTATTCCTCTGGTAAATCCCACGGATTAATTTTGACATCTGGCAATACACATAAACTACAAACTAGAGGTAATTGCTCATTCTTGAGAGGTTAGACTAAGGCAATGATTTTGAAAAATGCTCAGCATTAAAGGATATGTTCAGGGAATGAAAATATTAGCAATAGCACTTAGAGTTATATGCCACTCCATAGTGCTTTCCAGCACTCTCTAAAGCCCCTGTCACACTGCACCAACGGATGGAAAGAGGATGTAAAACGGAGAAAAACACTTGCCATCCGTTGATTAACGCAATGCATCCATTCTGTACTCACTGCATACGTTTTGCTTCCTCTCTATCCGTCCAGCATCCGTTTATTGACGTTTCATCCGCTCAGAAAATTTTGAGCTGCTCAAAAATTTTGAGCGGAAAATGTATCCAATTCATCTGTTCTGCATCCGCTACGCATCCTCTAAGCATCCGTTCTGCATCCGTTACGCCTCCGTTATATCCGCTAGGCATCCGCTGCGCATCCGCGCAACTCCATCCGTTCCAGCGGTAAACGGACGCAGGGGGGAAGCGGAACGGACGCGGAACGGATGCAGAACGGATGCAGAATGGATGCAGAATGGAAACAAAGCATGTAAAATGGAAAAAATGTTCGCAGAGGGGACCTATCTCGAATATTAAGGATGTCTAGAGGATGCCTAGAGGATGCAAAAGGACACCTAGGGGGAAACCTATATTGCCGATAAAAAGGGGGAGCAACTCATCTGGATCTCACTTTCAGAACAGCAGCCCTGCGGTGCGGACCTCTGCAGCCTTCATCTGCCTCTTCCTCTTCCACAGCATCCAGTCATGTCCACCGTGGATCGTAACAAAGTCCTTTTGGCAGCCACCATCCTTCTGCAACAGTGCGAAGCCATCTACAGGTTCTGTGAACTCTACTACGGGAAGAAAAAGAGGCGGCCAAGAAGTGTCTGGGTACGAAGATGGTTCGCCAGAAGAGCAGAGGACGGACTGTACAACAAGCTGATGGTGGAGCTCAGAAACGAAGACACTCGGGCATTCCAGATCTTCATGAGGATGCCTCCAGCCATGTTTGACGAAGTTGTGCAGCGGCTGTCACCCAGGTTGACCAAGGCAAACACCAACTTCTGGCCCAGCCTGGAACCTGGGCTCAAGGTGGTACTGACTCTGTGCCACCTGGCCTCCGGGACCACGCACAGGAACATGCAGTACGGCTGGAGGGTGCCATCCAACACCATCAGCATTGTGGTCACAGAAGTGGTGCAGGCCATCATCGAAGAATACAAGGAGGAGCTCCTCCAGTGCCCCTCCACTGAAGAAGGATGGAAGAAAGTTGAAGAGCAGTGATATCATAGGTGGAACTTCCCCCACACCGTTGGAGCCATAGATGGCAAGCACGTGGCCTGCAAAGCTCCAGCCAACTCGGGGTCCACTTATCACAACTACAAGGGCTTCTTCAGCATCATCCTCTTCGCCATGGTCAGTGCTGACTACAAGTTCATGTACATCGATGCTTCAGGCAACGGCTCATCTTCAGATGCCCAGGTATACAACGCAAGTGACCTCAAGGGTGGGCTGGAACGCAACCTCATCGTGGGCTTCCCCCTGCCCAACGACACACAAGATGTGCCCTACTTCATCGTGGGAGATGACACCTTCTCCCTCACAACCTACCTCATGAAACCCTACACCTCCAAATACCTCACCCGTGAAGAGAGGATCTTCAACTACAGGCTGTCCAGGGCAAGGAGGGTGGTGGAGAACGCCTTTGGCATCCTGGCCAACAGATTCCAGGTACTTCTCACCACCATGCAGCATTGCCCAGAGACCGTGAGGAGGATCATGGAAGCTTGCTGCATCCTGCACAATCTCATGTGCACCCGCTACCCAGTCTTGGAGAACAGGCTCGTGGACCTCCAGCAAGGTAATGGGGACATGGAGCCTGGGGAATGGAGGCAAGGGCGAAACCTGATGGACACTGAGGATGTGCAAGGCCCCAACAGAGCCTCACGTGAAGTGAAGAAGCAGCGCAACCTCCTGAAACACTGGTGCAACTCCCCAGCTGGAGCAGTGGAGTGGCAAGACAGGATGATAGATGATTAATGGATGCTTCCTTGAGGCTGTCTCATCACACAGATGAGATTGGGCCATATATGTTGGGTGGGCCTACAATGAACAGGGCATTTAATAAAGAGTTGTGTTTATGTTGACATGTGTGGATGATTGATTACATTGTTATTGATAATAAAGGGCCATAGGTGTGGCACCTGGGAGGGTGGACCATCCAGTCTCACTATGCTTGCACTGGAGGTTTATCTATCCCACAGCTATTACCCATCCCAAAGGTATCCCTGCCCACCCCACTGCTATCTCAACCCATCCCACTGCTATCTTAACCCATCCCACAAGCATGCAAAGGCTTAAACCATTCCTAAAAGTTTCCAGCAAGACTTTATTAAAAAAAAGAAATGAAGCAAGTGTGTGAATCAAAAATAGACTTTATTAACAACAAGCTATAAAACAAAAATGAGTCTCTGGCACTCCTCTTGGTCGCTCAGTCTCAGGGGTGAAGGGTCCAGGTGCTGTGGAGGTGGCTGGTGCTGGAGTGCTTGTCATCAGCTCCTCCAGAAGCAGAAGCAGCAGAAGCCCCAGCCCCAGAAGAGTGAGCCCATGCTGCAGAAGCCCCAGCAGAACCAGAGTGAGGGCCAGGGGGCGGATTGGTAGCCCTGTCCCTCTTGCAAGGGCTGGCAGCAGATGGCTGAGGCTTGTTGTGCTTCAGCATGGTTGTGGGGTTGCTGGCTGGCAGGGAGACTGGCAGGAACCAAGGCTGGCAGGAAGGCTTGCAGGCAGGCATGCAGGCAGGGCAGGCAAAGCTGTCAATCCATCCAGCCGCAAGTCTTTCCTCTGAATGGTGACCTGCTTCTGAGCTGCTTCCCTTATATCCGCGGGGCTGACGCAATGCATCCTCCCCACATGCGCAATTAACTCAAGGCATCCGCTAGGCTTCCGCTGTGCATCTGCTTCATCCGCTCGGTGTCCGCTCTGCATCCGCTGTATCCGTTCCACGTCCGCTTTGCTGAGGTCCCCCGGAAGCCTAGTGGATGTGCCATCTGCTCCCATCCACTTCCATCCGCTAGGCTTCCATTCCGCATCCGCTTTCCTTCCGCTCTGCGTCCTCCCCGTGTCCGTTCCTTTCCGTGTTATCCGCTCCGGTTATGCAAATTTTCGCCCCTTCTGAGAGCGGATAACAACGGATGGAACATTTTTCTCGTCCGTTGTGTCCTTTTTACTAATGTTTTGCATCCATTGGGCAGTGTGACAGGGCCTTAAGCAGTTTCCAGAGTCAGCATGTTGCCCTCAGCAATTTGGGTCCTCATTTTACTAACCTCAGAAGGAGAGAAGGTTGAGTTAATCTTGAGCCAATGAGGATCAAACTCCTGGCAGTGAGGTGAATTAGCCTGCAATATTACATTCCAACCTCTGTGTCATCATGGCTGTTTTATATTTTATTTTATTTTATATTTATTTATTGTTGGTTGTTGCACAACAAAAATCTCTATTTTATCAGGACAGGGTTCCTTCAAGTCGGGATGTTAAATATCTAAAAACCTAAGAGGGATATGTAGTCAGTGAAATATGAATATCATTGGTGGAGTGGGTACCACATACCCACATCCTCTCATGATGTGGCAGGTGATGGAAGCACCCATATTTGGCCATGGAATCCAACAATTCAAATCTGGTTCTAGAATAGACCCTTCTTGAGAATTAGAGTTGAGCGTTAGAGTAGTCTGGCAAGATTCTATCTATATGGTGTGAGGAAATAACTAAACTTTGACTGGATTGTTCTATATTGGGGATGTCAAACTCCTGCCCCATGGGCTGGATACATCACATGCTGGCCATGCCCACTCTCAGTTTAGTGAAGAGGGAGGGAAAGTCCTGATGCATCACATGATGCCACTGTGATGACATGAGTTTGAAACCCCTGTTCTATATCATTCTTGGGCTGGGCCTCACATCAACCTGGACGTCCACAGTTTTAAAATCTGAGTTTAAAATCTTGCTGCCAACTCATAAAATATTTCTATGGTCATTTTTAAAGTTGCCAACAGAAAGGGAGGGGGGAGTTGTGCTGCAGCTTGCAAAACAAAGTGCATTCCATAAATGTTTTCAAAGATAGTAACTAGGTGACTGAAGTTTCTGCTGTGCAAAATTCTAACTGGACAGCACGATTGAGGACTCTTGGCTATAGATGTGTCCCATTGGAGAGTGTGGATTATGACAACTCTGGGAGGAGGGGGGAAACAGAGTCATAGATGAATAGTAAACCATGTAAGGCAGAGCCAACTGCACCTGGGAAAAGTGCTGACATGTTTCAATAAATAATTGGATTTCTTTTGAAATTTGCCTCGAGGCTCACAAACCAACTAGGGCATCCCTTGGAACCCTGACACTTGCCTTCTTAAGAAGGCAACAGTGAATAGGATCCCTCACCCACTGACACCTTCTATAGGTCCTCTCTGTACTTCTGTTATCTTGAATGGATATATTTCTGTGGCGACTCTGTATATTCATTATCTTCCATTGGTTTCAATGGAAATAAAAATTGAATAATAAAAAATAGTCATAAGGCCTGTGGAGAAATGGAGAAAAAGGACACGGATCCTTCCTTGGGACTTTTCTGTGTATTTTTGGTTGCACTGGTATTCATCAATAGAGCCCCTTTTTTCTTCACTACTGTACTCCTTCCTTAAGCTCACAGAAAAGAAATTGAGTTTTAAATAAAAAACTTCAAAGCAGACAAGAATGTCATCACTGCTCATTGCAATTATTTAGCCCTGAACATATGGTGTTTCTTTGACAGCCATTAATTATTCATATTACCGTTCAAATAATAAGAAGGAACACTCTGTGACAACACTTTGTACCTGACCAAGTTATCAAATGCAAATTAGTCAAATGAATCAGACCTCTATTAAGTTTTTTAAAAAGACACTGTGAAAATGATGAGAATAGAACAGAACAGAACAGAACAGAACAGAATAGAATAGAATAGAATAGAATAGAATAGAATAACAGAGTTGGAAGGGACCTTGGAGGTCTCCTAGTCCAACCCTCTGCTTAGGTAGGAAATCCTACATTACTTCAGACAAATGGTTATCCACTCTCTTCTTTAAAACTTCCAGTGTTCGAGCATTTACAACTTCTGGAGGCAAGTTGTTCCACTGGTTCATTGTTCTCACTGTCAGGAAATTTCTCCTCAGTTCTAAGTTGCTTCTCTCCTTGATTAGTTTCCACCCATTGCTTCTTGTCCTGCCCTCAGGTGCTTTGGAGAATAGCTTGACCCCCTCTTCTTTGTGGACATTGGAACACTGCTATCATTTCACCCCAGTCCTTCCTTTCATCAAACACCCCCAATTCCAGCAACTGTTCTTTATATGTTTTAGCTTCTAATATGTCCAAGAAGGTCCCTAGCCAGATACAGTAGTAAAATGCTTGCGGCGTGAGACATATGATTGCTTCCTAAAGCCCATGTCACACTGAACCAACGGATGCAAAGAGGATGTAAAACAGACAAAAAAGCTTGCCATCCGTTGATGTATCAGTTCTGTACTCACTGCCTCTGTTTTGCTTCCTCTCTATCCATCCAGCATCGATGGCAAGCACGTGGCCTGCAAAGCTCCAGCCAAGTTGGGGTCCACTTATTTCAACTACAAGGGCTTCTTCAGCATCATCCTCTTTGCCATGGTCGATGCTGACTACAAGTTCATGTACATCGATGCTTCAGGCTATGGCTCATCTTCAGATGCCCAGGTATACAACGCCAGTCACCTCAAGGAAGGGCTGGAAGGCAACCTCATTGGGGGCTTCCTAGATCCAGACCCCCTGCCCAACGACACGCAAGATGTGCCCTACTTCATCGTGGGGGATGACGCCTTCTCCCTCAGAACCTACCTCATGAAACCATACACTTCCAGACTCCTCACCCGTGAAGAGAGGATCTTCAACTAAAGGCTGTCCAGGGCAAGGCGGGTGGTGGAGAACACTTTTGGCATCCTGGCCAAAAGGTTCCAGGTACTTCTCACCACCATGCAGCATCGCCCAGAGACCGTGAGGAGGATCGTGGAAGCTTGCTGCATCCTGCACAATCTCATGCGCACCCGCTACCCAGTTTTGCAGAACAGGCTCGTGGACTGTCAACAAGGCAGTGGGGACATGGAGCCTGGTGAATGGAGGCAAGGGCGAAACCTGATCGACACTCAGGATGTGCAAGGCCACAACAGAGCCTCATGGGAAGGGTAGAAGCAGCGCAACCTCCTGAAACACTGGTGCAACTCTCCAGCTGGAGCGGTGGAGTGGCAAGACAGGATCGTAGATGCTTAATGGATGCTTCCTTCAGCCTGTCTCATCACACGGATGAGATTGGGCCATGTATGTTGGGTGGGTCTACAATAAACAGGGCGTTTAATAAAGAGTGGTGTTTATGTTGACATGTTTGGATGATTGATTACATTATTATTGATAATAAAGGGCCATAGGTGTGGCACCTGGGAGGGTGGACCATACAGTCCCACTATGCTTGCACTGGAGGTTTATCTATCCCACAGCTATTAGCCATCCCAAAGGTATCCCTGCTCATTCCACAGGTATCCCTGCCCACCCCACTGCTATCTTAACCCATCCCACAAGCATGCAAAGGCTTAAGCCAATTCTAAAAGTTCCCACCAAGACTTTATTAAAAAAAAAGAAATGAAGCAAGTGTGTGAATCAAAGATAAACTTTATTGAACAACAAGCTGTAAAAAAAAAATGACCCAAGTCAACTGTCCAAATAAAGTCCACAGGTAGCCAGCTAGCCGGTCTCTTGCACTCTTCTTGGTCACTCGGAGGTGTGCCCAGTCTCAGGGGTGAAGGGTCCAGGTGCTGTGGTGGTGGGTGGTGCTGGAGTGCCTGGCCTCGAGAGTACAACAGGGGACGGTGTGTTTAGAAAGGTCTCGGACAACTGGCTCAGCCCCGTGATGCTGAGAGGTCCTTCCTCCATGCCATGGGGTGTCAGCCTCAGTACTGATGACAGATGTACTGAGGCCGGGCTTGGCTGTGGGGTGGAGGAAGGAGTAGTGTAGTGGGGCTGTCTGCTCTGCAGCTGGGTGAGGACTGGTGTGGGTGGCATTGCTGTCGTTGGTGGCATCATTGGCGTGGGTGGCATCGCTGTCGTCGGCATCATTGGTGTGGGTGGCATCGGTGGCATCAGTGAAACAGGTGGCAACGGTGTCGCCTGATGACTCTGTGCCTGGACTGGGAAGGGCTGCTGCCTGTGCTGCTGAACCTCCTGGTAGCCATAGCCCTGGTAGGTGAGGGCCTGTGGGAAGCCTTGGAATGGGAGGGACATCACCTGGGGTTGAGGAGCAGGCCTGGACTGGGTGGGAGCAGGTTCCTCTGGGTCTGGAGGGTTGTGAAGCAGCTTGGTGATCCGGTCCTTCACCTGCTGGTACTGTGGATCCGCCATTTCCTTGAGGGTCTGGTTGACATAGGTGAGGAAGGGCTTGCGGTTGGAGGATGAGGAGTCGGTGTGGACCAGCTGAGAGAGGAGATCTATGCTGGTGCGGATGGTGTCCCTGATCTCCAGCAGGACATTGTGGCTCTGCCCCTCCTGCTGTCTGGCTCTCTGCCTTTCTGCGGAGGCGGAGCTGGGGGGGTGGATGCGGCTAGGACTGTGGTGGACTCAATTTCTCCTTTCTCCCACCGCACCAGGGAGTCTTCTACGCACTCCACCATGCTTACCACACCTGTCCGTGGGTTCTCCGCCGTGGCACGCTCCACAGAAACCTGCCTGGAGACAGGGACTGACTCTCGGCCGGAAGAGGACTGGGTGGCAACAGGCTGCCTGAGAGAGAGGGTAGTGAGAGGGGCTGCTGGTGCTCCTCGGTGGTGGATCTCACCCTCCAGGAAGCTGCACCTGGCCATGACGTAGGTATCTCTCTGTCTGTCAGCTTCACAGTGGCCTGACCAGATTTCTTCAGGTGCAGCTTCCCATACCAGGTGTACATATGTTTCCACCAGCCGAGGAGCACCTCTGAAGTGTAACCCATACTCTCTGCCCTCTCTCTCCAAGCAGCCTGCTTCCGCTTGGTGTCCCTGTACAGCCGGTGTGCCTTCCGCCACAGATAGTCGTTCTCTCTCAGCCACTCCAGCACCTCATCCTCGTGCGTCTCCGCAATGGAGTATTGCCTCCTCTCCCATTGTCGCATACGCCTCTTCCTCCCTTTGGCAGGACCAGATGGGCCCTCATCAGAGGGGCTCCCAGGTAGTAGGGGCTGCTCCTCCACACCACCAGCAGCAGAAGCACCAGCAGTATCATCATCATCATCATCATCATCATCATCATCATCATCATCATCATCCTCACCAGCAGGATCATAATCAGCATCATCATCCTCACAAGCAGGATCATAATGATCATCATCATCATCAGCAGCAGCAGCAGCAGCAGCAGCAGCAGCAGGAACACCAGGACCAGGATCAGCAGCAGTAGAGTAAGCACCATCAGGGCCAGCAAGTCCAGGAGCACGAGCAAGACCAGGAGCACGAGCAGGATGAGCAAGTCCAGGAGCACGAGCAGGTCGAGCAGGTCGAGCAGGACCAGGAGCAGCTTCAACAGAGTAAGCAACAGCAGAAGCCCCAGCACCAGCAGAAGCACCACCGCCAGGAGCAGCTTCAGCAGAAGCCCCAACACCAGCAGAGTCAGGGGCAGGGGGCGGGAGGTTGGCCCTGTCCCTCTTGCCAGGGATGGCGGCAGGTTGCTGAGGCTTTCGCTTCCTCCCCATGGTTGTGGGGTTGCTGGCTGGCAGGGAGGCTGGCAGGCAACAAGGCTGGCAACAAGGCTGGCAGGAAACCTGGCAGGAAGGCTGGCAGAAAGCCTGGCAGGAAGGCAGGCAGGCAGGCAGGCACCAAGGCTGGCTGGAAGGCAGGCTGGCAGGGCAGGCAAGGAACTCGAAGTGTCCAGCAGCAGGTCTTTCCTCGGAATGCTGGCCACGTGCGAGCTGCTTCCCTTTATATCCGGGGGGCTTACGTAATACTTCCGCCCCACATGCGCAATTAACACTCAGCATCCGTTCTGCTTCCGCTGTGCATCTGCTAGGCTTCCGCTGTGCATCCGCTTTATCCGCTGTGCATCCACTGTGCACCCGCTTCATCCGTTCGGCGTCCATTCTGCATCCGCTGTATCCCTTCTGCGTCTGCTTCGCTGAGGCCCCCCGGAAACCCAGCGGTTGCGCCATCCGCTCCCATTCGCTTCCATCCGCTGGGCTTCCGTTCCGTATCCGCTTTGCATCCACCCTGTGTCCTCCCCGCGTCCGTGTTATCCGCTCTGGTTATGCAAATTTTTGCCCCTTTTGAGAGCGGATAACAACGGATGGAACATTTTGCTCGTCCGTTGTGTCCGTTTTGCATCCATTGGCCAGTGTGACATGGGCTTTAGTTCTCAGTTATATCAACAGGAAGGATGTTTCAAGTTAGATCTTACTTATTGGCTTTACATAATTCATTGCCTCTCAATTAATTTTCTTTTTGAGGGCAGATCTGAAAGATAGGACAATCCTCCAGAGATTAGATTGTTTCTTATTTCATGATTTTTCATAACACTCCGAAGACATAGCTTTGACTATGAGACCAGACCTGAGAATCTGCCTGAATAGTATACCCTGATTAAATAGAAGTATTGAATGTTGTTGAAGGTTTTATAATTCAGATTCTGATTATATTTTATGGTTTTAATATGTTTTTAAAGATGATCTTATGTTTGTTTTTTTACATCTTTTCATATTGTATTTTGTTTACTATTTTGGTTGTATTTTAACTGCTATGAGCCATACAGAGTCATACATTTGAGACAGGCATCTATACAAATTGAATTAATCAGTCAATCAATAATAAATAGAAGGAGATCCTGACAAGGGAATTTCTTCCTATAGCCACTGTTTAACCCTTGCAGGTGATTGCAATCCTAGGTCCTTCCATTATAATCTAGAAAGGATGGCTTATGCTTTTGAATGTTGGGATTTTTATTTGTCCAAGCTCCAATTTTTTTTGCTGACTGCTTTAGAGAAGCACATCATTCAAAACACAAGAAGGTTTCTCAGCCCATAGAATGCTGAACCCTTCTATTTTGAGGGCTAAAGACAGTGGTGATATTCTACTGGTTCAGCCCGGTTCAACCAAACCTGCCACCTGCCCCGGTTCCTGATTTTGAACCTCAGCTGCTTCGCGTGGCACAGCAGATTGCCGCGCATCAACTGTTGAAGACACAGGGAGAGTGCAGGATTGCAGGAGAAGGTCAGTATCAAACCCTCCGTGTGTGCACACAAAGTGCACTCACCAAGCCACACCCAGAGAACTGGTGGTAAACAAAATTGAATCTTACCACTGGGCTAAAAGACTACCAGGTGAAGAAAAATGTGCTTTGAGTTTAGATGGAATGTAGAAGCTGTTGAAATGGGAGAATAAAAATACTAATATTATACTTCCCTAGAGAAAAAGAACAGGTAGGACCAAGGAAAGAATTCAGGATAGACATTACAAGGAAGTTCTTGCCAGTAGAAGCCATCATTAATAGAAGCAGCAGCCAAATGTAATAGTTGTCCTTCCCTGAAGACTTCAAACAGTAACTAGAGGATCAGTGGTGGGATTCAAAAATTTTTACTACCAGTTCTGTGGGCATGGCTTGGTAGGTGTGGCAGGGGAAGGATACTATAAAATCTCCATTCCCACTCCACTCCTGGGGGAAGGTTTCTGCAAAATCCCCATTCCCTCTCTATCCCACTAACCTGCTTTCCAGATCTGTTCTCCTGTGCAGGGCAACAAAAGAAGACCACCCGATCAGCTGGGATTTGGGAGGCACAGAATAGATGGGGGCAGGGCCAGTCAGAAGTGGTATCTGCCGGATCTGTGAATTACTCAACATTTCTGCTACTGATTCTCCAGAACTGGTCAGAACCTGCTAAATACCACCTCTGTAGAGGATCACTTATCATAAATGTGTTACTGTACTGAGCACTGGATATTGGACTAATGTCTAATGTTCTAATGTCTTTTCTTAAATATTTATCATTCTTAAATATTTTTTGATTCTATGATCTGATTATCAAAGAAGTCCCTTTTACAAACCAAGGTCTCCTCAGTGAGGTTTTCTTATTTTTCCTATCATTAATTTTACTTTTAAACTGATTTCAAAAATGTATTGTTCTTTAGCCACATCTGATATATTAATTACTTGCTTTGATTATCATTTATGTTACTTAATTGTTTGAAATGCTTTGTCTCTTTTGGAAACTGCCTAGAGTGCTATATTATAGAAAGGAACCATATGTCAGTGATAATAAATTATGATCGTCGTGATATTGGATAAAGCTTGAGTTGATCCAAATCTGTCAGCATGTGTTGAACATTTTCCAGAAGGAAATACATTATAATAATAAATTTTATTAGTGCACAAATTTGAATTTATTCCAAATTAATAAAGTGTAGCCCTCTGAGATACCAATCTCTCTATTTTGTCTTACCAGTTAGTAAGAACAAATATCTTTTTAAAAATATCCACAGGAGAGCAGCAGAACACAAACAAGCTTCAAATTGTGTATACTTTATTCAGAGGTGGTATTTAGCAGGTTCTGACCAGTTCTGGAGAACCGGTAGCGTAAATTTTGAGTAGTTTGGAGAACTGGCAAATACCACCTCTGACTGGCCCCAGCCCCATCTATACTCTGCCTCCCGAGTCCTAGCTGATTGGCTGAGCCTTCTTTTGTTACCCTGCACAGGAGAACGGAGCTGGAAAGCAGGTTAGTGGGGTGGGGAGGGAATGGGCATTTTGCCATAACCTTTCCCCTGGAGTGGGGAGGGAATGGAGATTTTACATTATCCTTCCCCTGCCACACCCACCAAGCCATGCCCACCAAGCCACGCCCACAGAACCAGTAGTAAAAATGTTTGAATGCCACCCCTGGTGCAAAGGGATCAATGAACCATAAACTAGCTGAGCTGTTAAATATAGAACATTAATTTCACCTTCTTCCATTGTCTCCCAAACTAGAGAATCAGTCCATTTTCAACTAATTCTAATTAAACAAAGGCTAAGTCTTAACATCAGAAAGCCCACTTTGCAAACTTGGAGGTCAGTGTTTATAATTAGCTGATGACATATCATGATGAATAAAGAAACATAGGGGTAGTAAATAGCAGTACTCAGACTTTTTGATGACACCTGTTCTTCCTCAGATGAGGACAACTCCATCTGTTCGGTAGATCTGCCTTGTTTAAGGAAGCCCCAGCCTTGTAAACAACTTGTCAGAGGCTGTGGGGGAACGTGACAAGGGCATGTGATTGATGAACGCATCTCTGACTAGTTCAGCTTATCATTGCTACAATAAAGATATCCCTCTGAGTTTGATGTGAGAGGACTGAAGATGTACGTAGGAACCATAGAATGACAAGTGAGATGCCGAAAATGGGGAAGCAACTGGTAGAATGTGTCTGCTCATATGGAGGCAGTTTAGCCAGATTTCTCTGATGTCTGCTATGACAAAAGATACTCCATGGGGCTGCCCTTGAAGGCCACACCCGAAGCTTCAGCTGGGCCCTGAATTTGGGTGGTGCTGGCAGTGATGGACCTGTCTTTGTAAGCCCATGTAGCAGCTGCTTTATGAGCTGTATGGGCTGACAGTTTGCTTCTGGGTATAAACCAAAATAGCAATAGCGCTTAGACTAATGTACTGCTTTACAGTGCTTTACAGCCCTCTCTAAACAGTGGTGAGATTCATATCATTTTACGACCGATTCTGTGGGCATGGCTTGGTGGGCATGGCTGGGGAAGGATACTGTAAAATCTCCATTCTCACCCCACTCTGGGGGAAAATTACTGCAAAATCCCATTCCTTCCCCACCCCACTAACATGCTTTCCAGCTCCGTTCTCCTGAGCAGGACAACCAAAGAAGACCCAGCCGATCAGCTGGGACTCGGGAGGCAGAGAATAGATGGGGCAGGGGCAGTCAGAGATGGTATCTGCCGGTTCAAATACCCTGTCCCCCCTCTGGTGTTTCAAAGGGTCCTAAAGACTGACAGTACTACTATTGCAGCAACCCTACGGGTTGTGGGGAAAAAATACAGGTCCAGTTCCAAGCAAAGTCAATGGGGCAGACAGATTCACTTAATAACTATTTTACTAACTTAATACCTGCAAGTGATTCACTGTGGCCAGAAAGATCGTAAAACAGCACAAGATTCAAGTAACAGTTCTCTTACTTAGGGGACTGGAGATTAAAACATACGAAGAACAATTACAGGAACTGGGCTTGGCTAGTCTAGTAAAGAGAAGGACCAAGGGAGACATGATAGCAGGCTTCCAATAAGAATATTTGAGGGGCTGCCACAGAGAGGAAAGAGTCAAGATATTTTCTAAAGCACCCAAAGGCCACACAAGGAATAATGAATGGAAACTGAACAAGGAGAGATTCAACCTGGAAATAAGGAGAAACTTTCTGACAGTGAGAACAATCAACCAATGGAACAGAAGTTGCCCTCAGAAGTTGTGGGAGCACCATTGAGACTTTCAAGAAGAGATTGGACTACCATTTGTCAGAAATGGTATAGGGTCTCCCACTTGGGTGGGTGGGGGTTGGACTAGATGACCTACAAGGTCCCTTCCAACTCTGATTATCTGTTATCTGTTATCTGCTTAGCAACAGAAATGTTGGTCTCAATTGTGATTGTACGTCAAGAACTACATGCAGGGTGGGATTAAAAATCCCAACAACCAGTTTGCTGCCTGCTTGCTAGGTGGGCGTGGCCATGGTAGGCGTGGCCTACTGGAACTTCTGAGGGGGCTGTTTTTCTCCTTCCCAGAGTCCAGAGGCTTCCCTCGAACTTCTGGGAGGATGGAAATGGCCTCCCCCGGGCTCCAGAGGCCCTCCGGAAGCCAGAAACAGGCCTGTGTCCAGACTTCCAGAATTGCCAGGAGGGCTCTTTTTCAGCCTTCATGGGGATCCTGCACTTACCTGCATCCAAAATGGGCCATGTGGAGACTTCTTGGAAGGGTGGGGTGGGCTGAATCCCACCCCTGACTACATGCACTAAAAGGTGTAAACATGCAATTGTTTTCATTTGCACTATAAATAGGAATAACAATTATAACAATTGTGGGTACTGTTTACTTGATTGTTGGTCTGACCAAAAGAGAACAAAAAGACTTCAAGTGCTTCTCCACCAGTAATCTGCACTCAGATCAGCATAGATTAACTCCAAGGTTAACTTCAGAGCAACAATCAAGTAAACAATATTCCTATCAAGAAACTGCCAAAGAGCCATCAGTGAACAGCCAAGCAAAACATCTTTAAAACTGCCCCCATCCTCACACAGACAACCAATCATCAGAATATAAACTGACAGCGAAGAGCACGTCTTACTAGGACCGATGATGTTACCTAGTTAGGTAATGAAATGTCTGCAAGAAAACAAGCAAACTCAGAGGGCACCAAGGCTCCCTCATGTTGACTCTGAGCTACAAATATTCCCCTTTATTAATATCATAAAGTCCCCGTTCATGATGCTTTCTGTGATAGAATTTGTTGAGCTTTTCCAGTCCAGGCTTCAAATTTCTCTGCTTATGGGGCTCCCTCCAAGCCTGCATTTGTTAGATGACTTATATATTGAATTTAAAAAATTAATTAAAATTAAAATTACTGTAGATATAGTAAACTCTAATTATTTGTACATATGTGGAAAAGTCACCACTGATTTCATAGTTCGCACTAATTTATAATGTTGTTTGTTTGTTGGGTCTTAACATAATATATGAACTCAGCCATTGTGGCTTATAAAATGTGGCACATTGATTAGCATAATGTGTGAAGGCTAACAATTATGCCTTATTAAGCCAAATAAATCATGGTTTAGCATTATATAAGCATCAGATCCAAGTGTGTGAAATATCTGTCATAACACCATCATCATGGAGACCACGTAAATATTTAACTTTCATCATCAGCCTCCATCAAGATCCATAAAGATTGTTCAATTGTTGCAATGCTACCCATCCAATTATTTCAACAAGGTTTCTATTGATTCCATTTACTGGAGCAATGTAATAGCAGTTTTCTTTGATGGATGAACTCAAATTGAACATGAATTACTTCCTTCTAGACCTCTAGCAGGCAAACTGCCAGAATGTCACACATTGGCTCTAACATGGAGAAATACCATCATCATTCACCTGCTTGAATATTGCCATAATCTCATGATGAAATGTCCTTCAACCTTTGAATTAGATCTCATCTCTGAAAAAGAACTTTGCACACAATGTTTAAAGAGAGATACACAGAGGTGGTATTCAACCAGTTCTGACAGGTTCTGGAGAACTAGTAGCAGAAATTTTCAGTAGTTGGGAGAACTGGTAAATACTACCTCTGGTTGGCCCCTCCCCATCTATTCTCTGCCTCCCAAGTCCCAGGTAATTGGCTGGGTCTTCTTTTGTTGCCCTTCACAGGAAAATGGAGCTGGAAAGCAGGTTAGTGGGGTGGGGAGGGAATGGGGATTTTACAGTATCCTTCCCCTGGAGAGGGGTGGAAATGGGGATTTTACAGTATGCTTCCCCTGACACACCCACCAAGCCACACCCACCAAGCCACGCCCAAAGAACCGGTAGTAAAAAAAATTGAATACCACCACTGGATAGTGGGTGTATCACTCAAAGCCATTATTAAGGGGAAAAATCCTTTTGCTAATCAGGATTTCTGGAAATTAAAATCCCAACATTTTTTCAGGGCAACTAATTGGGGAATGCATTTAAGGAGAACCCAAAGGTGCTTTTTCAAGAGGCAACTGGACTTCCTTGTTGTTGTTGTTTTAAGACATTTCACTTCTCATCCAAGAAGCTTCTTTAACTCTGACTGGATAGTGGGGAATGGAAGGATTTCTGTTCTTTGTAGACAGTCACAACTGGTCATTTGCATTCCTTTTAAAGAGTCATTGAGGCCACTTGGAGCTTCGTTTGTATCCTCAGTGACACCTGAGTCATGCAAATGGGTATGGAGCCTTCTTGGAACTGATGAAAGAACTGGATTATGGAGCTGTGTTTCTGCAGGCATCCTGGATGTGCCTGTCTATAAAGAAAAAAGTTTAAAAAGAAAATAATGATTGAAAGTAAACATGTTTAAACTGGTGAGCAGGTTTAATTGTTTTTAAATGACAAGGCTCTTTAAAAGAGCTTTTAAATTTGACTAGGTCTGTGCCTTTAATCTTTGCCTGAGTAGGAAAATCACAATTTTCTTCAGACCAAAGAATACTCTTGGAATTTAAGTAGATCTGAGATGTAGAAATTTATACAGTTTCTAGAATTTTGCAACTGCAATCTGGTAGTCCTTCTTTTGAAAAAAAAAAACACTAGGGACAGGGTCCAGGAGCCAGAACAACAATAACAGCAGAATTGGGGCAGAGAAAAGACATCATAAATTTGTTCTAATTTAAAATAAGTACAATCAATACAATCAGTTTTTACATGTTTAATATTTTCCTTTGTTTCACATTAAGCATAACAATTCAGTTGCAACTTTGCAGGAGATTGGAGCTGAAATATATTTCTATACTTCAGCAATACCTTCTGCCTTGCGCGTGTTAAATTCTTTAAGATCAAATTTAAAAGGGCAAGGACGCAATCCTAATCAGTGCATTCAAAGAGCATGCCTTTGATCTTAATTAAGTTTAATTATCATTCAACATGCTACCTGTGTTTGGGTAGAATGGTGGTAAAACAGTCAGGTTATTCTTGTAATCAGGTCTGAATGGATGTTGTACAAAGTTGTGTGTGTTCGTGTCTGAAAAAAAATACTCCCGCTGCTCCACAAAATTCTGTACCTGGGAAGAATGGCAGCTTGGCACAATTAGGAAGCAGCTGTCATTGAAACAGCGGTTTTTCCAAAGAAATATGAAGGCAACAATGATTCAATGCCAAAACAGGAGACTAGTACACCCTTTAGTTTCCATGCTCCTGCACTGATTGCTTTCAGGGAAGGAAAGCCAATGGCTGCTTAGAATTTCAGATATTGTTTACCTACCCATCCCTAGCCAGCCAATCAGGGCAGGTGGGAGGGGCCAAAAGGTATGGCCAAAACAGACAAGATGGTAACAATCAAAACTCTACCCATATTTTTGTGTCTATGTATTTTATGTATACATGTATGCATTCTATGTGAGTATCCTAGTGTCAGGATTCCCAATTAAATCATGAGTCTTGAGCCAAACTTCCAAAACTTCAAAGGATTTATTTGGAGTTAACATACCAGTATGACCTGGATGTAGCTGATTCTGAGACATGTAAGTCATTGTCACCCTTGACCCTGGTTTTCCCCCATCCCCTCTGGGTGTATCATAATTCATATACTCCAATGAAACACGTTCGTAGCCAAGAGTCTCAATTCTGTTCTCCAATTAGAGATTTGTGCAGCAGAAACTTTGGTTGCTCAGTTGTTATCTTTGCAAGATATTAATGGAATGCACTTTCAGTTCCAAACTGCTGCATTGCTCTTTCAAATCCCCCCCCCCTTTCTGTTTCTGACAACTCTAAAATAGGCATAGAAATGTTTTATGAGTTGACACCTAGGTAACCTTCAGTGGGTGTTAATGCAGTTCCTTCTAGACTAGCTTGTCTTCCAGTTTTCTTGGTTTTCCTGGTTTCTTTCTGCTCACTATGAAAGCGATTTCCATTTTCCAACTTTCCCTATAAAAGCAGCTGTCCCCCAACTGTTGCCAAAAGAAAACAAAAAGACCAAACACCTTTCCACCAGCAATCAACATCCAGGTGAGCATAGATTAAATCCAAGATTTAATCAGACCAACAATCAAGAAATAAACATACCCCATTAAAGGAACTGCCAAATAAGCTGATATATAAACAGCTCGACCAAAGAACCTAGATCAGGGCTGTTAAAGAAGATAGGCTCAAAATCCAGATGGATCTTGATAGACTAGAACACTGGGCCTTATCTAACAAAATGAAATTCAATGTAGAGAAAAGTAAAGTCCTACACTTAGGCAAGAAAAACTAAAAGTACACATGTAGACTGGGTGAAATCAGGCTCAATAGCAATAACTGTGAGAGTGATCTTGGAGTCTTAGTGGACAACCAGCTAAATATGAGCCAGCAGTGTGCAGCCACCGCCAAAAAAGCTAATGCAATCCTAAGTTGTATTAACAGAGGGATACAGTCAAGATCAAGGGAAGTATGAATACCACTCTATAAAGCCTTAGTAAGACCACATCTAGAGTACTGCATCCAGTTTTGGTCACCACATTATAAAAAAGATGTTGAGACTCCAGAAAAAGTACAGAGAAGAGCAACCAGGATGATTAGGGGTCTGGAGGCTAAAACATAAAACGAACGGTTGCGGGAACTGGGCTTGGCTAGTTTAGTAAAGAGAAGGACCAGGGGAAACATGATAGTGGTCTTCTAATATTTGAGGGGCTGCCACAGGGAGGAAAGGGTCAAGCTATTTTCTAAAGCACCGGTAGGCAAGATAAGGAATAATGGATGGAAACTGAACAAGGAGAGATTCAACCTGGAAATAAGGAGAAACTTTCTGACAGTGAGAACAATCAACCAATGGAACAGAAGTAGCCTTCGGAAGTTGTGGGAGTGCCATCACTTGAGACTTTCAAGAAGAGATTGGACTGCCATCTGTCAGAAATGGTGTAGGGTCTCCCACTTGGGTGGGGGGGTTGGACTAGATGACCTATAAGGTCCCTTCCAACCGTGATTATCTGTTAACCCTCTGTTAAATCATGGCCCATGGGCTGGATGTGTCACGTGCTGGCCCACCCCCGCCCAGTTTAGCAAAAGGGAAAAAAGTCCCAATATGTTACGTGTTGCAGCCATGACAATGCGAGTTTGACACCCCTGCAGTAGAATATAAACTGAGAACAAATCTCATGCCTTAATAGGACTAGTTGGGTTATGAAAAATCTGCAAGAAAACAACCAAGCTCAGAGAATACCACTCTCTTTAAACCCCTCATTTACCCCTCATTTAAACCCGAAGCTACAAATATTCTCCTTTATTGTTGCCTTAGTCTCACAAGATGGGCTGCTCAGTGCCATGTTCCCCCCCACAAACTTTTGTCCTTAGACCGCCAACAGGAGAGATTGATCTGAGCCACATTTGGAGTGCCAGAGCTCAACCAAGAGTGTGCAGAGGAATAATATAACCATGGCATTTCTAGAACATGTGGAACAACTTCTACTTTTAATGACTGCTATTAGCTGCTAAGATGCCAGCAAGAAAGGTTTCTGGTGGACATATGACCAACTGGTAGTCCTTGTGAAAAATCTAGCACAAGCTATGTTGGATGACAAAAATATTGCTAGTGGTATTATATCATGTATTTTTTCCTCTTTTACTTAGGAGGAATTTAGAAAAAGTCAGATATTTAGTCCAATCAAAAGCAGCAGCAGGAAGCCAACTGAGAAACAGGGACAAAGAGATCTTATGAAGAACTTTCCCAAAATTTATCTCTCATGATTTGTCCTCGTAATTAAACTGATGATGGGTGCAAAGAGATGCTACCGTATCCAGCGTAGCATACTGTATTGGTGAGCAAGTACAAAAGAGAAAAGGGGAAGAAATAATTGAAGATTATTGGTGAGCAAGTACAAAAGAGAAAAGGGGAAGAAATAATTGAAGATAAGTCTCTCTTAATCATTTGGATGAAACAGCCATATAGAAATACAGGTCTCAATCAAATTAAACCACAGCATTGCATTCTCTTTAAGTCTGGATATTTAAAGCTTTTGTGGGACTGGCTGGAACATTGGATTTTTGTAATGCTTGGGAGATCACTGCATGTCCAGCATCACAATAAGGATTAGAGTTCAATAAAACCTCCTCCCTTTTTTTTTTGTTAAAGTGATTGCTGAGGAAACTCTTCTGCTTAGCCCATAATGTGACCATGCACTGCCACCTAATGTTGATTTTCTTAAAGTACAAGAAAGATCTCAATTAATCAGAGAAATAAAACTACTTTTATAACAGCAGCAAAGTCGGTTTATTCTTGTCAGCTGAAAAGCTCTGTCTCCCAGTATCCTAAGACATATGATGGTTTTTCTTACATCTTCAGAAGTTAGAACGGGCAACTCTTAAGAATAATAAAAGCGCCAATTTCGTCTAGTAGTTAAGATGCTGGCCAGGAAACCAGGAGACTGTAAGTTCTAGTCCCAATTTAGGCATAAAAGCCAGCTAGGTGACTTTGGGCAGTGACTCTCTCTCAGCCCAACACACCTCAAAGTGTTGACACCTTGTTGTTGTTGTGGGGAAAATAAGTGGAGAAAAGAATATTAGGTTTGTTTCCCAACTTCAGTTATTTACAGGATAACAATAATAAAAGTGAGATAAAAATCTGAATAAGAAACATTCAGCAAAAGGACAATTGCTTTGCAGACCAACTACTTGGATCTGAGATAAAATCTACAGAAATGAGATTAATACAGTGACCAAAGCAGGGCTTTGACTGAATGCCAGCATTTTGTTCTCTCTAGGACTGGTCTTCAAGGTTGACTCTGTTTTGTTAAAGTTTTAAGATTGGCAGCATTGAAGCTGATCACCTGACTGTTTAAAAGAGATTAAAGTTTCCATAAGCAAACTATAAAGTCTACTTTTCCCCATTATAAACACCTTCTGGATCAGAGGTGGCATTCAGCCGGTTCTGACCAGTTCTGGAGAACCGGTAGCGGAAATTTTGAGTAGTTTGGCGAACTGGCAAAAACCACCTCTGACTGGAGATTTTACAGTATCCTTCCCCTGCCACGCCCTCCAAGTCATGTGCACAGAACTGGTAGTAAAATAATTAGATTCCCACCACTGTTCTGGATGCATTTCAACTGGCTGATTTTGGATATTTCTCCTCTTGTTTGCCTTACATTGGAAACCAGCATACCAACTGGACTGTATGTTTTACCCAGGAGTGGGATTCTAATGTTGGGACCAGTTCAGGCAAACCAGATGTTAAGTTTTCATCTGGTTCACCGAATTGGTATTTCAACTGACTGGCTGGTCCCACCCATCCCACCCTTCCCAGGAGTTTCCACACAATGCAGGTAAGCGCAGGGTCCACATGGAGGCTCTGGGAAGGGGAAAAACAGGCCTTCCGGAAGTCCAGAACCAGGGCTGTTTCCACCTCCAGAGGGCTTCCAGAGCCCAGGGAGGCTGTTTTCACCTTCCCAGATGATTTTTCCTATCTAAAATTCCCTGACATAAGGTTTATTTAATCTGTAACTTACTCTAACCAATTCCTAAAACAATTTTCCATACACACATACCACCTTCCAGATGTACATTTTGAGCAAAGAAGAATGGACATCAAATGACTTTGCTACAGGTAATATTCAGTGTATGATCAAACCTGGGACCAGAATTTCCATTGTAGGACAGTTGTTATATGGTTTTTGCTCAGTTTCCTGATCTATCTTTGCCAAAGTTGTTAAGTGAATCACTGCAGTTGCTAAACGAATCACACAATCATTAAGCTGACCTGGCTTTCCCCACTGTCTTGTTGAAAGTTTCCTCAGAAAATTAAAAAAAAATGTCAGATTTTTTAAATTACTTTATAAGTATCTCAAGGCAGCAAACACATATAATACAGTATTCTTTTCTTGTCCTATTTCTCCCACTTCAACAGCCCTGCCAGGTGGATTGGACTGAGAGAGAATGACTGGCTCAAAGTCACCCAGCTGGTTTTCATGCCTAAGGTTGGATCGTGACTCACAATCTCCTAGTTTCTAGCCTGGAGCCTTAACCAGTGGTGGTATTCAGCAGGTTTGGACCAGTTCTGGAGAACCGGTAGCAGAAATTTTTGAGTCATAACTGGCAAATACCACCTCTGACTGGCCCCGCCCCCATTGATTCATTGCCTCCCAAGTCCCAGCTGATTGGATGGATCTTCTTTGGTTGCCCTACACAGGAGAATGGAGCTGGAAAGCAGGTTAGTGGGATGGGGCAGGAATGAGATTTTGCAGTATCCTTCCTCTGCCATGCCCACCAAGCCACATCCATAGAACTGGTAGTAAAAAAATTTGAATTCCACTACTGGCCTTAACCATTAGATCAAGCTGGCTCTCACTAGACCATAATTACCAAATCCAGTAGATCAAAATGGCAGACACATTTTGTCCTCAGTTTGGATCTGAGTCTGATGCTGAGGCCAATGAAGCAGCCCAAACAGGAGGTGTTGGTTTTGGTTTCCTTTTATTGAAACGCTCCAAGAAAAGGGGTCCTGGCCAAAATTCCAAGAACCCTGAAAAACAGAATTAAGAAAGCTTTATACATTTTCACTAAAGAAGAAGGTGAGATAAAGTGGGATATATGAGAAATATCATCAAGTAAGCATTTTAAGAATGATCTAACAATTATCCTGTTGGTCTCTAGCCATCCCGAGCCATCCATCCCTATTCCTAGCTATCCCTATTCCTAAGCCTTGGCTAATGAATGAGTTATCTAATATACATTATTTATTTATTTATACAATTATTAATTTAGATAGATGGATAGATAGATAGATAGATAGATAGATAGATAGATAGATAGATAGAT
>BLBF01000010.1:9302289-9354925 GCA_015471245.1 Laticauda colubrina
AGATAGATAGATAGATAGATAGATAGATAGATAGATAGATAGATAGACAGACAGACAGACAGACAGACAGACAGACGGACAGACAAATAGAATTCTATTTGCTCCAGGCCATCTCTATTCCTAATTTCTATCTGAGGTCTGTAAAATGGTTAACTTTTTGTTACTTTTATCAGCTTTCTAACCACCCACAATTGTTACAAGCTTTACATGTGCATATTTCCCAAGAATAAGCATTCTTTGTTCTTCCTAGGCAGTCTCCAACATAACAGGCTTCCTGGTCTCCTTTCAAGTGTATTCCCATCATCTTGTTTGTTTTAGCAGACACTCCAATCATTATACATGAGCCCAGCACATTACAACTATCATAAATAGTTGCCAAGTGCGCTCCCTCCCTCCCTCTCTCTCTCCCTCCCCAGAGGCAAATCCCACCTCTGACTGGCCCCACCCCCATCTATTCTCTGCCTCCCATTGAGTCCCAGCTGATCGGCTGGGTCTTCTCTTGTTGCCCTGCACAGGAGAACGGAGCTGAAAGCAGGTTAGTCGGGTGGGGAGGAAATGGGGATTTTGCAGTATTCTTTCCCTGCCACACCCACCAAACCATGCCATGCCCATTGAGCCACACCCACAGAACTGGTAAAAAAATTTGTGCATGTCTGACTGTCTGTCTGTATGCATGCATACATGCATGCATCTATCTATCTATCTATCTATCTATCTATCTATCTATCTATCTATCTATCTATCTATCTATCTATGTCTGTAGTCCTTGACTTACAATCATTCACTTAGTGACCTTTCAAAGTTACAATGGTCTGTATATTGTCTATCATCTCTCTGCTTGTCTGTCTGTTTGTCTGTCTATCTATGTATCTCTCTATCGATCATCTATCTATCATCATCATCTATCATTTATCACTGTCATCTATTTGTCAGATCATTTTGAAAGGTAACTTTTGTGTGGAGTTATACATAAACACAATGAAATTCTCTTTTGAAGTACCTGTCTTGTTACAGTGACTTCAACAAAAGAAAGGAATGATATAAATAAATTATTTAGCAGTCTCCTCTTTTGCTGTATAGATCCAATAGATGTCACCCATCAAAGCACTTGCCAATATGCTAAGCAAAGAAAACTTTGCTATTGTCTTCTCTAATGGGAACTATTGCCTCAGCAGGAGGAAATGAGTTTCTCTGCAGGCTTAACATTTCCCTGATTCAGGCCAGGGTGCTGAAGCAGTTCAGATAATGAAATGAAATGAATTTTAAGTTGCAATAGAAATGCTGTTTAGTGAACCTGAAGATACGTATCTACATTCTGGGTAAAGCAAACAGCACAGATGTTTGTGCCTTTAAAACAGTATTTCCCAAAGTGGAAGGAATATCTACCACCCAAAGCATACACAAGAAATGTTGATGGATGACAACCCAGTGGTGGTGTAGAGGGAATGAGAACAAGTGTGAAGTGGAAACTGAGCAGAAATGTGAGGCTTCAAATGTTCATTGAGAGTGCAATTGTTACAATGTGATATTAGCAGCTCTCATGTAATTTATCAGGGTTACACAAACATTTTGTCCTTATTTGACCTAATGGGCATGTGTGGACATTCACACATGTATACATTTGCACAGGTATCTGCATAATGTACATCCTTCTGTATCCATGCTTTTTAGAACAAACAATATTCATAGAACATGCCACCTTCATGCATTCATATATGTGAATAGGAATCTGAAATCGGATCTTTCTAATCCAGATCAGGCATATCAACTGCCATATACTACACCCATTGTATTGAGCGCAGCCCAATTAAATATGTCTGTGTTTTGGGGGGGAGGTTTAACATAAGAAATTGCCTTTTCAAATTGTTCTATAATTCGTTGAGAGAATGTATCTGAAGAGTTTTCTTCTAACTAAAGGAGGAAATAAATATATTTAATAAATTAAATATTAGAACACTTAATTCACTTAATTAATTAAGAACACTTAATTCTCTCAGTGCTTTCTAATGTCTATTACCCATGTAGTTGTGGCTGTAGTATTACTATTCATCCTTCTTATTATCGTCTTCATTCCCCCTTTTATTGGCACCATCATCATTATCACCATTATTATTATTAATCATACAGTCAGCCAGATGTTCAGACTGGGTTTGGCATTTTTGTCTACCTATCAAGTCCTTACCAAGCACCTGGGATAGGCAAATCTGGAAATTTGATGGTGTTACAGATATCGCCGCAGAATGGAAGCTGTTCCAAGTAAAGCTGCCTTCTGCAATTGACTGATGGCAAATATGTCAATGCCTATGTTGTTGTTGTTGTTATTATTATTATTATTATTATTATTATTATTGCACACAAAAATGACAGTATACACAGCAGATGAGATAACCATGCTGGGTTTTGTATCACAAATCACTAGTCAAACAATTCCCAAGTGTTTAGGACTGTGTGATGTATCAGCAGATTATGTGAGCAGATCCCAGTAAAGTGGCCTTCTGCAGCTGAACAATGGTGATCTTGTCAGCACCAATTGTTTTTAAGTGGCTTGCCTAGGTCTTTAGGCACAGCACCCAGTGTGCTGAGTACCACTGGAACCACCTGCACTGGTTTATGCCAGAGTCTCTGCAGTTTGATTCTCAAATCCTGATATCTGGTGACTTTTTCAAGTTGTTTCTCATAGATTCTGCTATCACCAGATATGGCAATGTCGATGATCCACACTTTTTTCTTCTCCACAATTGTGATATCTGTGGTATTGTGTTCCAGAACTTTGTCTATATTCGGAAGTCCCACAGTAGTTTTGCATGCTCATTTTTGACCACTTTTCCAGGCTTATGATCCCACCAGTTCTTTGCTACAGGCAGATGGTAGTTGTGACACAAGTTCCAGTGGACCATCTGAGTGAGTGTTGTGACGTCTGTAATCAGTCTGAGCTATTGTCTTGCAACAGCTCAGTATGTGATCAACGGTTTCATCCGCTTCTTTGCAGAGTCTGTATTTGGGGTCATCAGCACATTTTTCTATTCTGACTTTGATTACATTCATTCTGATGGCTTGTTCTTGGGCTGCAAGAATCAGGTCTTCTGTTTCTTTCTTCAGTGCTCCGTTGGTCAGCCATAACCAGGTCTTTTCCTTATTTACTTTTCCTTGGATCTTTTCAAGGAATTGTCCTTGCAGTGCTTTGCTACACCAGCTGTCAGCCCAAGTTTGCATCACTGTTTTTCTATATTGATTCTTGGTTTGCTGCACTTTGTGCTGCTTCCTCTTTTTGACTTCCATCAAAGCTGGTTTAACACTGTCTTTCACATAATCTGCCAGAGCATGCTTCTCTTCTTCGACTGTCTGCTTCACGTGCAAAAGTCATCTGCTGCCTGCTTTTCTGGGCAAATATAGCCTATCGATGTCCCTACATGGGTGCAGTGCATAGTGTATGGTCATCAGTTTTCTTGTTTTCCTATCCAAGCTGTCCAGCTCTGCCTGTGCCCAGTTTATGATACCAGAAGTATATCTGATGATGGGTATGGCACAGGTATTTATAGCCTTGATGGTGTTACCACCATTCAGTTTGCTTTTTAGAAGTTTTCTGACTCTGTGTGTGTATTCTTTGCTGACCACATTTTTCACTTGCCCATGCTTGATATTATCCAGCTGCAGTATGCCCAGGTATTTGTAGGCTTTGGGTTGGTGGCACTTGATGGTTTGTCCATTGGGCATTTCAATTCCATCACTATCTACAATCTTCCCTTTCTTTAATGCCACTGTGGTGCATTTGTCCAGGCCAAAACTCTATGCTGATGTCAATGCTGAAAATTCGAACTGTATTGGTCAGTGACTGGATTTCAATTTCTGATTTTCCGTATAACTTCAGACCATCCATGTACAGCAGGTGAGAGATTTTCTGTGAATTTTTAGCAGTTTGATAACCTATTATTATGATTATGATTATGATTATTACTATTATTATGTTGCTTTTGCATGTACACTGACAAATTCCTTATCAGACTAAGAGAATAACAGATTTGGAATGGTCCTTGGAGGTCTTCTAGTCCAACCCCCTGCTCAAGGTTGTCCAACATCTTTTTAAAAACCTCCAATGTTGGAACATTCACAACTTCTGGAGACAAGTTGTTCCACTGATTAATTGTTCTCACTGCCAGGAAATTTCTCTTCAGTTCTAAATTGCTTCTCTCCTTGATCAGTTTCCACCATTGCTTCTTGTCCTGCCTTCAGGTGCTTTGGACAATAGATTCACCCATTCTTCTCTGTGGCAGCATCTTAGACACAAGAATTAGATAGATATTGGAATCAGGTAGATATTAGATGGCCAAAAAAAGTATTCAATTCAATTTAAATGTTGCCATGAGAAAGATTAGGTTGTTATTCTTTTTAGCACTGTTCCTGCATATTTCCTGATTTTTTGCATTCTATTTTCCTAAGGAAGCTATTAATCCTTAATGCAATTATGAGTTTGTGATTGTTATTCTTGTTCTTGTTGCTGAATAGCCAGCTTGTTCCAGATCAGGCTGCTTGATTGGGAGTGTCTGGCCCAAACTTTCATACTTGGCTTCTGTATTTAAGAGAAAATTTGGATCTGCCTATTCCTGGTCCAGCATTTTAACTGCTATTGTGCTCCATACTGGCTGCCCCAAAAACAAAAAAATACTTTTCTAAAATAAAGACTTATGATAGTATGAACAAGTTTTATTCCATTGCAAAGTCGAATGTGAATGATGGCTCTTTTCCTTTCCCAAAATGATTAAATTCATATGCACAAAGTTTCTCTATCATATTATGAGATAATTATTGTAATTAGTGACTTAATTTGAATCTAGAAGCAATTTTCTTTTCTTCTTTTCCTCTCCCTCCCTTCCTTTCTCTCTCTTTTCTTGGAAAACTAAATTAATTCCCTCGGAAACTGATGAGAATTTTTCAAACTGGAAATAAATGTCAGTAATAAATCAAGAGATAAGGGAGTGGGAGAGATTATTCTGCAATTAAAGTTTACAAATTAATTCCATTTCAAATCCTTGGAGCTTAATGCCAAAAACAAAAATTACAAAACACAAAAGCCAGTAGCTAAATCTGTACAGGAAGTCTGTTTGGATTAAAACAAATACAACAGAAAGGGTTCTGGAAACACGCAGGCAGTAATCAATATTGATCTGCATATTAAACAATCCAAGAGATTTCAGTGCTACTTTTTTTCCCAATTGAGATATTATATTAAACAAAAGCATCAAACCTGTAACAATAGCTGAATGGAATCTGGACAGGTGACTGGGAAGTAGATGAGCATACTTGCAGTTTTACCCTAATGAATATAAATTTCATTAGCTGATAATTAAAAGGAAATTATACAGACATTACACTCACTGCCAATAGCATAAGTGATGAAGTTATATGGTGCCACAATTTCAGTTCCCTCATTGCTGCTCTCCCCACTGCTCCTTTTTTTTTGTCATTTTGGTTACCAAAGCAACCAAATATAAATAATGAACTTTGTCGCTCTAAAAATGAAGTATTGATGTGTTGGTAGGTTGTTAAAGCTTAGTGCTGTGGCATAAAACAATAATGTTAAACATTATTAGTTTTTTAATTATGACAGTTAATTAGAATTGCTCCTGTTAATTGCCTGCAATTCCTCTCTGGGTTTTTTTTTTTCAAGGTGGAAAAACTTTTGGGGTGTGCCTCCTCCCAATCTTAAGGATATGATATTTTACATACATGCATATAACTTTTATTTCTGTGTCTGTCTCATACATGCACATGCACACACATGTACATTTGTGTATGAGAGTGATAGATCAGTGGTTTGGCAAAATAAACTCTCAACTACACTCAAAAGACTGAAGCTGAGTTATGAATCCCACAGTGCCCACACAGGGGTGTCAAAATCTACAAGGCAATTGTGTGGCATTGCAATCAAAGGCCTGCATGTTTTTGGATACGGAGCACACGCAAACCTGATTGATTGATTGATCTTGCAAACAGAACATAGGATAACTGAGTTGAAAGGGACCTTAGAGATCTTCTAGTCTTATCACCTGCTCTAGTAAGAGACCTTATATCCATGATGGTGAACCTATGGCACACGTGCCACAGGTGGCATGCAGAGCTGGCATGTGAGCTACAGGCAAACTTACCTCACTGGGCATGTGCATGCCTCACAGCTGATTTTCAGCCAGTTTGAGGTCTTTTTCGGCCTCTCAAAGGCTTGAGGAAGGCTTCTACAGGCTTTGCAAGCTGAAAATTAGCCCCATTTCATCACTTCCTGTTTTTCTGAAAATACCGGAAGTGATGAAACGGGGCTAGTTTTTGGCCTGCAAAGCCTGCAGAAGCCTTCCTTTGGGAGGCCAAAAAGGGCCTCAAACCAGCCAAAAATCAGCTGTGAGGCACTGTGCAGGTAAGGGGTGGGCAGGGGTGGGTGGGGATTACGTGTGCATGCATAGGGGGCATGGGGGATGTCACACACTGCTTTCTGGGTGCTGGCATGGGAGTGTGAGCATGCAAACGCACACACAATTTTTGGCACAGGAGCCCAAAAAGTTTAGCCACCACTGCCTTATACCACTTTAGACAAATGGCTGTCGGGTCTCTTCTTAAAAAGACTCCAGTGATGGAGCATTCACAACTTCTGGTGACAAGCCGTTCCATTGGTTAATTGTTCGATGTTGGCAGCTTCAACCCCAATGTTGTAACAGAAACTTTCTCTTGATGATACTGTCTTTTAAAAATTGCTTCTCTTTTAAGTTAGTGCAACGTGAACAGTGGATAATATCAACTCTTTGGCCTTTGCAGAAATACATAATCCCTGTTTGTTTCACATGGTAGTGGCAAAGGCTTTTGCCCTGATGCCAGAGGGGAGACAATGGAAGTCACCTGTCCTATACTGGGAAAATGTAAAGGGAGATCTTACCTACCATTGCCTCCCATTTTATACAACTAGGCAATCTTTATGTGTACTCTCTGACATGCTATTATTAACCATATGTGTGACATATTTCAGTGATTTTTGTCTATATGGTATGTCAATTTTAGTGGATTTATTTCTGAGACTTTGCTTTTGGCAATGTAATTTAACAATTCAAAAGATTATCTGTCGGGCAGGTACATATTATATTTTCTATTAAAAATGTCCATAGTAGCAGTGGCATTTCTTTACAAAAATTGCTGTACATGCACACAAGCATTTAAAAAAAAAGCAATTAAAAATGTAATATAATCTGTGTGAATATATAAATAATATATATTGGATGTATACACCAGTGGTGAGATTCAATTTTTTTTACTACTGGTCCTGTGCACGTGGCTTGATGGGTGTGGCAAGGGAAGGATACTGTAAAATTTCCATTCCCTCCCACTCCTGGGGGAAGGTTCCTGCAAAATCCCCATTCCTTCAAGACCCCACTAACCTGCTTTCCAGCTCCATTCTCCTGTGCAGGGCAACAAAAGAAGACCCAGCTAATCAGCTGGGACTCGAGAGGCAGGGAAGAGATGGGGCAGGACCAGTCAGAGGTGGTATTTGCTGGTTTTCCGAACTACTCAAAATTTCTGCTACCGTTCTCCAGAACTAGTCAGAACCTGCTGAATACCACCTCTGGTGTACGTGATCTGTGTATATATAGATAATTAAAATAGATACAAAGATGATCTGTGTCTCTTTGCGTGGGTGTATACACACACATACAAACCCACACAGATTATCTATATACAAGTAGTTCTGACTTACAATTCCCAGCATGCCTCTCATTATTGGCCAAGCAGGCTGAGTTCCAATCTTGATCTCTGTACCCCAAGGAAAAGATTATTAGCTCCATTTGCACCTGGACAGCAAATGAATCCCATTGCTTCATCAATCATAAAACAGCGATTAGTAAGCAATGATCCGTCAATAATGAAATAGCTTCAGTAATTAGTACTAATATACCACACGCTTATATTGATTGAAATGCATGTATGTAGCTGAACACTAATGAATTTAGAAATACATGGAGATATTGACAAAAACCTCTCCCTCCCACTGCTTTGGGGCAAAGGCAGTTATATTAGCACAGGGTTGCAAACTTCTACATTATGTTGATATTTGCAGAGCATAGATAGGAATATTCTATGACTGCTAGTTTGGATTGATAGAGCAGAAAGCATCAGGAAAAAGAACTTTCAGAGGTGTGTTGATGACCACTCCCTCCATTTCCAGGACAATCACATGAGGGGAAAGTTGGACTTTAACACCTGCTCTTCAAGGAAACATTCTCCAAGTTTGTTTTGAAATCTTTCAGTTAAGCCCATGTCACACTGCACCAACGGATGGAAAGAGGATGTAAAACGGAGAAAAACGCTTGCCATCCGTTGGTTAACGTGATGGATCAGTTCTGTACTCACTGCGTCCGTTTTTCATACTCTCTATCCGTCCAGCATCCGTCAACATTTCATCCGCTCAAAAAGTTTTGAGCTGCACAAAACTTTTTGAGTGGATGAACTTTCTGCCGCATCCGTTCTACATCCGTGACACATACGGGGAACAAACATTCTACATCCGTTACACGTCCGCTGTATCTGCTCAGCATCCGCTGTGCATCCACGCAACTCGCATCCGCTCCAGAAGAAAACGGAAAGAGGGAGGAAGCGAAACGGACGCAGAACGTCCGCGCAGCGTTAGTAGCACAGACATAGAAAGGATGTAAGTGGATGCAGCTTGCATATAAAGCAATAAAATGGACAAAACGTTCATATAGGGGACGTATCTTGGATATATAGGATTTCTGCAGGATGTCTAGAGGATGCAGAAGGACACCTAGCGGAAAACTGATATTTCCTGTAAAAAGTGGGAGGAAATCACCTGGATCTCACTTTCAGTCCAGCAGCCCTGCCATGCAGACATCTTCAGCCTTGCTCTTCCTCTTGCTCTTCCACAGCATCCAGTCATCTCCACCATGGATCGTCGCACACTCCTTTTGGTAGCCACCATCATTCTACAACAGTGTGAAGCCCTCTTCAGGCTCTTTCACCTGTTCTACACAAGGAAAAGGAGGCGTCCAAGAAGTGTGTGGGTCCGAAGATGGATCGGGAGAAGAGCTGAGTACGGACTGTATGACAAGCTGATGGTGGAGCTGAGGAACAAAGACCCACATGCATTCCAGCACGTCATAAGGATGCCACCAGCCATGTTTGACGAAGTTGTGGAGTGGCTGAGACCCAGGTTGACCAAGGCAAACACCAACTTCCGGCCCAGCCTGGAACCTGGGTTGAAGGTGGCACTGACTCTGGGCCACCTGGCCTCCGAGACCACGCACAGGAACATGCAGTACGCCTGGAGGGTGCCACACAACACCATCAGCATTGTGGTCAGAGAAGTGGTGCAGGCCATCATCGAAGAATACCTGGAGGAGCTCCTCCAGTGCCCCACCACTGAAGAAGGCTGGAAGAAAGTTGCAGAGCAGTAGTATCAGAAGTGGAACTTCCCCCACACCGTTGGAGCCATAGATGGGAAGCACGTGGCCTGCAAAGCTCCAGCCAACTCAGGGTCCACTTATCACAACTACAAGGGTTTCTTCAGCATCATCCTCTTCGCCATGGTCGATGCTGACTACAAGTTCATGTACATCGATGCTTCAGGCAACGGGTCAGCTTCAGATGCCCAGGTATACAACGCCAGTCACCTCAAGGAGGAGCTGGAATGCAACCTCATCATGGGCTTCCCAGATCCAGACCCCCTGCCCAATGACACACAAGATGTGCCCTACTTCATCATGGGGGATGACGCCTTCTCCCTCAGAACCTACCTAATGAAGCCCTACACTTCCAGATGCCTCACCCGTGAAGAGAGGATCTTCAACTACAGGCTTTCCAGGGCAAGATGGGTGGTGGAGAACGCCTTTGGCATCCTGGCCAACAGGTTCCAGGTACTTCTCACCACCATGCAGCATCGCCCAGAGACCGTGAGGAACATCGTGGAAGCTTGCTGCATCCTGCACAATCTCATACGCACCTGCTACCCAGTGTTGCAGAACAGGCTCGTGGACCGTCAACAAGGCAATGGGGACATGGAGCCTGGTGAATGGAGGCAAGGAGTAAACCTGATAGACACTGTGGATGTGCCAGGCCCCCAGAGAGCTTCATGTGAAGGGAAGAAGCAGTGCAACCTCCTGAGACACTGGTGCAACTCCCCAGCTGGAGCAGTGGAGTGGCAAGACAGGATGATAGATGATTAATGGGTGCTTCCTTCAGCCTGTCTCATCACACTGATGAGATTGTGCCATGTATGTTGAGTGACCTAAAATGAACAGGGCATTTAATAAAGAGTTGTGTTTATGTTCAAATGTGTTGATGAATGATTAAATTGTTATTGATAATAAAGGGCCATAGGTGTGGCACTTGGGAGGGTGGACCATACAGTCCCACTATGCTTGCACTGGAGGCTTACCCATCCCACAGCTATTACCCATCCCACAGCTATTACCCATCCCACAGCGATTACCCATCCCACAGGTATCCCTGCCCATCCCACAGCTATCCTTACCCATCCCACAAGCATGCAAAGGCTTAAACCATTTCTAAAAGTTTCCACCAAGACTTTATTTAGTAAAAGAACTGAACCAAGTGTGTGAAGCAAAGATAACCTTTATTAATAACAAACTGTAGGACTTTATTAAAAAAGCAAAATGAACCAAGAAAAGTGTCCCAAGCAAAGATAAAGTCAACAGGTAACAACCCAGTCTCTGGCACTCTTCTCAGTCACTCTGGGGCATGCCCATGGTTTCAGGGGTGAAGGGTCCAGGTGCTGTGGAGGTGGCAGTGGCTGGAGTACTGGTCTGAGGTGCCATTGGGGTGCCTGGCCCCGAGAGGACAACAGGGGATGGTGTGTGCAGAAATCTCTCAGAGAGCTGGCTCAGTCCTGTGATGTTGAGAGGTCCTTCCTCCAGGACATGGGATGTCAGTCCCAACACCGATGACAGATGTTCTGAGGCCGGGCTTGGCTGTGGGGTGGAGGAAGGAGGAGTATAGTGGGGCTGTCTGGTCTGCAGGTGAGCGAGGTGAGGCATGGGTGGCATCTGTGGCGTGGGTGGCATCTGTGGCGTGGGTGGCATCTGTGGCGTGGGTGGCATCGGTGGCATCGGTGGCGTCTGTGGCATCAGTGGTATCGGTGGCATTGGTGGCACCTGTGGTGTGCGATGTACCTGTGCCTGGACTGGGAAGGGCTGCCTGTGCTGCTGGAACTCCTGGTAGCCATAGCCTTGGTAGGTGAGGGGCTGTTGAAAGCCTTGGAAGGGCTGTGACATCACCTGGGGTGGAGGAGCAGACCTGGACTGGGTCAGAGCAGGTTCAGCTGGGCTTGGAGGGTGGTGCAGAAGACCTGTGATCCTCTCCTTGATCACTTGGTACTGGGCTTCGGGCATTTCCATGAGGGTCTGGTTCACGTAGGTGAGGAAGGGCTTTCTGTTAGAGGATGGTATGTCGAAGTGTACCAGCTGAGAGAGGAGATCTACGCTGCTCTTGATGGTGTCCCTGATCTCCAAGAGGACAGTGTGGCTCTGCCCCTCCGATTTGCCTCTCTGCCTGCTTTCTGTGGAGGTGGAGCTGGGGGTGGGGGTGGGTTGGTCTCTGGTGGCAGCGGCCTCTTCTTGCTCCATCTGCATCAGGGGATCCTCCATGTGGTCCAGCACGGTGAGTGCAGCTGTCGGGGGGGTCTCTATCGTGGGGCACTCCACAGATACCTGCCTGGACACAGGAGCTGATTCTTGGCCAGAAGAGGACTGGCTGTCTGTGGGCTGCCTGAGAGAGAGGGTTGACAGAGGGGCTGCTCCACGGTGGCAGACCTCACCCTCCAAGAAGCTGCACTTTGCCATGACATAGGTCTCCCGGTTGGTGAGCTTGACTGCGGCCTGGCCAGACTTCCCCGCCCACATCTATTCTCTGCCTCCTGAATCCCAGCTGATTGTCTGGGTCTTCTTTTGTTACCCTGCATAGGAGAATGGAGCTGGAAAGCAGGTTAGTAGGGTGGGGAGGGAATGGGATTTTGCAATATATCCTTCTGCTGTAATGGAGTAGAAATGGAGATTTTGCAGTATATCCTTCCCTGCCATGCCCACCCAGCCACACCAACAGAACCAGTAGTAAAAATAATTAAATACCACCACTGCCAAGGTTGCTACTCCTGTCCAAGTCAGGCCCAAGCAAGTCAGCAGAACGAGGTCTTCAAACTCTTCTGAAAGGCCAGCAGGTTAAGATCCTGCCTCGCTTCTGGGTCAAGGGTGGATAATTTTGCTTATCTATTTTCCTTTAACTGGAATCCTACCCTATAAAAAGTTTATTCTATAAAAGGTAAAATAACATTGTTTCTTAACAACAGAAATGTTGGGCTTAACTGTGGTCATATGTTGAGGACTACCTGTATAGTTGAATCTGAAAAAAAAAATGTCTGAGTATTGAGGTGCCCTTAGAATCTCTGCCCATATTCTCTAGTCCAGGGGTGTCAAACTCAAGGCCCAGGGCCCAGATATGGCCCACAGGGTACTTAGATCTGGCCTGCAGGCCCACCCTGGAAACAATGAAGAACTGGCCCGCAGTGCCTCTGCCAACAAAACCAGAGCTCAGGTGGGCCACAAGTGGTCCATCCGGGCTCTGTTTTCAGGTGCAATGGCCTCCTGCCAACAAAAATGGAGCTCGGGCAGTGGTGGAATTCAAATTGTTTTACCACCAGTTTGGTGGGTGTGGCTTGGTGGGCGTGCATTGCCTAACGCCTGCATGCAGCTTTCCCCACACCGCTTGCAGCACCATTCAGCTGAGAGGAGAAAGAAGAGAAAAGCGCAGAGGTCGGTAGGATGGCCGATCCTGCGCTTTTCTCTTCTTTGTCCTCTCAGCTGATTGTCGCAGGCTTTTTTCCTCCTCTCAGCTGATCGTGGGAGGCATTTTTTACAACTAGTTTGGCTGAAGTGGTCCAAACTGGTAGCATACCACCGCTGAGCTCGGGCCAGCCATGCACGGCCTCCCAAAGCTCTGTTTTTGTTGGCAGAGGTTGCAGGAGGCCATCGTGGTAAAAAATGAAGCTTTGATGAGTGACATCGAGCTGGCCACACCCACTCCCCAGCCCCTTGAGGTTAAACACAACTCTGATTAAATGCCATCAAGTTTGACACCCTTGTTTTGATCCATTAATTAATTTCTCAATACCACTGCCATGATACCACTCCTCCACTAAGCACCTGAGCAAACTTACCACAGCACCGAATAAAATGCAAACAGACATTGTTTATAACACATAATCTTTGGATATAGTTTGCCTTGACTTCAAGTGACAAATGTTTGGTTCAACTAGAAATAATTGGGTATTAGCAGGTTGATTAACCAGCTATTTCAAAGCTAAATTTAACTGTCTATTGTTGCTAACAGAAAATTGTTGATGAGGATGAAAGATTATTCAGCTTTGATAGGAGCTCTGTGGTTTAGTCACTTTAAGATTTATCTCCCACCCTCCCAATCCTACCCCAGGCTAAAATTTCTTTTCAGACAACAAATGAAGGGACTGTAAAGGAGATTTAAGATGCAAGAGTTGCTATTAGCTCCTGATTTGCTTTGGAAATTTCAGAGCTTTGGCAGGACGCAGTCCAAGAATAACACTGAGAGATAAAAGAATTTATTTGGCTTGTTACGTGCTGAAATCTCCCCTTCAATTTCTAAACCTTTTATTCCCCTGGAAAAGAAGCTCTGTTTTTTTGACCTTATGATCAAAATGCTTGGGACTTTCCTTTTCCTTTATTATGCATTTCTGAGCTTCTTCTTGTTGTTGTTGTGAAGTGACTGAGAATGGCAATCTCTCTAAACCAATGACTGCATGTTTAAGGGTCACTCTGTTAAAATACTGAAGTCTGCAGAAGATACAACAGTCATTGGTCTTATTTGAGATGGTGATGAGTCTGCATATAGACAGGAGGTCATACGGGTAATCCTAAGGGGCAACTGGAACAATCTGCAGCTGAACATGCTTAAACTGATAGAGATGAGAGTGAATTTTAGGAAAAGCCCACCTACTCTAATATAGGGCTACCAACTTGTGGACCACAGCCCACTACTGAGCTGTGGCTTAATTAGCACTGGGCCACAAGTGTGGCTAGCTGGAGTGCACACGTCTGCACATGTGCACAGCCCCACTCACTCAAGTGTCAGTGCGAACATCACAGGGGCTTGGGATGCATGCACACGCATGGACATGTTCCTGCCCCTCCCACAAAATCATTCCCTCTCCCCCGCCGCCCCCCAGTGTGGGCTGTGGTCCATGGTTGGAGAACTCTGCTCTTACTATATTTGACAGCATATTCTTCAAGTTTTGGGATTCTATAATCTTCCAAGATTTACACTAGGAGTCCCTGAAGATTTTACTTATTGCTGACTATAGGGGGCAGTGCTCATCTTCATTTCAAGGCCATTGAGCCAACACTGTCCAAAGACATTTCCGCAGCCATGATGTCTCGGAGCACTATTAATTTCCCTGTGAAGTGGTACCTATTTATCTACTCACATTTGCATGCTTTTGAACTGCTAGGTTGACAGGAGCTGGGACAACGACAGGGACTCACTCCATCATGGAGTGCTCAGGTCTCAAAGCTGAACTGCTGGCTTTCCAGCCAACAAGCCCAGCGTCTTAACCACTGAGTCATGGTGCTGCCCCTCCTAACATTAGAACTTCCATCATTAAAAAGGCACAACAAAGAATGCTCTTCCTACATCAATTGCAACCAGCCTTCCTTCTCTAGAAGACCTTTGTTTTGTGTGGGACAGAAGAAGGGCTAAGCATATATCTACAGACCCCTCATATCCTGGTCTAAACTATTTCAATTCCACCTGTCTGGATGCCCCTATAGAGCATTGCATGTCAAAATAGCTAGATACAGAGACAGTTTTCCCCCCTGGTGTCATTACTCTGTGAATACCTAATCTTTACAGTATTACTGTATGTCTAAGTCAGTGGTGGGATTTTTACTACCGGTTCTGTGGGCATGGCTTGGTGGACGTGGCATGGCTTGGTGGGTGTGGCAGGGGAAGGATACTGTGAAATCCCCATTCTCTCCCCACCCCACTACCTGCTTTCCAGCTCCGTTCTCCTGTGCAGGGCAACCAAAGAAGACCCAGCCAATCTGCTGGGACTCAGGAGGCAGAGAAGAGATGGGGGCGGGGTCTGTCAGATGTGGGATTTGCTGGTTCTCCTAACTACTCAAAATTTCTTCCACCGGTTCTCCAAAACTGGTCAGAACCTTCTGAATACCACCTCTGGTCTAAGTATATTTACCCATGTTGTATTATTAATATTATTTCATTATCATATTCTCTACTACTCCCTTTTATTGTATCATATTATGATGATTATTATTCTGTTGCTTTACATGTACATTAAGAGCTTTTGCACACACATATACACAAATGTGTATAATCACATTTGGCCAAATAATTTTAATCATTCTAATTCTAACTCTAATTAATTCTAACTCTAACTCCAACTCCAACTCCAACTCCAACTCCAACTCCAACTCCAACTCCAACTCCAACTCTAACTCTAACTCTAACTCTAACTCTAATTCTAACTCAACTCCAACTCTAATTAATTCTAATTCTACCGTAATTCTAACTCTAACTAATTCTCCTTCATCAGTTCAAGCTAGTTTATCCTCTCCATTCACCAGGCTTCAGTATTCTCTTCCTGCAATATTTTTAGGACATTTAATCTTTTCTCCCTATTTCTCTGGATAGCACTGCAGAGAAGAAGAAAAAGTGACCTTGCCAATTCATCTTTCAAACCAGTTCATCTTTCATGACACCAAGGGTTAGGATTAACTTTAAGATCTGTAGACTTCAACTGCCAGAGTTCTCCAGAATTCCTCACATCTTAAAGTTGCCACGGTTGAACCCTCCTGTTCTGCACCAAACCAGGAGTGAATTCATTGTTCAATGTGTGTCATGCAACCCACCCCAATGGCTCACTGCAGTGAATTGTGGCAAAGTTGTGTGCGCGTGTCACACAGCTATGGAATCAGATCCACCGCTGTGCAAAATAGTTCTTAAAAGGAGTCTTGCTTTTTGTTGTTCTCAGAACAAAACATTTAGAAACGTTGAAAAGGGATGCTCTCCCATTTCATCACTGAGACCAATTTCAAAGTTAAACATGCCTCAGGATTATTTTGGAAGAAAACACTGCTGCGCCACTGGCTTCTGTTAGAGGTTGAGCAATCAGTTTTCTTTCATCCTGTAACACTGAAAAGTAAATTTTTAGAATCACCGATTTAGGAGGGTAGAGATACATACATTTTTGAATGTTCCATCTCCTCTCATTTAAACATACTCGTCATCCAATCCTGGGGATTATTTGCAAGCAATTGCCAGATTTGTATTCTGATCTCTCCTTCCACCCACCACCCATCACAAACAAGAAGATGGTTTTCAGCCTCTTTTTTTATAATCTGGTTGATTGGCAAATTTGACTGAGAGGAAGTATAATCATGGCTGATTTTGCTTGTTGCTGACTCAAAAGAGGCATCAAGGAGTACAAGTAATCCATTTATGCCCATTCTTGAAATATTTTTTTAAATAAAAATATCCTTAGCTTTTCTTTTATTGTGCATTAGTATTTACATTACAAAGGTCCTGCGTTTCTCTACATTTGGAGTTATAGGCAGAACATCAGTGTCTTTACAAGAGGATTGAAAAGTTTCCTATACGCGATAAGCAATTATTTCAGGATACTGGAAAAAGATTTAAGAAATTGCAACTTTGCTTCTCCGTTCTAAGGAAGCTTTGGATTTTGGTTTCGGCAGCAGCGACCAATGTCATCTTGCAGATATATAAAGATTTTAAATATCATTTAAAAGATATTTAAATGCGGACATTGATATTCAGAGATGAGAGTATGACACCAACTGGAAAACTAAAATGTTCAGAATCTCTTAAACTAAATTTTTGGATCCTGGACATTGAACTAGCTTACTTATTTTCATCATTCATTCATTTATTCTCATACAAAAGCCATGATTGTTCAATGAAGATGAATTGTTGCTGTTTCAATTTTAGGGAATAAGGTATGGTGACTCAGGGGTTTAACGATGCTAGAAATGGTCTCTGCTGCAGTGGTTCGAGTCCAGCACTGTGTGTCGGAGTGAGCTCCCGTCACTCACCTCAGCTTCTGTCCATCTAACAGTTCAAAAGCATGTTCTATGTGAGTGGACAAATAGGTACCACTTCAGTGGGGTGATGAGTTGGTGCTCTATGCAGGCAGTGAAATTCCTGCTGACCCTGAACCTTCCCAGCTGCGATGCTCATTTGTGTGGTGGCTCTGGGGGAGGAAAGAGAGCCTTGGATGATGCTGTGGGAAGAGCAGCTCATCTTTCTTTCTAGTGCAAAACTAGCTTGCCCTCTCGTGGCACACCATGGAAGCATGTAAGCGTGATCCTGATAGAACTGGTAAACAAGCAGCTGAACTACTTACTACACTGCAATAAGTAGTTTTCTTTGCTTATGCAATAATGCCATATACTACTAATAATATTAATTTAAAGGTTTATACTCTTTTTTTTTAATTGTTAGGTAATGTTTTAAAATACTCTAACCTGACAACCAGTGTTCGAGAGCCGAATGTCATACGATGGAGTGGGCTCTCATTACTTGCTCCAGCTCCTGCCCACCTAGCAGTTCAAGAGCAGGCAAATGCAAGTCGATAAATCAATACAACTTTGGTGGGAAGGTAACAGCATTTTGTGCCAGCCATATGACCATGGAAAGGGTCTTCAGACAACATTGTCTCCCTCAGCTAAGAAATGGAGATAAGCCCCCTCTAGAGTCAGAGATAACTGCACAGGGGAAACCTTTATTTTTTAGAGTCTTATAACTGCTAAACAACAGTTAAATAAAGGTCTAGTAGTAAGGGCACCAGAGTAGAAAACAAGAGACCATAAGTTCTGCCTTAACTATGAAAGTGAGCCGAGTGACCTCGGGCCAATTACTCTCAGCCCAACCCTCCTAACAGGATTGTTGTTATGGGAAAAAGAGGAAGGTGTGTTGGATATATTCGCCACCTTGAATTATTTGTAAAACAAAAATTAAAGATGGGATGCAATTAAATAAATAAAATAAAACAAAGCTTGCCTGACCATATGCAAGATACTAAAGCTTGCCTCCTAAATTAATTCTTTTTGGGTTTCTCATGTAACATTGATCTATTACATTTCTTTGGTTAAATGGACTGTTTCTTGTGGCTGCATCACAAAAAAGCTAGCACAAGTTCAGACTAACCAAGTTTAAGATACTTAGTCTGACTGGTCCCTACTATGAATTTTGCCAAGGGCAGAAGATCAAGTGCTAGTTCCTGTGGAAGTGAAGGGGGTGGAGTTTTAAATTAAATAAGCCCCAACTTACCGTAAAGCCAAAAATAGAGCTTTTTTAGATGACACTCTGTTTGCCAAGTGTCCCCACAACTGGTTCTTTTGTATCCTGCGACAGCAAATAAAAGGACTTTAAGCTCTATTACAGGTAGTCCTTGACTTACATCCACAATGGAGCCCAAGCAGGGGTGGGATTCAACCGGTGTTACTACCAGTTCGGTGACTACATTTTGCACATACAAAATGTGTTTGCGCACTCATGTAAAAAACATTAATCTGTGCCGCCCAGACAACTGAAAAGCATTGTGCGTGGATGTGCAGCATTTGAAAAGCCTTTTTTCCTGCTTTTTCAACCTCAGCTGTGCTGCGCAGAGTAGCTGAGGTTGAAAAAGCAGGAAATAAAGGACAGGTAAGAGACCCTGTGGGTGGGTGGGCCAAACAGCATCAGGTACAGAACTAGTTCGGTGTCTGCTGCTCTTCAGAGCTACCGGTTCTATAGAGCCAGACAGAACTGGTAGTATCCCACCCCTGAGACCAAGATTTCCATTGTTAAGTGAGACATCTGAAAAGTGAATTTTGCCCCATTTTAGGACTTTCCTTGCCACAGTTGTTAAGTGAATCACTGCAGCTGACAAGTTGGTAACACGGTTATTAAGTGAATCTGGCTTCCCCATGGATTTTGCTTGTCAGAAGGTTGTAAAAGGAGATCCCGTGGCCCCAGGATGCTGGAACGCTGGAACGGTCATAAGTCTGAACCAGTTGCCAAGCATCTGAATTTTGATCACATGATCATGAGGCTGCTACAAAGGTCGCAAGTGTGAAAAACAGCCTTAAGTCACTTTTTTCAGCGCCATTGAAACTTTGAATGGTCACGAAATGAACTGTTTGTAAGTCAAGGACTACCTGTATTAGCTCAAGCAGACAGATTTCAAACATGACATAAAAATCATACATATCAAACAAGATGAAACCTCTTACAAGCTGCCAGGAGCTCCTTAATGATGACAGCAGAGATACCCCAAGGATTGCAAGCAGGGGTAGGATTCTATCCAGTTTGCACCTTTTTGCTAGAACCAGTTGTTAACATTCTAAGGAGTTTGGAGAACTGTTAGAAGAAATTACTGGCCTAATCCTGTAAGGAAGGCAGGAAGGAAACATTCTGGTGTTGCTTATGGTCATAAGTCACTTTTTTCAGTGCCATTGTAACTTTGAATGGTCACTCCACACAAGCAAAGTACCAGCAAAGGAGGGAAAAAAACTCCAGAGACATTCCTGAGACAGAAAGTCTAGTCCTGCCAAGAATGTAACAAAGGTTAATGGAGAGGCAGTTTCTGTAAGCAACACCAGAATGTTTCCTTCCTTACAGGATTAGGCCAGTAATTTTTTCTAACAACGGTTCTCCGAACTGCTTAGAATGTTAACAACCAGTTCTAGAGAATAGGTACGAACTGGTAGAATCCTACCTCTGCATGCCAGCACCCAGAAGTCAATACCCCCACTCACACCCCCTGCATACGTGCACACAACCCTCCCCACGTGTCATGTATCTCTGCTCATGTGCGCAAGACCCCTCCATGCATCCTGCATGTCTTTGTGCATGTGCACATGTCTCCCACGCACCCCCTCCTCCTGCACATGCACGCTGGATTCCCGGCAATCAGCTGGTGGGTGGGTGGAGCACGCGCAATGGGGCTCTTCCAAGCGACCTCTCATATGCCAGCAGAAGTGGCTCGCATGCCAAACGTTCGCCATCACAGACCTAGGTGTACAAAATATAGATTGCACATCAATGCAAGCTAATTTATCTCAATTACATTTCTGTAGTTTTTCCTCTATGCTGTTTCAAGATACAATAATTGCTGTTTTGATTTAACAGAGTCTACTGCTCAAAGGAGAAATATCTATTATTCAAAAATCCAAGGCATGTCAAATGTCATAATTATCCTTTCAGCAGACATCCTTGATTTTATACAAAGATATCTACTGAACCTTCACTCAATTTGATCAAGAATGTTGTGGGAACCTAGTCTCAGTTTGTAGCTAAAATTCAATGTCTATGGAGATGATCAGTCATCCAGGTCATGGTTGTTCCAAAGGTGCCTTTTCAACAGGCAATTGGACTTTCTGGTTTTTCTTTGAAGATGTCTCACTCCTCTTCGAAGAAGCTTCATCAGCTCTGACTGGATGGTGGGGAATGTAAGGATTTATACTCCTTGCAGACAGTTGGTCATTTGCATTCTTTTAGCAGGTCAGAGATTTAATTGTGTGTCATCAGGGTCACCTGAGTTGTGCAAATGGGTATAGAGCCTTCTTGGAACTGTTGAAAGAACTGTATTATAGATTGGAGATACATGATGATGTCATATCCCTCCCCCTCTGTTGAGAGGGGGCAGTTCTGATGGCCTCTTTAACCCCTCTTTCAAACCAGCATTCATCTCTGTCCAAAATATGGAGTTTGCTGTCTTCAAAAGAGCCTGTGTCTTTTAAATGCAGATGGACTGCTGAATCTAGTCTGATGTGTTTGTTCTCCTATGTTGTGCCATGTGTTTACGAAGTGGTTGTTTTGTTTCCATAATGTACACATGGCTCATTGCATTGTACTGCATATACCACATTGCTCAGTTTACGTCTGGTTTTTTATCTTTAGGGTGTATTCTTGGGTTTGAAGTGTGCACATATGTTATATTGGCTGAAGATCCTTCTGAGCTTTTCTGATACACCTGCAATGTACAGAATGACAACATTGCTTCATTTATTGTTCTCATCTCCTTTACTGTCTGCAAAGAATATAAATCCTTCCAATCCCTACCATTCAGTCGGAGCTGAAGAAGCTTATTGGATGAGAAGCTAAACGTCTTCAAAGAAAAACCAGAAAGTCCAGTTGCCTCTTGAAATTTGCACCTTTGGGACGAAAATTCAATGGCTGATTCTCTTGGATACCTCCAGCAACTAAAGGAAGAGTAGCAACTAGAGAGAGATTCTTTTCAACAGCAATAGTGCTTAGACTTATATACCACTTCACAACCTTAGATTTAGACTCTGAAGAAAGGAAGGGGCTTTATATCCCCTTCTAAGTAGTTTACAGAGTCAGCATAATGCCCACAATAATCTGGGTCCTCTTTTACCGACCTCAGAAGGATGGAAGGCTGAGTCGAGCTGGTGAGACGTGAACTGCTGAGATTCTGGCAGTCAGCAGAAGTAGCCTGCAGTACTGCACTCTAACCACTGCACCACCACGCCACTTATCTTTTCAATGATAGAATTCTAGTCGAAGCAGGCTTTGGGAAGCCACAAACGAACTTAAACAACAAGACGGTGCTATGTCAAAGGGGGGAGGAAGTTAAAAGGGGTGAAGCTCTTCTTGCTTGGCAATCAAGTGAGGACTAAAGGATCAGCTGTTAAATTTCTGTAAGCTTTTTTGCTTTGAAAGACATAGGAACAGAGCCAACTCTTGTTACATTTTTTTTGTGTGTGAAGAGCAACAGCAGCTGGGTTGGGATAAAAGACTTGATGAAACTCATCCAGAAGAGCTAGAGCTTAGTAGGAAAATCTTGGCAGAATTGCCACTTCTCCAACCTTAGATTTAGACTCTGAAGAAAGGACCCAATCACCAAGGCTGCAAGAGAACTTCTAACTTTGGGATGAAAAAAAATAGAGGAATGGGACAACTAGACATAGCCAACTTGCTGTGACCAACTCACCCACGGCCAACTTGCCATTGGACAACTCAGGGCAATTTAACAATTCAATTTAATTATTTAAAATGAATAAAGAACATCATTTTAAACTTTCTCATTCACATTTCATTCTACCCCTCCTTTTGCATCCTTTCTTTAATGATTTTATTCCACCATTTCTTTGATATTAGTATAACTCTTGTCCCACAGTGAGTTGGCTGTGGTGAATTGATCATGATGAATTTCCATAGACCTTGAAAGAAGGGACAGAAATTTAGGAAGTGTATCTTGTGGCCTATTCACTAGCAGTCTGTTTCTTTTAATTAGGCCAACAACCACAATTCATTCTAAACAATGCTAATTCAACTTAGAGATATCAAGATCTTCCAGAATATAAAACCCTCTGAGCTCCTTTAAATGCTGGAGCAACATCAACATTAGCCCAACCTGTATCACTCTGGACTTTGAACCAAATCATTGCTGTGACCTTCTGAATAACTTTTCAACTGAACTTTGACAGTTCTTGCTGTCCAACCCAATAAACCTTGCTGTAGGTATTGTCACATCTGTTTTGCTTTGAATCTGGAGCCCTATTTTAAACACGCTCTAGCCCCATGATGGCGAACCTATACCATGTGTGCTGAAAGTGACATGCAGAACTATCTCTGTTGGTGCGCGAGCCGTCACCCCAGCTCAATTTCAGTACACATGCACGCGCACCTCCCACCAGCCAGCTGATTGTTGGGTATCTGCTGTGCATGTGCATGGGGTGGGGGAAGCATGGGGGGGGGGTCACATGCGCATGCACAGAACCATGGGGGTCGCATGTGCATTGCATTATGGTGCAGGCACGTGTGCGCACGCATATGCACACTTTTGATACGTGACGACGAAAAGGTTAGCCATCACTGTTCTAGCCAGTGGTGGGACACTGCCAGTTCGTACCAGTTCTCCTGGCATTGGTGAGCAGTTGTCCCCATCCCCCGCCCCTTCCTCTCCTTTATTTCCTTGCTTTTTTAGCTCAGCTGATTCACGCGGCACAGCGGATTACTGTGCTTCAGCTGTTTTACTCACTAGTGCTGAATAGAAGGTAAATTTTGAAGCTTAAAATAGGTGATTTTTGAATGCTTTATACACCAGTTCTCATAGAACTGGTAGTAAAAGAAGGTTGAATCCCACCACTGACTCTAGCCCAATGATTTAGCATTTAGTTCTTGTTTCAGTTCAATATTTTCTGATTGTGTTTTTGGTCCTACTGTTTGAGATGTAAGATAGGACAGTCCACCAAGTAGACAGCAGCATAAACAACCAAGTAGGAGCTGCTTAGCTTCCTGTTAATTTTGCTATTTTGCTCTACAGTTTAAGATTCTGCCTTGTTAAAATGCTGCTCTTCTCTTCTGATAGCACCTTCTTCCCCACATTGTATCTGCAATTTCTGTCTCTTTTTCTGTCAGTCTTTATACCTTTTTGTCTAAAAACAAAGAGAAACAAAGATCTTAATTATGCCCACAGTGATTATTCTCCAAAGAAGTCCCCAGTAATTAAATTTTAAAGAAAGAAATTATTTAATGAGGGTTTTTTTTTTTCTGCAGTTACAGCCAAGCAATACATATTCATGGAGATGGTGATTAAGATGAAATGGTTCTAATTTGTATGACTTGATAAAAGCCCTTACTTTACAACTGTATTTTTTTAATAATTGTGTAATTACACAGAGAAGGATCCCTGTAAATATCACTTGTTTCTGAGGAGAATGGAGGACAGAGATATGTTTCTTCTCAAGACGTCTCCAATGCTTCTTATATCAGTTAAAAAGCCAATAGTTATCTTTGAATGTCACAAAAATATGCACACTGGGTTCAAAATTCCAGGTGCTGGTTGTTACTGGTACTTGACTGTTTTTATACTCGATAGCTGGCTTTTTTTGGATAAAATGGCCACCTGGCTTCTACAGTACTTTTTTTTTTTTTTGCAGTTTATACTTCCCGAACTTGATGCTATCTTAGATGTATTAATACTGCAACTCCCAGAATTCCAAACTTGCTTTGATCTGGAATTCTGGGCACAATAATTGCAAAATTTGGAAACAGAAATTTGGTGCAAAGCATCAAGACCATACCTTAAGTTCCAGCAGAAAAGGTTTATTATTCAAGCCTATATACATAAGAATCTAGCCAACTAACAGTCAGCACTAAATTGGCAGGAAGGTAAGGGTCAAAGGAATTCAGGGAGGGCTGGATTTGGTTCACTTTGCAGCAACATAACAGCTCTAAACTAATGACACATTTAACTCCATCCCTCAGTTCTGCCTGCTCTTCTCCGACATCAGATTGGGGAAGGTATTTATTCTTAATCCCAGCTAAGGGTTGGTTCAGTTTCCTTGTTGCATTTTTAAATCCTTAGTATTATTGAGTCCTGTTAATCCCTTCCTCTTAAATTATAAATGTATTTCCAAAATATATGTATGCTACATGCCTCAGCAATTTATTATTTGGGTTTATTTATTTTTTATCTTCTCCTTTACCCTTTAATTTGCTTTACCTTTAGATTTGGGGTATCAATGCCAAAAGCATATTGCCAGCTTATCCAATCTAACAATAAGGGCGGTTCTAGATGGGGAAGGTTGTAGAGTGAAAAAGTTAGGAAGAGGCCATTATTCAGCCTCATAGCCCAGTATGACCATCTGCTCTGTGTGACAAAAAATACAATCATAGGAATTATGGGATGCCCCAATGCAGTATTAGTAGCAGGTTCATGCCACCAAGAACAATGCTCCAACTGTCCTAGGAGGATAACTTTAGAACTAAATCCTCAACAGTCAATAATACAGTTATGTGCTTTTTCCTTCCCAAAGTAGCTTTCTCAAATATATCCATGTTGAACTAAACAACAGCAAAAACTGTGCTTGTCTTGAGGTATCTTGCCTAGTTGTCGAGATGTGATTTTGATCTCTTGGAAATAAGGAGACTAAAATTATTTACTGATTTGTAAAAGGGCTTGAATTGCAGAAAATGAAAGGTGAGTGCAAAGAGTAAGAAGATATAATAGATTCACTGAATATCATAGATAATCTGATGATCCCTTAAGCATGTGCCTTCTTCATAGCAACCCTAATTTTAACCAGTACACAACCTTTTAAGCTTGATAATCACCTTTTTAATGCTGAGGTCATGTCACAGGGGCTTTGACAAGGGAGCCAAGTTTTGCAAACTGGTATAATGTTGTCCTGATAGGTGTGACCAGGCCTAAAACTTTCTTTTAATACATATGTAAACTGTGAAAATGTCCCTTGCTTCAGCTTGCTCTGTATCACTGCAGTTTCCCGAATTCTTTTTTTGGGGTGCAGAGTACTTTGCAGTACACTTCAAAAGTACTGAACTGCATTGAATCACAGTCTGGTCTTCCATAGACATTGACACTATTTTTAGTACAGTAGGGGAGGGGAGAAGAAAGGGAGGGAGGGAAAGTGGGAAGGTAGGAGTGGAATGGAATCATAAATGTTCTCAGCAGAAATATAGATAAAACTTGATACTAACCAATTAACTTATTCAATGAAATGGAAATAACAGAAATACATTTTTAAAAAATCTGCAACATTTGCATCGTAAACTTTTTCCAACAATTCACATTTAAAATGTATTTTGAAATATATTTATTCAGCCATTCACACCTCTTGCTGGTTATAAAAATCTGAAAACTGTAAGGAATGTCACCTGGTCTTTACAAAAGTTGGATTTTTCGGGTATTTCTGTGCAAATGATAGTCATAATTACTTCTGGTTTGCAAGTGCTAAAATTTTCTCCCATGAAGAAGAGTTAAGAAGGGAAGGGTATTTTTTTTATGCCATGTAAAGCCCCTGTCACACTGCACCAATGGATGCAAAGAGGATGTAAAACGGACAAAAAAGCTTGCTGTCCGTTGGTTAACGCGATGTACTCACTGCCTCCGTTTTGCTTCCTCTCTATCCCTCCAGCATCCGTTTATTGACGTTTCATCCGCTCAGAAAGTTTTGAGCTGCTCAAAACATTTGCGTGGAAAATGTATCCAATTCATCTGTTCTGCATCTGCTACGCATCCGCTACGCATCCGTTCTGCATCCGTTACGCATCCGCTATATCCGCTAGGCATCCGTTCCACATCCGCGCAACTCGCATCCGCTCGGACGCAGGGAGGAAGCGGAACGGACGCAGAACTGATGCAGAACAGATGCAGAACGGATGCCTAGCAGAAACAAAGCGTTTAAAATGGAAAAAACGTTCGCAGAGGGGACCTATCTCGGATATTAAGGATGTCTACAGGATGCCTAGAGGATGCCTAGAGGATGCAAAGGGACACCTATACTGCCTATAAAAAGGGGGGAGCAACTCGTCTGCATCTCACTTTCAGACCAGCAGACCAGCTGTGCAGACCTCTGCAGCCTTCACCTGACTCTTCCTCTTCCACAGCATCCAGTCATGTCCACCGTGGATCATAACACAGTCCTTTTGGCAGCTACCATCCTACTACAACAGTGCGAAGCCATCTACAGGCTCTCTGAACTCTACTACAGGAAGAAAAAGAGGTGGCCAAGAAGTGTCTGGGTACGAAGATGGATTGCCAGAAGAGCAGAGTACAGACTGTACAACAAGCTGATGGTGGAGCTCAGGAACGAAGACACTCGAGCATTCCAGAACTTCATGAGGATGCCTCCAGCCATGTTTGATGAAGTTGTGCAGCGCCTGACACCCAGGTTGACCAAGGCAAAAACCAACTTCCGGCCCAGCCTGGAACCTGGGCTCAAGGTGGCACTCACTCTGTGCCACCTGGCCTCAGGGACCTCCTACAGGAGCATGCAGTACAGCTGGAGGGTGCCACACAACACGATCAGCATTGTGGTCAGAGAAGTGGTGCAGGCCATCATCGAAGAATACCTGCAGGAGCTCCTCCAGTGCCCCTCCACTGAACAAGGCTGGAAGAAAGTTGCAGAGCAGTGGTATCAGAGGTGGAACTTCCCACACACCGTTGGAGCCATAGATGGCAAGCACGTGGCCTGCAAAGCACCAGCCAAGTCGGGCTCCACTTATTTCAACTACAAGGGCTTCTTCAACATCGTACTCTTTGCCATGGTCGATGCTGATTACAAGTTCATGTACATTAATGCTTCAGGCAGCGGCTCATGTTCAGATACCCAGGTATACAATGCCAGTGACCACAAGGAGGGGCTGGAAGGCAACCTCATCATTGTGGGCTTCCCAGATCCAGACCCGCTGCCCAACAACACGCAAGATGTGCCCTACTTCATCGTGGGGGATGACGCCTTCTCCCTCAGAACCTACCTCATGAAGCCCTACACTTCCAGATGCCTCACCCGTGAAGAGAGGATCTTCAACTACAGGCTGTCCAGGGCAAGGCGGGTGGTGGAGAACACCTTTGGCATCCTGGCCAACAGGTTCCAGGTACTTCTCACCACCATGCAGCATCGCTCAGAGACCGTGAGGAGGATCGTGGAAGCTTGCTTCTTCCTGCACAATCTCATGCACACCTGCTACCCGGTCTTGCAGAACAGGCTTGTGGACCTCCAACAAGGCAATGGGGACATGGAGCCTGGGGAATGGAGGCAAGGGCGAAACCTGATCGACACTGAGGATGTGCAAGGCCCCAACAGAGCCTCACGTGAAGGGAAGAAGCAGCGCAACCTCCTGAGACACTGGTGCAACTCCCCAGCTGGAGCAGTGGAGTGGCAAGACAGGATGATAGATGATTAATGGATGCTTCCTTCAGCCTGTCTCATCACACGGATGAGATTGGGCCATGTATGTTGGGTGGGCCTACAATGAACAGGGTGTTTAATAAAGAGTTGTGTTTGTGTTGACATGTGTGGATGATTATTATATTATTATTGATAATAAAGGGCCATAGGTGTGGCACCAGGGAGGGTGGACCATACAGTCCCACTATGCTTGCACTGGAGGCTTATCTATCCCACTGCTATCCTTACCCATACCAAAGCTATTACCCATCCCACAGGTATCCCTGCCCATCCCACTGCTATCTTAACCCATCCCACAAGAATGCAAAGGCTTAAACCAATTCTAAAAGTTTCCACCAAGACTTTATTAAAAAAAAGAAATGAAGCAAGTGTGTGAATCAAAGATAAACTTTATTGAACAACAAGCTGTAAAACAAAAATGTCCCAAGTCAAGTGTCCAAATAAAGTCCACAGGTAGCCAGCTACCCAGTCTCTGGCACTCCTATTGGTCACTCGGAGGTATGCCCAGTCTCAGGGGTGAAGGGTCCAGGTGCTGTGGAGGTGGGTGGTGCTGGAGTGCTGGTCTGTATCGTCATTGGGGTGCCTGGCCCCGAGAGGACAACAGGGGATGGTGTGTTGAGGAAGCTCTCAGACAGCTGGCTCAGACCCGTGATGCTGAGAGGTCCTTCCTCCATGCCATGGGGTGTCAGCCCCAGTACTGATGACAGATGTACTGAGGCCGGGCTTTGCTGTGGGGTGGAGGAAGGAGTAGTGTAGTGGGGCTGTCTGGTCTGCAGCTGGGTGAGGACTGGCATGGGTGGCATCGCTGTCGTCGGTGGCATCATTGTTGTGGGTGGCATCGGTGGCATCAGTGGAACCGGTTCCTCTGGATCTGGAGGGTTGTGAAGCAGCTCGGTGATCCGGTCCTTCACCACCTGGTACTGGGGTTCCTCCATGTTCCTGAGGGTCTGGTTGACATAGGTGAGGAAGGGCTTGTGGTTGGAGGATGAGGAGTCGGTGCTGACCAGCTGAGAGAGGAGATCTATGCTGGTGTGGATGGTGTCCCTGATCTCCAGCAGGACAGTGTGGCTATGCCCCTCCTGCTGTCTGGCTCTCTGCCTTTCAGTGGAGGTGGAGCTGGAGGGGGTGGATGCGGCTACGACTGTGGTGGACTCGATGTCTCTTTTCTCCCACCGCACCACGGAGTCCTCCACATGCTCCACCACGGTTACAACAGCTGTCCACGGGTTCTCCGCCATGGCACGCTCCACAGAAACCTGCCTGGAGACAGGAGCTGACTCTCAGCCGGAAGAGTACTGGGTCTCAGCAGGCTGCCGGAGAGAGAGGGGTTCCTGGTGCTCCTCGGTGGTGGATCTCACCCTCCAGGAAGCTGCACCTGGCCATGACGTAGGTCTCTCTGTCCGTCAGCTTAACCGTGGCCTGCCCAGTTTTCTTCATGTGCAGCTTCCCGTACCAGGCGTGCATGTGCTTCCACCAGCTGAGGAGCACCTCCGAAGTGTAACCCATATTCTCCGCCCTCTCTCTCCAAGCAGCCTGCTTCCTTTTGGTGTCCCTGTACAGCCGGTGTCCCTTCCGCCACAGATAGTCATTCTCTCTCAGCCCATTCTCTCTCAGCACCCCATCCTCGTGTTCCTCCTCAATGAAGTATTGCCTCCTCTCCCGTCCCCGCATACGCCTCTTCCTCCTTTTGGCAGGACCAGATGGGTCCTCATCAGAGGGGCTCCCAGGTGGTAGGGGCTGCTCCTCCACACCACCAGCAGCAGCAGCACCAGCAGGATCATCATCATCATCATCACCAGCAGCAGGATCATAATCATCATCATCATCAGCAGCAGCAGCAGCAGCAGGATCAGCAGGACCAGGTTCAGTAGCAGCAGAGTAAGCACCAGGAGCCCCAGCAGCACCAGCAGCAGCAGCACCAGCAGCACCAGCAGGACCAGGAGCACGAGCAGGACCAGGAGCACGAGCAGGACGAGCAGGATGAGCAAGACCAGGAGCACAAGCAGTATGAGCAAGTCCAGCAGGACCAGCAGGATGAGCACGATGAGCAGGACCAGCAGGACCAGGAGCAGCTTCAGCAGAGTACGCAGCAGCAGAAGCACCACCGCCAGGAGCAGCTTCAGCAGAGTACGCAGCAGCAGAAGCACCACCGCCAGGAGCAGCTTCAGCAGAAGCTCCAGCACCAGAAGAGCGAGCCCGAGCAGCAGAAGCCCCAGCAGAAGCAGAGTCAGGGACAGGGGGTGGGAGGGTGGCCCTGTCCCTCTTGCCAGGGATGGCGGTAGGTTGCTGAGACTTTCGCTTCTTCCCCATGGTTGTGGGGTTGCTGGCTAGCAGGGAGGCTGGCAGGCACCAAGGCTGGCAGGAAGCCTGGCACCAAGGCTGGCAGGAAGCCTGGCACCAAGGCTGGCAGGAAGCCTGGCATCAAGGCTGGCAGGAAGGCTGGCAGAAAGACTGGCAGGAAGGCAGGCACCAAGGCTGGTAGGCAGACTGGCTGGCAGGGAGGCTGGAAGGCAGGCTGTCAACAAGGCTGGCAGGGAGGCAGAGAGCAAGTCTGGCAGGGAGGCTGGCCAGGAGGCTTGGAGGCAGGTTGGCAGGAAGGCTGGCAGCAAGGCTTGCAGGCAGGCATGCAGGCAGGGCAGGCAAAGCTGTCAATCCGTCCAGCAGCAGGTCTTTACTCTGAATGGTGACCTGCTTCCGAGCTGCTTCCCTTATATCCGCGGGGCTGACGCAATGCATCCTCCCCACATGCGCAATTAACGCCAGGCATCCGTTAGGCTTCCGCTGTGCATCCGCTAGGTTTCTGCTGTGCATCTGCTTCATCCGCTTGGCATCCGCTCTGCATCCGCTTCATCCGTTCCGCGTCTGCTTTGCTGAGGTACCCCGGAAGCCTAGCGGATGTGCCATCCAGTCTCATCTGCTTCCAACCACTGGGCTTCCGTTCCGCATCCGCTTTCCATCCGCCCTGCGTCCTCCCCCCATCCATGTTATCCGCTCCAGTTATGTAAATTTTTGCCCCTTTTGAGAGCGGATAACAATGGATGGAACATTTTGCTCGTCCGTTGTGTCTGTTTTGCATCCGTTGGGCAGTGTGACAGGGCCTTAAACTTTCCGATGCCTCTCTGTGTTTTTTACCAGATCTGCAAATTTACAAATTTTAGATAATTGTACAACTAAATCAATTAATAGTATTCTTGTAGGAAAAGAACAGCAGAATTGGGGGGGGGGGCAGAGTTAATCATATCATCAGATTATGTTTCCACAAATGGCCCAAATCCAATCCCTTTTGAATTCTGTTCTAAATTGGCATCTTATATGGTGCCAGTTTAGTACTGAACTTTTTTTTTATTAGATAATATCAGGGGTGAAGGATCAAGACTATTAAGTTGCAATTCAAAAGATTTATTGCTCAAACCCATACACAAAATCTAGTCAACTAAAGTTCAATGCTAAATTGGTACCAGATAAGAGTCAACAGAATTCAAGACGGTTTGGATTTGGACCATTTGGGAGAATGTAACGATTCTAAGCCACTGGTGGGAATCAAAAAATTTTACTGCTGGTTTTGTGGGCGTGGCTTGTTGGGAGTGGCATGGGAAGGATACTGTAAAATCTCTAGTCAGAGGTGGAATTTGTCAGTTCTCCGAACGACTCAAAATTTCTGCTATCGATTCTCCAGAACTGATCAGAACCTGCTGAATACCACCTCTGGTTTAAGCTGATGACTTATTTAACTTCATCCCCAGCTCTACCTGCTTTTCTCTTACAGGAGTAAATTAAAAGTTGGATTGCATAAAGTACATCCTTGGGCATAACAACAAATGTTTAACTACCAGAAAGCGATCAGAAGAATCGAATCCAAAGATTCTTATTCGTAGCATTTGTGCTACATTGTTATTGAAAATCTAAGAGCTCAAATAGCCATGGGTCAAAAGATAGAGAAAGTCAGATTTGAGTTAAAGACTATCTGCCTGAAAACAATCTAATGATTTCTATGTCTTTGGAGAAATCCCAAGGAGCCTGTTTTGAGACATGTTTAAAACCTAAAACCAACTGCTTAGGAACACAGTGGCTCTCATGGTTAGGAAACTGGCTTGACAAGCAGAAAACCTGTGTTCGAGACTTCAGTGCTGTCATGGGCCAGAGTTAACTCCTATTCCTTTGTTTCAGTTTAGGGGTGGGATTCAAACTTTTTAACAACTGGTTCTGTGGGCGTGGCTTGGTTGGTGGGTGTAGCTTGGTGGTCATGTGTCTGGCTGGGTGTGGCCAACTCGCTATCACTCACATCAAGGGATCCTCGCCTGGCCTCTCGTGACTGTGGGGAATGCTGCAATGGTCGTAAGTGTGAAAAACAATCATAAATTACTTTTTTCAGTGCCATTGTAACTTTGAATGGTCACTAAATAAACTTTTGTAAGTCAAGGATTACCTGTAGAAAAATACAAAAAGCTTCTCTGCTAGCAAAAAGCTGCCCTAAATACCAATCATTAGATTAAAAATACCTGCAAGCCAGAGTTACAAATCAGGCAGAGTGCCAGAGTGCCTTGAGGAATGAAAATAGTTAAAATGCAATGATAACTATCAGCAGCCAACTCTTGCTCTTAAAGTGAAACTCTTTAGCAGAAAGGTCATTGAAACTCTCCAGAAAGAGCACACACAGGAGAAGCAATCCTTAGATCGATTTGCACCACTTAAAGACACCAGTTGCTCTCAGTCACCTCACAAGTTATCCTAAGAAAATCATCCAGATCATATGCCTCTCAGAAAGGCAATAAAAAAATCAGTGCCAAGCTTGCATCCTGCCTCTTGAAATACACCCCAAAGGGACAGTGCCAGATACTCCTAAAGCAGTGAAGGAAGACCCCCTCCTCAGATAGAAATAGAAACCATGAGGCAGGAAAAAATTCAAATACAATACAAATAATTAAATCACAACAGGAGTTGTTGCTTGTTAAACCAATTACCAGAACAAATAGACACAGGAATTCTTAACCCAATTTCTTTTCAGGAACAGATTAACCTTTTTCCTTCCAAACAAAGCTGAATAGAGAAAATTATCCCATCAATAAACACAGGATTAAATGTCACTAAGCACAGAATTAAACTTCACAAAAAACCAGTTTTACACCAAAACTCAGAAAGAGTATGTAAAATCATGTTTGAATGTCACTCTTTCCAGCTAGCCAAGAAGACTTGCTAAATGTCACTCATCTTGGTTCCTTGTCATTAAAAGCTTCTTTCCAGCAGATCTGTTTCATTATTCAATTATTTATTCAAAGTGCTAATCATTGCATCCAGGCTGGAAGAAGTCCAACAGGGGAGTATTTTCTCCCAACAGCAGTGTAAAAAGTTTAAAACAACCCTTCTCCTTTAAGAAAGTCAAGCAAAATACCAACAAAGGGGGGGGGGACTCCAGAAAAGCTCCAGAGACAGGAAGTCTAAGAATACTGCCAAGATTGTAATAAGGATTAACAGAGAGGCAGTTTCTGTAAGCAACACCACCAGAATGTTTCCTTCCTGCCTTCCTTACAGGATTAGCCCTGTAAAGTGGAAAAAACAAAAGATTTATTTCAACAAATGGTTCTCTGAACTGCTTAGAAAGTTAACAACAGGTTCTAGCAAATAGGTGAGAACCAGTAGAATCCCACCACTGCTCCAGCTCTTACTGGAGACATGATGGGAGCCCCAACTGGATGTCACCAGTGTTCCGTTCAGAAAAACGCGAGGTAGACCGGGTTCCAACAACAAAGTCTTTATTAGTTGATTTACAAGTGAAAACGGAACATTGGCTCAAGCCGCGGCAGCCCTTTTATAGGGGCTTGCCTGCCGGCTTGTAGCCAATGACATTAGTTTGGTTTTGCCGCCTTTTTAGCGGCTCCTAGGATTGGTTCCTAGTGAACCAATCCCTATAGTGGCTTTCTTAGCCAATCAGAATGTGAGGTTAGGAGTCAACCATTTTAATGCAGTACACCCCTCCCCTCTTGGTTTGGTCCTTACGAGGTGACGTAGTCGCGCAGGTAGGTGGGGCTTTTCCTGGTTCTATTGGACCTGCGCGGTTCATTGTTGCTGGCAGCTTTGACCGGTTCGGAGGGGTTTGCTGTGTCTCCGTCTCTTCTCCATGGAACCACCTGGAAGGGTGAGTCAGCCATTTTGCTGCCGCCTGAGTTTCTCAGGTCGGCGGCCTTGCCGCTCCCTCCTGGTTTTTCCGGGCAGGTCGAGCTGGCCTGGCTGGCCCCTTCGCTTGGATGCTTCCCACAAGTTTCCTCTAACTGTAAGTCTCTATTTTGCTCTTTTTGTTTTTTGGGTTTATTTGTTTATTGGGTTTTTCTGGGTTTATTTCAAACGGTTCTTTATTGTTTCTTTGAATTCCCCCCCCCTCGTTGGTTTGTTTTTCATCGGTTTTTATTGTTTCTGGTTGAGTGTTCGTGTTCCTTTCTATGTATCAGGAACGAAGCTGGTCTATGTGCCGCTTCCATTCCCTGCCATCATCCACGTTTAGTTGGTAGGACCAGGGGCCTGTGATTTTGGTTATTGTGCCTGTAAGCCATAAGGGGTCCCCGGTGAAATTTTTTGCATAGACTAGGTCGCCTATTTCAAATGTTCTGGAGCGGGTGGAGGAGTCGGGGGGTCTTTCTGGTATGTAATTTGGGTGCAACCTGTCTAGTTGTGACCTGAGTTTCCCTCCCATTAATAGTTCCGCTGGGCTTTTGTTGGTAACAGTACTGGGTGTGATATGTTGGAGGGTGAGTAGGCGGTTAATTTTATCTTGGACATCCCCATTGTCCATTCTTTCTAAACCCTCCTTGATAAACCTGACCATTCTCTCTGCTCTACCATTTGCGGCAGGGTGAGCTGGCGCGGTTAGAGCATGGCGTATCCCCAGGGAGGCTAGGTGTTGTTCGAATTGGATGCTTGTCAATTGTGGCCCATTGTCGGACACTAGGACGTCTGGTAGTCCATGGGTTGCGAATAGTTTGTCAAGTTGTTTAATGACCATTTCCGTTGTTGTGGATGGCATAACTACAACTTCCAGCCAATTTGAGTATGCATCCACGACAATTAAAAAAGTATTCCCTTTAGTAGGTCCCGCAAAATCAATGTGGATTCGAGACCAGGGGCCCCTTGGGGTTTCCCACTCCCTTATGGGTGCTTGTGGTGGGGAGGGTCTGGTTTTTTGGCATTTGTTGCAAGAATTTACCCAGTATTCGATGTCCCTATCTATACCCGGCCACCAGACATAGCTTCTAGCAAGGTTTTTCATTTTAACAATACCAGGGTGGCCTTCGTGAAGCATACCCAGTACCCTGGTTTGTAATTTAGAAGGGATAACTACCCGATCACCCCACAATAAACAACTCTTTTGGAGAGAGAGTTCAGTCTGTCTGGTCCGGAAAGGTTTAAAGTGTTCAGTTTTTTTATTTTCCGGCCAGCCTTTACCTACCCAATTTAGTATGCGGGCAGTTACTGGGTCTTTCGCTGTGGCTCTGGCGACGTCGTTGGTGGATATTGGTAGCTCGGGGCATGTCTCCATCCGTAGGGTGGTCATCGTTGGTGCCGGGTCTTCTTCCGTTGTTGGTAGCGGCGATCTACTTAATGCATCTGCATGGGAGATTTGTTTCCCGGGTCGATGCATTAATGTATACGAGTAGGCTGCCAGGAATTCTGACCATCTGGTCATTCTTGGGGACAAAATGTTCGGTGTAGCTTGTTTCCCGCCAAAATTCCTAGTAACGGTTTATGATCCATTACTATTGAAAATGTCCTTCCATATAAATATTCGTAGAAGCGTTTTACTCCAGCGACGATTGCTAGGGCTTCTCTGTCTAGTTGACTATAGCTACGTTCTGTTTTAGACAGAGTCTTTGAATAATAGGCGACGGGTGCCTCTCTTCCATCTGGCAATTGGTGGCTCAGGATGGCACCGACTCCGAATGGCGAGGAGTTGCAGGTCACCGTCAATGGCAGTGTGTTGCTAAACTGGATAAGAACGGTGTTTGATGTTAATAAATTTTTTATTTGTTGAAAAGCTTCTTGCTCTCTATGACCCCAAGTCCAATTTGTTTTTTTATCCAGTAAACGGTGTAACGGTTCCACTATTGTTGCTTTGTGGGGAAGGAATATGTTATAAAAGTTTATTAGTCCCAAAAATGCTTGCAACTCGGTTTTGTTTCTTGGTTGTGGTGCGTCTTTAATGGCTTTGACTTTTTTTTCAGTAGGGTGTATACCCTCTCCATCTATTAAATAACCCAAAAATTTGACGCGATCTGTCCTTAAACAGCATTTTTCTTTCTTTACTTTCAGGCCAGATTCTCTAAATTTTGTTAGTACATTTCTCAGTCTTTTTTCTAATTGGTTTGTATTTTTGGCCGAAATAAGGACGTTGTCAAAATATGGCATGACCCCTTGTATTCCATTCAGTAGGCATTCCATGAGGCTTTGGAACACTCCTGGGGCCACACTTACTCCAAACTGGAGTCTGTTACACTTGAACGCTCCTTTATGGGTCACTATTGTTTGTGCTTCCACTGTTAGGGGTCTACTGGAAGCTGTTGGTAAGCTTGTGCTAAATCTAATTTAGCGAAAACTTTTCCTCCCTCAAGTGAGTGTAACAAGTGTTGTACGACTGACACCGGGTATGCGTTTTGTTGCAGCGCATGGTTCAGGGTAGCCTTGTAGTCACCGCAGATTCGAACCAATCCGTCAGGTTTAACTGGTGTTACAATAGGCATCTCCCATCTGGCATGGTCAACAGGTTCCAAAACCCCTTGGTCAGCCAATTTGTTTAGTTGTTCCTCTATTTTTGCCTTTAATGCAAAAGGAACTCGTCTGGCTTTTAGCCTTCTAGGGGCTACCTGGGGGTCTAATCTAAAGGAAATTGGGGTCCCCTGGTACCTGCCTAGTGAGCCGTCGAAAACGTCCTGGAATTCGTGGATCAGGTTTTCTTCCCAGTCAGTTGCGGCCACCCGGTCTACTCCATTCATTCTGATCCCTAATGGTGCGAACCATTCGATGCCCAGGAGGCTTGGGCAGTCTCGGTCAACTATTGTCAATGGCAGTACTTCATCATGGTGTTTGTAGGTGACTCGGAAATGTCCAAAACCTACTACAGGGATTCGATTCCCTTGGTAATCCTTTAGGGTTAATCGCTGCTTCTGGAGCTTTTTTGGGTTGATGTTAGGGACCAGTTGTTTGATTTTGTCCCATGACACCATTGACAAAAAGGACCCTGAGTCTACCTCCATTTCGCATGGGTTTCCTTCTATTTTCACTATTATTTTGACTTTCTTGCCGCTTTCCGTCTGCGCGCTCCCGATAGTGAAAGTATGGTGTTTTCTCCCGGTTATTGGCTCGTTTGTTTCGTTGCCACTTTCTCTCGGTTTGTTTTGGCTCGGTTTGTGGTGGAGAGTTGCTGCGTCTGTTTGGGCTGTAGTTTTTTTTATTTCTGAAGACCTTCTCGATGTGCCCTTTTTTTTTACAAGCTCAGCAGATGGCATCAAGGAATCTGCAGTCGGCTCGAGGATGGTTTCCTCCACAGCCTGCGCATTCCTGCCAATTTCTTTTTTCGCGCCCCTTTTTGTTGGCATATAGGCAGTGCACCTCATCGTCTTCTTCTTCAGATTCTGACGTCTTGTCAAAATCTTCGTGGTGTGTAGTGGTTGGAATTTGTTTCTTTCCTTTTATTAAATACGTTTCGTTGTTGTTCGCGTTCATCTGCTTCATTTTGACAGCTGATTTCTTCGCGGCTTCGGCGGCTGAAGCTTCAGCGATGGCTTCGGCTACGGTTATATTGGATTTGTTAAGCAGTTTGCTTTGTAAGTTGGAGTCTCTTAAACCCAATACTATCCGATCTCGCATCGCTTCGTCTAAGTTCAGGAACTCTCATGCTCCCCCCAGTTGTCAGAGAGCTGCCACGAAATCGGCAATAGTCTTGCCTTCTTTCTGATCTCTTCGGTAAAATTCGTGTCTTATGATGAGGTTTGACACTACTGGTGCGTAGTGAGCCTTCAGTATTCATTGTAGTTCGGGCCAAGTCATTTGCTTCACGTCTCTGGGCTTCGCTAATGCCTTGGCCATTTTGAAAATCGTCGGCCCACAATGCATCAAAAAGACAGCCCTCTTCCGCTGGTCTGAGATCTCTTCCATCTCGTTACTTTCCAAATACATTTGGAAACAGTCTACATAAGATTCCAAATCCTCTTCATTGGGATTGAAGGGTGTGGGTGGTGCGTTGTTTCCAGCCATCGTCTTAGCCTGGTTTATCGCTGCATGCACAGTCTCACGTTTTAGGATGATCCCATCCTCGTCGCCAGTGTTCCGTTTGGAAAAACGTGAGGTAGACCGGGTTCCAACAACAAAGTCTTTATTAGTTGATTTACAAGTGAAAATGGAACATTGGCTCAAGCCGCAGCAGCCCTTTTATAGGGGCTTGCCTGCCGGCTTGTAACCAATGACATTAGTTTGGTTTTGCCGCCTTTTTAGCGGCTCCTAGGATTGGTTCCTAGTGAACCAATCCCTATAGTGGCTTTCTTAGCCAATCAGAATGTGAAGTTAAGAGTCAACCATTTTAATACAGTACAACCAGCTAATGTTTTCAACCCTGAAGTAACTCGGTGCTTCTGACACAAGCACGATGTGACCAACCACATGGGTATTTTTACTGTTTTCATGAGGACATCTGTCCTAAATTTTGGATTCATACCACACATCAACCTGCTCCCCAAAGCAGGCTAAATTATCAGCTCTTGATTCATAAATCTAGGATTTATCTATTTATATTAAAGAGCACTATAAACTTGTGCTTCGCAAATGCAATTTGAAAAACAGAATGTTGAATTGCATGTTTTCCATGGATTCTTGCAAACCATTTATATCATATTTGGGAAGGGAGCTGTTTCTCTTACCACTCATTCTCCCAATTACATATGCCCTGTGCATTCAGTGTTAAAAGTGGTAGTTTTCTCTGATTGAGATTCCTAAGCAGGCTTTAATAATAATAATACTGCTATAATCTGCAGAGAGGAGATGAAATTTAAGTGATGTTACAGAAGGGATAATTAAACAGTGGGAAAATATGTTAGGGCTGATTTTTCAAGCAAGGTTGCAGGTGATTTTCTGAATATCTATTTTGCCTTCTGCACCATGATTGCATTTGGTAAATCCCTAGGTATGTTTTCAAAACATATTGTTCTCTTTTATTATATATAGTGAGAGATGAGGATAATCAAGTTGTGTAGCAACTTGCATTCATTTTGCCTGCAGTGGAATACATTTAAGGGTTCTATAGAATTGCATTTAATTTTACTTAAAATCGACCAGTGAAGCCATTTGCATCCACACACAAAAATATGCCTCACCACCCCCTTCCTGAAACTCTTTTGCAACTTTTTCTGTCCCTGTAGAAAGTGTGTTGAAGATAATTTATCAGTAATAGGGTTTCAAAAATTTCAGCAATGGGTTGCTGGGTGGGCATGGCCATGGTTAGCTGGTCTGATCAGTCTTCTGCACCATGGCAGAGGGGCTGTTTTTGCCTTCCCCGGGCTCCGGAGGCTTTCCTTGAGCCTCTGGGAGGGTGAAAACTGCTTCCCCTGGGCTCTGGAGGTTGGAAACAGGCCTGTGTTCACACTTCTGGAACTTCTGGGAGGCCTGTTTTTCCCTCTCCCTGAGCCTTCATACAGGCTCAGGCTTACCTCGCATCCAAAAATGGCCGCGTGGAGATTTCTGGAAGGGGCAGGGTGGCAGGGGTGTGGTAGTAGGACCAGCCAGGGTAGGATTTGGTGGTTCACTGAACCAGTCATAATATTAGCAACGGGTCCACCTGAACCTGAGTGAACCCATAGCAGTCCATCCCTGTATAGCTCTCTTGCAAACTCTACATCCAGGAAGCATCACATGCGCATTTCAAATTAGCTTCAAATTTTCCCATACAAAAAGCGAAGCACAAATCATCTTGACACAATAACAGAACAGGTATTTTTCTTCATCCCAGGTTCAATTTACTCCTTGAAAGAGTGAGGAACAGAAGAGCCGAAACAATCGATAGCAAAAACTCCCAATATCCATGTGAGGCAAGAAAACTGAAGTATATAACTTCCAGTATAAAGATAAAAAGTAAAAAAATTCAGCTGATTTTTGCTACTCTTAATGCCTCAGAAAAATCTTCTCCAATCAAGATATCTTTCAGTTCTGTGAATCTCAACTTTTAAAAATTTTAGCAGGAGTTGGTTGCTGGGGTTTGCAGGGGTTCGGGAGAGCCCCTAGCTAAAATTCTGTGTAAATTCCCAAATAACACTCCTGGCTGGCCCCACCCACTCCACCTCTGTGGTACCTTCATCATTGGAAGCTTTCAAGAAGATACTGAGCTACAATCTGTCAAAATGGTATAGGGTCTCCTGCTTTAGGGGGGGTTGGACTAGATGACCTACAAAGTCCCTTCCATCTCTATTAAGCTGCTAATCTGTCAAAAACCAATGAATTAAAAACAATATTAGAAAACAATGGTGATTGTAGCCATTTTTACAAGTTCAGATTCCAGACTTTATAAGGCTTTCCTAGTGATCTTGGAAACCATTCTGGAATTGTCAATGCCAAATTTGAATTAATTAATGAAATGAAGACTAAATCGGCAAGGATTGCATGAATACAAAATGTGATGAATCTTGTACATGGAAAGCAACGCTTTGGATAACGATACATAGAATGACTTTGAGTAAGAATTGTGCATATTCATGCAACCAAATAATTGAATGGTACTCCAGGGCTTATTGAGATGAGGGCAGCCAGCTCTGTAATTTGGGAAGTCAGAAGTAATTGTCTTTATAATGAACCGGGTGTCTTTTAAGCCAAATGCAGTAACAGAATATATTTGTTGAAGCATAACTTCATGTACAGACTCCATGACACTTGACATAAGCCTGGAGAGAATACAAATATTATACTAATGCTCAGAGTCAGGTTTCTTACAGTTGGGCAAATGTTTTTGTTTTGTAGATCATGTTTTATTGAATATTAGTTATCTCTGAGTGATCCAATTCAGCAAAAAAGAAGATAACACAAATAAATTAAATAGAGTCGAAGGGCAGAATATAAATTCAATGAGTAGGAACCCAAGATGCAAATCAAATCAATATATCAACTGCCCCACTGTGATTATAAAAGAATAACAGAATTGGAAGGGACCTTTGAGGTCTTTTAGCCCAACCTCCTGCTTAAGCAGGAAACTCTATATCATTTTAGACCAATGGTTATCCAATCTCTTCTTAAACCTTCCAGTGTTGGAGCATTTACAACTTCTGTAGGCAAGTTGTTCCACTGGTTAATTTTTCTAACTGTCAGGAAATTTCTCCTCAGTTCTAAGTTGCTTCTCTCCTTGATTAATTTCCATCCATTGTTTCACGTCCTACCTTCAAGTGCTTTGGAGAATAGCTTGACCCCCTGTTCTTTGTGTCAACCCCTGAGATATTGAAACACTGCTATCATATCACCCCTAGTTCTTGTTTTCATTAAACTGTACATATCTAACTCCAGCAACTGTTCTTTAAGGCCCTGTCACACTGCCCAACGGATGCAAAACATTAGTAAAAAGGACACAACGGATGAGAAAAATGTTCTATCCATTGTTATCCGCTCTCAAAAGGGGCAAAAATTTGCATAACCAGAGCGGATAACATGGAAAGGAATGGACGTGGGGAGGACGCAGAGCAGATGGAAAGCGGATGAGGAATGGAAGCCCAGCTGATGGAAGCGGATGGGAGCGGATGGCACATCCGCTAGGCTTCCGGGGGGCCGCAGCAAAGCGGATGTGGAATGGATACAGTGGATGCAGAGCGGATGCACAGCGGATGAAGCGGATGCACAGCGGAAGCCTAGCGGATGCACAGTGGAAGCCTAACGGATGCCAAGCGTTAATTGTGCATGCGGGGAGGATGCATTGCGTCAGCCCCGTGGATATAACGGAAGCAGCTCGGAAGCAGGTCACCATTCAGAGGAAAGACCTGCTGCCGGATGGATTGACTGCCTTACCTGCCCTGCCTGCATCCCTGCCTGCCAGCCTTGCCGCCAGCCTTGCTGCCAGCCTCCCTGCCAGCCTTGCTGTCTGCCTGCCTGCCAGCCTCCCTGCCAGCCTGCCTTCCAGCCTCCCTGCAAGCCAGTCTGCCTGCCAGCCTTCCTGCCAGCCTTGCTGCCAGCCTCCCTGCCAGCCAGAAACCCCACAACCATGGGGAAGAACAAAAAGTCTCAGCCATCTGCTGCCAGCCCTGGCAAGAGTGACATATAGCGGATGCGTAACGGATGCAGAACGGATGCCTAGCGGATGCAGAACGGATGCATTGGATACATTTTCCGCGCAAAAGTTTTGAGCAGCTCAAAACCCTCTGAGCGAATGAAACATCAATTGACGGATGCTGGATGGATAAAGAGGAAGCAAAACGTATGCAGTGAGTACCAAACGGAAGCATTGCGTTAACCAATGGATGGCAAGTGTTTTTCTCCATTTTACATCCTCTTTCCATCCGTTGGTGCAGTGTGACAGGGGCTTTATGTTTTATCCTCCAATCTCCTAATCATCTTTGTTGCTCTTCTCTACACACTTTCTGGAATGGCAACATATTTTTTTACATTCTGGCAACCAAAACTGGATGCAGTATTCCAAGTGTGGCTTTACTAAAGCATTATAAAGCGGTATTAATGCTTCACATGATCCTGATCCTATCTCTCTGTTAATGCAGCCTAGGATTGTGTCGGCTTTTTTGGCAGCTGCATTCATGTTCATATAAGTGGAAATCAGGACAATGTTAAGCATTATAGGCAGTCCTTGACTTACGACTACGATTGGTGTCAGAATTTCCATTACTAAGCAAGGCAATTGTTGAGTCACAATGATTTTATGATCTTTTTTTGCCACCGTTGTTAAGTGAATCACTGCAGTTGTTAAGTGAATTGTGCAGTCATAAAGCAAATCTAGCTTCCCCCAATTGACTTTGCCTGTTGGAAGCTACCTAAGAAGGTTGCAAATGAACACTTGACCTCAGGATGTTCCAGCCATGATAAATGCAATCCAGTTGTCATGTGCCTGAATTTTGATCATGTGACTGTGACTATGAGGATGCTGCAAAGTGTGAAGACTATTCCTAAGTCATTCTTTTCCATTGTAATTTTGAATGGACACTAAACAAAAAGTTGTAATTCGAGGCAATACTACTGTCAACTCTGAAGTGAGCTTGGTGGAAGCCATCTTGTGCTGCCTCATAGTTGCCATGAAGCCTGAGGGGAGGAAGGGAAGGGGGAAGGGAGAGAGCCCAGCTAACAGTCAAAACAAAAACTTTTCCTGCAGGAACCAAGGTCATCATAATAGGTGGCTGTTGAAGGATGAGAAAAATCTGCTAGCTATATTTCTTGGACAATGTGACTGGTGACATCTGGGGAGGGGGGATTTTCATTCTTTTAATTAGGTGAAAATGGCGGGAAATTTTACAGTTGGGTTTCATCAGCTATGCCGATATGATGTATCCAATAAACATATTTTTTTAGGAATCTACCTGCCTAGGAGTTCTGCTTTCAATGGGTGTATTACTTCGAACACTGACAACTACCTGTATTGCAAATGTTGATTAGATTATTTATTGAGAAATTTGGGGGGGGGGAGAGAGAGAGGGAGAGAAATGAAGATTAGACAAGGATTTTCTTAAGAATGCTGAAACATACTTCCAAGTGCCAAACTCAACTTTTGAAGTTGTTGGTGACACTGATACTATTTTGGGGAGTAAAGTTAATAAAATGGTTTGCCATTTCCTTCTTCCCAACTGCTGTGAAAGGCATGGCATAGAATCTCTACTGCTGGCACCAAGCTGGCACTATGTGAAAATATTTGAAAAACCCCTGGTAGTTATAGCAAGCAAAAGTTATATCTTTGGCTCATACATTTTCCCAATTTATTTGACTGTTCAAGGCTATCGAGCCAATGCCAAACAAGATTACTGGGTCTAAAAAAAATAAATCTATAAATGATTGTTATAAAAAGAAAACCAGTCCCCATATTATAGTGGTTTATTCTTTCATTAGATCACAACAGAATATCTTTGACCAAATATTCCCCTTGAGACTTCTTTTGATGATTTATGGATACATTTCTCCTCTTGTCTAGCAGCTGGGAAAGCAAGCATTTTCTCCCCAAAAGATAGGAATACGTGATATTCACCCCAACTCCATGAAATAAAGAACATATCAGCACCCATTTGTACCCAACTCAGAAAACTATGCTTGCATTTTTTTTTTATAAAGTCATTGTACAAGCTACAATTTCAGCATGAAAGAAATTGGCCAAGTGTGGCATGATAGTAGAATGGATTTTGTTCCAGGCACATTCAGTAAATCCTCATAAGCTTGTCCTTTGTTAGGCCTTGGTAATATAGTAAATAGAGAGCTGTAAACCTTTCAGAATCAGGTTAACAGTTCAAGTAAAACAGAATTGGCAAAGAGTAAATTGGAATTTATTGTTGCCAAAAATAAAATACTTATCTCTCTTTCAAAATTCAGCTCCTGGAACCTCCAAACTGTAGTAACTCACATGTAGGCTTCTGTCTCTAAACTCATGTAATCCTCTTCTTCGCTCATTCATGACTATCCTGAATTCAGGACCATCCAAATTGGTGGATCGTGTGAAGCTTGAGACAATAAAAAAAGTACCCCTGAATTAAAGAATTGTCATATTTACTGATTCAAAAACTTGGTTCACAAAAAGTGTTTAATTAAAATATGTTTTTGTTTGATTTGAGGAAGTGTGTGCGTGTGAGTCTGTCTTCAAATCATTCTTGAGTCCTCACAATTGCCTGGATAAAGCCCAAGAAATAATTTGGTCTTGTCTTTTTCTTAGGCCAGATAAGATATGACTGGTCCAAGATCACCCATCTGTGTCAAGATGGGACTACAACTCACAGTTCTCTTGTTCTGGCCCAATTTCTTCAATCACTGCATTGATTTGGGAAAATTGATGTGCAAACCATGTGAGACACATCCTACTTCCTCCTCCTGCTGCTGCTGCTGCTGCCATATCTGTCATCACACGTTGGTGATCATGTTTGCGATCCTATTTTTATCAACAGCCACACAAAAAAGTGCTGCTGAGCTTTGTCCAATGTCCATGAGGCTGAGTTTCAAAACTTCTTTGCTTCCTGCAAAGAACATTCACTTCACAACTGGCTTTTATCTTCTTGAAGGAGGGGCCATTACCTTGCAGCCTTACTCCTGAGTCGCCTGTGCTGTTGCAGCTGCTCTTTCCTGCGAGCAATCCTGTGTGCATGCGCACTTGGCACAGGCTCTTCAGGAACCTCCTCATCGCTGCTGCCAGCCCCCACAATCTCTGAAGGCAGCAGTCCACTCTCTAATGGTCCTGGCCCCTCATCAGAGTCATCACTGTCCTCAGCCGTCTGCACCTACTGCCAGCTAACACTAAGCTAACCACAACACTAAGTTAGTTTTATCTCACTATTACTCTCACTAAAAAAAAAGGTTTGAATATTTTGGTAATTTCAAAAAACTCCAAAGTCTGTTTAATTATGGCAATAGAACATCAAAGTCTGATATTTAACACATCTTTTCCAAATATTGTAAAAACATTCTGCAACCTCCATTTAAGAGTAACGTGAGTTACTGTTTGTTTTAAACCAAGTGAAAATAGCTTAACTCCTGTTTGACTTGATTCTCTGCTTTTACCATTTTTCTACTAATAAAAAGGAATTATAAATGATTTAATTAAAATTCATGACTCATCAGTGGTCTAATTATTTAGGCAGTTAAGTACCACATGCCAGAAATATTTTTACTCTTTATTCTATCTGCTCCCATTAAGCCTAAAAAAAAAATAATAATACACAAATAAATTTGCCCAGTTAAGACCTACCTTTATGATATTGTTAGTGTATTCCAGCTGATTTACTGGAGAATGTATATCAGAGATTTTCCCCAAAGGAGACAAATTATACCAATACTATTGGGATGTATTAAATGGAGGTGCAACCATCTTGATTATGTAAATGTTTCCTACTATGGTTTTGCTTGATTGTGAACAGATAATCTTAATCTTAGTCATTTAGTACATTGATAATAGAATAGAATAACAGAGTTGGAAGGGACCTTGGAAGTCTTCTAGTCCAATTCCCTGCTCCAGCAGGAAACTCTATTTCATTTTAGACCAATGGTTATCTATCTTAAAAACTTCTAATATTGGAGCATTCATAATTTCTGGAGACAAGTTGTTCCACTGATTAATTGTTCTCACTGTCAGGAAATTTCTTCTTAGTTCTAAGTTGCTTCTCTCCTTGGTTAGTTTCCACCCATTGCTTCTTCTCCTGCCCTCAGGTGCTTTGGAGAATAACTTGACTCCCTCCTCTCTGTGGCAGCCCATGAGATATTGGAAAATTACTATCGTGTCTCCCCTAGTCCTTCTTTTCATCAGACTAGACATACTCAGTTCCAGCAACTGTTGTTTATGTATTTTGATCTCCAGTACTCTAATCATCTTTGTTGCTCTTCTCTCTGCTTTTTCTAGAGTCTTAATATTTTTTAAAAATCATTTTTTACATCTTGGCAACCAATACTAAATGTAGTATTCCAAGTATGGCCTTACCAAGGCATTATGAAGTGGTATTAACACCTTCATGTGATCTTGATTCTATCCCTCTGATAATGCAGGCTAGAACTGTGTTGGCTTTAAATGGTTTATTTAAATGGTTGTTCACCAGGACTCCAAGATCAAAGTGATTGTTCAAAGTCACAGCAGACTCCTAAAAAGGTACATATGGATTTTTAAATTCTGATGGCTGCACACAAACATTTTCACAATGACATGATCAAATTTTGGGTGCTTGGCAACCAATGCACATTTACAACTGTTTGCTGTGTCTCACAGCCACATGGCTGTGATTTTTGCCATGTTTTAGCCAACTACTAACATTCACTTCCGATTTCTGGCAAAAAAACAGCCATTGGATAGATGTTTAACAAGTGCCACATTTACTTTAACAAGCACTGCAAAGAAGAAAATATGAAATCAGATGCAGGGATCCACAACTCAGAAATGTAATTCTGGGCACAGTTGAAGTCATCAGTCAAGGAGCACCTATATATGAGATTGTTTTTCTGAATATCGTTCACCCAATGTGTTGTAAACCTGGGATGGGGCTTAGAAAGAAATTATCCATTTCATCCAAAATAATCATATGTATCCTCTTATTGGTTATGTTTAAATGTGGATGATATATTATATTTTTATAATGTGGAAAGTTTTCCAGATTTATAAAATATAATAATTGGACTCTTATAAACATCCTGGGAGAAGTGAAGGCTAGGCAAAACAATTCTCCAAATTTTGCAGTTTGCTAAGAATTTTAAAAATTTACTTCGGGGGAATCTGTCGAAAAAGTGCATATGGTTATGAAAATAATGAATCTAACTATCCTCTCTCTGTGTCTCTTTCTCTCTCTTTCTGTCTCTCTCTTTTCTTGGAGCAATGTGCACAAAAGTTGATAATTTTAACTACAGATGTAACCTCAAGTTTAAAGCCCTGTCACATCAGCCGACGGATGCAAAAAGTATGTAAAAAGGACACAGCGGATGACAAATGTTCCATCCGTTGTTATCCACTCTCAAAAGGGGCAAAAATGTGCATAACCAGAGCAGACAACACGGAAAGGAATGGACAGGGGGAGGACGTAGGGCGGATGGAAAGCGGATGCTCCACGGAAGCCTAGCGGATGGAAGTGGATGGCACATCCGCAGGGCTTCCGGGGGAGCACAGCAAAGCAGACGTGCAGCGGAAGGGATGGATGCGTAGCGGATGCAGAGCGGATGACGCGGATGCAGAGCGGACACCTAGTGGATGCCTAGCAGATGGAAAGCATTCAATGCGCATGCGGGGAGGATGCATTGCGTCAGCCCCGCGGATATATAAGGAGGCAGCTCGCAAGCAGGTCACCATTAAGAGGAAAGACCTGCAGCCAGATACATCTCCAGCAACCATGGGGAAGAAGAGGAAGCCTATGCCATCTACTGCCAGCCCTGGCAAGAAGGACAGGGCCACCATCCCACCCCCTGGCCCTGACTCTGCTTCTGCTGGTGCTTCCTCTGCTGGTGCTGCTCCTGGTGCTGGTGCTTCCTCTGCTGGTGCTTCCTCTGCTGGTGCTGCTCCTGGTGCTGGTGCTTCCTCTGCTGGTGCTTCCTCTGCTGGTGCTTCCTCTGCTGGTGCTCCTCCTGATGCTGGAGCTTCCTCTGCTGGTGCTTCCTCTGCTGGTGCTGCTCCTGGTGTTGGTGCTTCTGCTGGTGCTTACTCTGCCGGTGCTGCTCCTGGTGCTGGTGCTTCTGCTGGTGCTTACTCTGCTGCTGCTGATCCTGGTGCTGCTGGTGCTTACTCTGCTGCTGCTGATCCTGGTGCTGCTGGTGCTGCTGGTGCTGCTGGTGCTGCTGGTGCTGCTGGTGTTGCTGGTGCTGCTGGTCCTGCTTTTGCTGCTACTGTTGTTGTTGCTGCTGCTGGTGGTGGTGGTGATGTGGAGCAGCTCCTGGAACCTCAAAGCCCCTCTGATGAGGGCCCAGATGGCCCTGCCAGATGGAGGAAGAGGCATACACATGAACGGGAGAGGAGGTAATACTCCATCGAAGAGGAACATGAGGATGAGGTGCTGGACTGGCTGAGGGAGAATGAGTATCTTTGGCCGAAGGGACACAGGCTCTATCGAGACACCAAAAGGAAGCAGGCAGCTTGGAGAGAGAAGGCGGAGAGCCTGGGCTACACTTTGGAGGTGCTCCTTGGCTGATGGAAGCACATGCACTCCTGGTACGGGAAGCTGCACCTCAAGAAATCTGGCCAGGCCGCGGTCAAACTCACCGACCGGGAGACCTAAGTGATGGCCAAGTGCAGCTTCTTGGAGGGTGAGGTCCGCCACCGAGGAGCAGCCCCTCTGACAACCCTCTCCCTCAGACAGGCCACAGAGACCCAGTCCTCTTCTGGCCAAGAGTCAGCTCCTGTGTCCAGGCAGGTATCTGTGGAGCGTGCCACGACGGAGACCCCCCCAACAACTGCACTCACCATGGCGGAGCACGTGGAGGACACTCTGACACAGTTGGAGGAAGGAGACAGCGCTTCTACCAGAGACCAACCCACACCCACACCCAGCTCCACCTCCACAGAAAGCAGGCAGAGAGGCAGACCGGAGGGACAGAGCCAGACTGTCCTACTGGAGATCAGGGACACCATCAAAAGCAGCGTAGATCTCCTCTCTCAGCTGGTACACACCGACATACCATCCTCCAACCGCAAGCCCTTCCTCACCTACATCAACCAGACCCTCCTGGACATGTCCAAATCACAGTACCAGGTGATCAAGGACAGGATCACCAGTCTTCTGCACAACCCTCCAGACACAGCTGAACCTGCTCCCACCCAGTCCAGGTCTGCTCCTCCACCCGAGGTGATGTCACTGCCCTTTCAAGGCTTTCCACAGGCCCTCACCTACCAAGGGTACGGCTACCAGGAGTTCCAGCAGCACAGGCAGCCCTTCCCAGTTCAGGCACAGGTTCCTCGCCTGCCACAGGTGCCACCAATGCCACCGATGACACAAATGACACAGATGACACAGATGCCACCGATGACACAGACGCTACAGATGCCACAGATGCCACCGATGCCACAGACGCCACAGATGCCAACGATGCCAACGATGACACCGACACCTCACCTCGCTCACCTGCAGACCAGACAGCCACACTACTCCTCCTTCCTCCACCCCACAGCCAAGCACGGCCTCAGAACATCTGTCATCCGTCTTGGGCCTGACACCCCATGTCCTGGAGGAAGGGGCTCTCAACATCACAGGACTGAGCCAGCTCTCTGAGAGCTTCCTCCACACACCATCCCCTGTTGTCCTCTCGGGACCAGGCACCCCAACGGTGCCTCAGACCAGCACTCCAGAAGCAGCCACTTCCACAGCACCTGGACCCTTCACCCCTGAGACCATGGGAATGCCTCAGACTGACTAGGAAGAGTGTCAGAGACTGGGTTACTACCTGTTGACTTTATCTTTGCTTGGGACACTTTACTTGGGTCATTTTGCTTTTACAGTTTGTTATTAATAAAGTTTGTCTTTGCTTCACACACTTGGTTCAGTTCTTTCAGGAAATAAAGTCTTGGTGGAAACTTTAGAAATGGTATAAGCCTTTGCATGCTTGTGGGATGGGTTAGGATAGCAGGGGGATGGGCAGGGATACCTGTGGGATGGATAATAGCTGTGGGATGGGAAGGTATACCTGTGGGATGGGTAATAGCTGTGGGATGGGCAGGGATACCTGTGGGATGGGTAATAGCTGTGGGATAGATAAGCCTCCAATGCAAGCATAGTGGGACCGTATGGCCTACCCTCCCAAGTGCCACACCTATGGCCTTTTATTATCAATCACAATGTAATCATTCATCAACACATTTCAACATAAACACAACTCTGCAACACTGGGTAGCAGATGCGCATGAGATTGTGCAGGATACAGCAAACTTCCACGATGTTCCTCACGGTCTCTGGGAGATGCTGCATGGTGGTGAGAAGTACCTGGAACCTGTTGGCAAGAATGCCAAAGGCATTCTCCACCACCCGCCTTGCCCTGGGCAGCCTGTAGTTGAAGATCCTCTCTTCACGGGTGAGGTATCTGGAACTGTAGGGCTTCATGAGGTAGCTTCTGAGGGAGAAGGTGGCATCCGCCACGATGAAGTAGGGCACATCTTGCGTGTTGTTGGGCAAGGGGTCTGGATCTGGGAAGCCCATGATGAGGTTGCATTCCAGCCCCTCCTTGAGGTGACTGGCGTTGTATACCTGGGCATCTGAAGCTGACCCGTTGCCTGAAGCATCGATGTACATGAACATGTAGTCAGCATCGACCATGGCGAAGAGGATGATGCTGAAGAAGCCCTTGTAGTTGTGATAGTTGGCTGGAGCTTTGCAGACCACGTGCTTCCCATCTATGGCTCCAACGGTGTGGGGGAAGTTCCACTTCTGATACCACTACTCTGCAACTTTCTTCCAGCCTTCTTCAGTGGAGGGGCACTGGAGGAGCTCCTCCAGGTATTCGTCGATGGTGGCCTGCATCACTTCTCTGACCACAATGCTGATGGTGTTGTGTGGCACCCTCCAGCCATACTGCATGCTCCTGTAGGAGGTCCCTGAGGCCAGGTGGTGCAGAGTCAGCGCCACCTTGAAGCCAGGGTCCAGGCTGGGCTGGAAGTTGGTGCTCTGCTTGGTCAACCTGGGTCTCAGATGCTCCACAACTTTGTCAAACATGGCTGGCGGCATCCTCATGAAGTTCTGGAATGCACGAGGGTCTTCGTTCCTGAGCTCCACCATCATCTTGTTATACAGTCCGTATTCGGCTCTTCTCACGATCCATCTTCGGATCCGGACACTTCTTGGCCGCCTCCTTTTCTTCGTATAGAACAGGTGAAAGAGCCTGTAGATGGCTTTGCACTGTAGTAGAACGATGGTGGCTACCAAAAGGAGAGTGTGACGATCCATGGTGGACATGACTGGATGCTGTGGAAGAGCAAGAGCCAGATGAAGGCTGCAGAGGTCTGCACAGCAGGGCTGCTGGTCTGAAAGTGAGATCCAGGTGAGTTGCTCCCCTTTTTTATAGGAAATATAGGTTTTCCACTAGGTGTCCTTTTGCATCCTCTAGGCATCCTGCAGACATCCTAAATATCCAAGATACATCCCCTATGTGAAAGTTTTTTCCATTTTAATGCTTTGTATACGAGCTGCATCCACTTTCATCCTTTCTACGTCTGTGCTACTAACGCTGTGTGTCCATTCCGCGTCCGTTTCACTTCCTCCCTGTGTTCGTTTTCCGCTGGAGCGGATGCGAGTTGCATGGATGCGAGTTGCGTGGATGCGCAGCGGATGCCTCGCGGATATAGCGGATGCCTCGCGGATATAGCGGATGCGTAACAGATGATGACGGACGTCTAACGGATGTTCCCCATATGCGTAGCGGATGCAGAACGGACGCGTTGGATACATTTTCCGCTCAAAAAGTTTTGTGCAGCTCAAAACTTTTTGAGTGGATGAAATCTCAGTAGATGGATGCTGGACGGATAGAGAGGATGAAAAACAGACGCAGTGAGTACAGAACTGATGCATCGCGTTAACCATCGGATGGCAAGTGTTTTTCTCCGTTTTACATCCTCTTTCCATCCGTTGGTGCTGTGTGACAGGGGCTTTAATAAATGGAATATTTTCACAAACACGACAAAGTGAAATTGATAAATTCATCCATCATGATTGCCCTCATATGCATGCTCTTTCATTGTTTTTGTGTTTTAATATATGCTGCTTTAGTCTCAGGCTGTAAAGCTGTGAAATAAATTAGTATGTGAAACTGAGGTAGAAATGTCATCTTGGCATGAGCTAGATTCTATATCAAAAATAAGCTGATATCTAAAAGTTTCTCAGTTTGGCTGAATTCAACTTGATATAACAGGAACAAAGACATTTAAAGCAGGGTGGCTAAAGATAAAAGGATAAATAAGCATTGGATGCAGACATACATTCTAAAATTATGATGAATGACGGGAGAAATGGCAAGAAGACAAGATAATGCTGCCGCTATTGTAGCAAGCTCTAATAATAACTAGCATTTGGTTATGCAGAATACATAACAAAATGTGTTTTTTTTTAGTGTATGGGTGGCATTGGAATTAAAATAACTCTCGCAAGAGTGAATGATTGGCAAAAATATTGGACATGGACCAATATCTCCTTTTTGGGAATAGGAGAAAAAGAAAGAAAGAAAGAAAGAAAGAAAGAAAGAAAGAAAGAAAGAAAGAA
>BLBF01000010.1:9354935-9396024 GCA_015471245.1 Laticauda colubrina
GAAGGAAGGAAGGAAGGAAGGAAGGAAGGAAGGAAGGAAGGAAGGAAGGAAGGAAGGAAGGAAAGATTTGAGGTGAAGGACAGATCAAAACCATTCCCTGATTTATATGGCATTGTTTTCTTAGTCAGATCAAGAACATAGAATAATAGAGTAGGAAGGGAGATTGGAGTATCCTAGTCTTATCTGCAGGTAACCTTATACCACTCCAGAAAAATGGCTGGCCAATCTCTTCTTAAAAAGCTCCAGTAATGTAGCACCCATAATTCCTGGAGGCAAGCTGTTCCACTGATTAATTGTTCTCATTGTCAGGAAATTTCTGCTTAAACCCTTGTCACACTGGCCAACGGATGCAAAAAGGACACAGCGGACGAGCAAAATGTTCCATCCATTGTTATCCGCTCTAAAAAGGGGCAAAAATTTGCATAAGCAGAGCGGATAACACGGACGCGGGGAGGACACAGGGCGGATGCAAAGCGGATGCAGAACGGAAGCCCAGCGGATGGAAGCAGATGGGAGAGGATGGGAGTGGGTGGCACATCCGCAGGGCTTCCGGGGGGCCTCAGCGAAGCGGACGCGGAACGGAAAGAGCGGAAGCAGAGCGGACGCCGAACGGATGAAGCGGATGCAGAGCGGGATGCATTGGGTCAGCCCCATGGATATAACGGAAGCAGCTCGGAAGCAGGTCGCCATTCAGAGGAAAGACCTGCTGCTGGACGGATTGGATGCCTTGCCTGCCCTGCCTGCATGTCTGCCAGCAAGCCTTGGTGCCAGCCTTGCTGCCAGCCTTGCTGCAAGCCTTGGTGCCAGCCTTGCTGCCAGCCTTGCTGCCAGCCTTGCTGCCAGCCTGCCTGCAAGCCTTGCTGCCAGCCGGTCTGCCTGCCAGCCTTGCTGCCTGCCTTCCTGCCAGCCTTGGTTCATGTCTGCCTGCCAGCCTTCCTGCCAGCCTTGGTTCATGTCTGCCTTCCAGCCTTGGTGCCTGCCTGCCTGCCAGCCTGCCTTCCAGCCTTGGTGCCAGCCTTCCTGCCAGCCTTCCTGCCAGCCTCCCTGCCAGCCTTCCTGCCAGCCTTGGTTCCTGCCAGCCTCCCTGCCAGCCAGCAACCCCACAATCATGCAGAAGCACAGCAATACTCAGCCATCTGCTGGCAGCCCTGGCAAGAGGGACAGGGCTACCATCCCGCCCCCTGGCCCTCACTCTGGTTCTGCTGGGGCTTCTGCAGCACGGGCTTGCTCTTCTGGGGCTGGCACTTCTGCTGCTTCTGCTTCTGCTTCTGGAGGAGCTGATAACAAGAACTCCAGCACCAGCCACCTCCACAGCACCTCCACCCTTCACCCCTGAGACTGAGCGACCAGGAGGAGTGCCAGAGACTCATTTTTGTTTTATAACTTCTTGTTAGTAAAGTCTATTTATGATTCACACACTTGCTTCATTTCTTTTTTTAATAAAGTCTTGCTGGAAACTGTTAGAAATGGTTTAAGCCTATGCATGCTTGTGGGATGGGTAAGGATAGCTTTGGGATGGGTTAGGATACCTGTGGAATAGGTAATAGCTGTGGGATGGGTTAGGATAGCAGTGGGATAGATAAACCTCCAGTGCAAGCATAGTGGGACTGTATGGTCCACCCTCCCAGGTGCCACACCTACGGCCCTTTATTATCAATAATAATGTAATAATTATCCACACATGTCAACATAAACACAACTCTTTATTAAACGCCCTGTTCATTGTAGGCCAACGAAACATACATGGCCCAATCTCATCTGTGTGATGAGATAGGCTGAAGGAAGCATCCATTAAGCATCTACCATCCTGTCTTGCCACTCCACTGCTCCAGCTGGGGAGTTGCACCATTGTCTAAGGAGGTTGCGCTGCTTCTTCGCTTCATTTGAGGCTCTGTTGGGGCCTTGCACATCCTCAGTGTCGATCAGGTTTCGCCCTTGCCTCCATTCCCCAGGCTCCATGACCCCATTGGCTTGTTGGAGGTCCACGAGCCTGTTCTGCAAGACTGGGTAGCGGGTGCGCATGAGATTGTGCAGGATGCAGCAAGCTTCCACGATCCTCCTCACGGTCTCTGGGCAATGCTGCATGGTGGTGAGAAGTACCTGGAACCTGTTGGCCAGGATGCCAAAGGCGTTCTCCACCACCCACCTTGCCCTGGACAGCCTGTAGTTGAAGATCCTCTCTTCACGGGTGAGGAGTCTGGAGGTGTAGGGCTTCATGAGGTAGGTTGTGAGGGAGAAGGCGTCATCACCCACGATGAAGTAGGGCACATCTTGTGTGTCGTTGGGCAGGGGTTCTGGATCTGGGAAGCCCACGATGAGGTTGCATTCCAGCCCCTCCTTGAGGTGACTGATGTTGTATACCTGGGCATCCGAAGATGAGCTGTTGCCTGAAGCATCGATGTACATGAACTTGTAGTCAGCATCGACCATGGCAAAGAGGATAATGCTGAAGAAGCCCTTGGAGTTGAAATAAATGGAGCCCGAGTTGGCTGGAGATTTGCAGGCCATGTGCTTGCCATCTATGGCTCCAACGGTGTGGGGGAAGTTCCACTTATGATACCACTGCTCTGCAACTTTCTTCAAGCCTTCTTCAGTGGAGGGGTACTGGAGGAGCTCCTCCTTGTTTTCTTCGATGATGGCCTGCACCACTTCTCTGACCACAATGCTGATGGTGTTGGATGGCACCCTCCAGCCGTTCTGCATGCTCCTGTAGGAGGTCCCTGAGGCCAGGTGGCGCAGAGTGAGTGCCATCTTGAGCCCAGGTTCCAGGCTGGGCCGGAAACTGGTGTTTGCCTTGGTCAACCTGGGGGTCAGGCGCTTCACAACTTCATCAAACATGGCTGGAGGCATCCTCATGAAGTTCTGGAATGCCCGAGTGTCTTTGCTCCTGAGCTCCACCATCAGCTTGTTGTACAATCCGTCCTCCGCTCTACTGGCAAACCATCTTCGGACCCAGACTCTTTTTGGGTGGCTCCTTTTCTTCTCGCAGTAGTGTTCACAGAGCCTGCAGATGGCTTTGCACTGTTGCAGAACGATGGTGGCTGCCGAAAGGACTTTGTTACAATGCATGGTGGACATGACAGGATGCTGTGGAAGAGGAAGAGGCAGATGAAGGCTGCAGAGGTCTGCACCGCTGGGCTGCTGTTCTGAAAGTGAGATGCAGGTGAGTTGCTCCCCCTTTTTATAGGCAGCATAGGTTTTCCGCTAGGCATCCTCTAGGCATCCTGTAGACATCCTTAATATCCGAGATAGGTCCCCTCTGCAAATGTTTTTTCCGTTTTAAACACTTTGTTTCCGTGCTGCATCCGCTAGGCATCCGTTCTGCATCCGTTCTGCATCCGTTCCGCTTCCTCCCTGCGTCCGTTTACCGCTGGAGCGGATGGAGTTCCGTGGATGCGTAGCAGACGCCTAGTCGATATAGCGGATGCGTAACGGATGCGTAATGGATGCGTAGCGGATGCGTAGCGCATGCGTAGCGCATGCAGAACGGACGAAGTGGATACTTTTTCCACGCAAAAGTTTTAGGCAGCCCAAAACTTTTGGAGCGGATGAAATGTCCATAAACGGATGCTGGACGGATAGAGAGGAAGCAAAATGGAGGCAGTGAGTACAGAACGGATACATCGCGTTAACCAATGGATGGCAAGCTTTTTTGTCCATTTTACATCCTCTTTGCATCCGTTGGTTCAGTGTGACATGGGCTTTAGTTCTAGATTAGATCTCTGTTTAATGAACTTAATTCTTGATTAAGAATTCTTAATTCTGGCTCCAGGTGCTTTTGAGAATTGGCTAATCCCTTCTTTTCTATGATAGACCTTCAAACACCAGAAGACCTAGTCCTTCTTTTCATTAAACTAGACATACCCAATTTCCTCAATTGTTCATCATATGGTTTAGTCTCCAGATGCCTGATCCCCTTTGTTGCTCTTCTTTAGGGTCTCAAAATCTTCTTTGTATCATGGTGAGCAGAACTGATCTACGTTGGGTTGAAACCCACCTTCCTGATTCTTGAAAATTGAGAGAAGAGATGAAAGACAAAACAGAAAGCTCAACTGGTAGGCTCCACAATGTGGAATGAATGGAAGGCCTGGGTGCTTTGGGTAAATAATTTATCTTGAATTTTTTTTTCTCTGCCAAAACCAACCACAGTCCTTGCCACCAATCACAAGCCTGTTAAGAAAAATGTCAATGAACGTCAACTATGCTAAGAACATTACATTACATATTTTACTGATTGCTAACTGAACACAGGACAGTGAACCAAACTATTAAGGCCCGGTCCCACTGCACTTACGGATGCAAAGAGGATGTAAAAAGTTAAAAAAAGCTTGCCATCCATTGGAAAATGCTATGCATCCATTGTGTACTCACTGCATACGTGTTTCATGCGCTCTATCTGTCGAGCATCCGTCCACTGCGATTTCATCCGTGCAAGAAGTTTTGAGCTGCACAAAACTTTGTGAACGGATGAACTTTCTGCCACATACGATGTACATCTGCGACATATATGGGCAACAAACATTCTATGTCCGTTATCATCCGTTAAACATCTACTGTATCCTTTCTGCATCCTCTGGCCATCCCCTCAACTCACATCCGCTGCAACTGAAAAAAGGAAGAGGGAGGAAAAAAAAGGTACACGGAACATCTACACAGTGTTAGTAGCACAGAAATAGAAAGGATGTAAGCATATCCATCTCGTATATAAAGTACTAAAAACGGACAAAACGTTTGTATCTGGGATGTATCTCATATAAGTAGGATGTCTGGAGTATGTCTAGAGTATGTAGAAGGACACCTAGCAGACAACCGATATTTTCTATAAAAAGGGGGAGAAAATCATCTGGATCTCAGTATGCATCCAGCAGCCGTGGTGTACAGACCTCATCACCTTGGTCTTGGTCTTCAACATCATCAATTGTTCTCCACCATGGATGATGACACAATCCGTATGATAGCTCCACTCATTCATCACCAGAACCAAAACCTGTTCAGACTGTTTCAAGTTTTACACAGAAGGAGAAGAAGGAGACATCCAAGAGCTGTGTGGGTCTGAGGATGGATCATGAGAAGAATGGAATTTGGACTGTATGACCAGTTGATGGTGGAGCTGAGGAATGAAGACCCTTGTGCATTCCATCATTTCATGAGGATGCCACCAGCAATGTTTGACGAACTTGTAGAGCATCTGAGACCCAGGTTGACCAAGCCAAGCACCAACTTCCATCCCAACCTGGACCCTGGACTGAAGGTGGCACTGACTCTGTGGCACCTGGCCTCTGGAACCACATACAGAAACATGCAGTGTGCGTGGAGGGTGCCACACAACAGCATCAGCCAAGTGGTCAGAGAAGTGGTACAGGCCATCATTGAAGAATACGTGGAGGAGCTCCTCAGGTGCCCCACCACTGAACAAGGCTGGAGAAAACTTGCAGAAGAGTGGTATCAGAGGTGGAACTTCCCCCACACCGTTGGAGCCATAGATGGGAAGCACGTGGCCTGCAAAGCTCCAGCCAAGTCAGGGTCCACTTATTACAACTACAAGGGCTTCTTCAGTATCATCCTCTTTGCCATGGTTGATGCTGACTACAAATTCATGTACATCGATGCTTCAGGCAACGGATCAGCTTCAGATGCCCAGGTATACAACGCAAGTGACCTCAAGGATAGGCTGGAATGCAACCTCATCATGGGTTTTCCAGGTCCAGACCCCCTACCCAATGACACACAAGATGTGCCCTACTTCATCATTGGTGATGACACGTTCTCCCTCAGAACCTACCTCATGAAGCCATACAGTTCAAGATACCTCACCCGTGAAGAGAGGATCTTCAACTACAAGCTGTCCAGGGCAAGACGGGTGGTGGAGAATGCCTTTGGCATCCTGGCCAACAGGTTCCAGATACTTCTCACCACCATGCAGCATGACCCAGAGAGTGTGAGGAGCATCATGGAAGCTTTCTGCATCCTGCACAATCTCATGCACACCCGCCTACCCAGTGTTGCAGAACAGACTTGTTGACCGTCAACAAGGGAATGGGGATATGGAGCCTGGTGAATGGAGGCAAGGACGTAACCTGATAGACACTGTGGATGTACAAGGCCCCAACAGAGCTTCATGTGAAGGGAAGAAGCAGCACAACCTACTGAGACACTGGTGCAACTCCCCAGCTGGAGCAGTGGAGTGGCAAGACAGGATGATAGATGATTAATGGATGCTTCCTTGAGGCTGTCGCATAACACTAATGAGATTGTGCCATGTATGTTGAGTGGTCCTACAATGAATAGGGCATAAATAAAGAGCTTTGTTTATTTTAAAATGTGTTGATCAATGAATAAATTGTTATTGATAATAAAGGTCCATATTTGTGGCAGCTGGGATGGTGGACCATACAGTCCCACTATGCTTTCATTGGAGGTTTATCTATCCCACAACTATCCTTATCTATCCCAAAAGCATGCAAAGGCTTAACCATTTTTTCAAAGTTTTCACCAACGCTTTATTAAGTAAAAAAAATGAACCAAGTAAATTAAGTGTCTTAAGCAAAGATAACCTTCATTAACTTTCTTAGGTAAACTTTATGACTTTATTAAATAAGCAAAAGGAACCAAGTAAACTGTATTAAGTGTCTTAAGCAAAGATAAACTTTCTTAGGTAAACTTTATGACTGTATTAAATAAGCAAAATGAACCAAGTAAAGTGTCTTAAGCAAAGATAAACGTAACAAGTAAACAACTCAGTCTCTGACACTATTCTCAGTCACTCTGAGTCATGTCCATGGTCTCAGCTGTCAAGCGGGCAGGGACTGTGGAGGTGGCTGTGGCTTGAGTGCTGGTCTGAGGCACCATTGCTTGGCCCCGAGGGTACAACAGGTGGTGGTGTGTTCAGGAAGCTATCCGAGAGCTGACTCAGTCCCGTGATGTTGAGAAGTCCTTCATCAAAGACTTGAGATGTCAGGCCTAATACTGATGACAGATTATCTGTTGACGGGCTTGGCTGTGGGGTGGAGGAAGGAGGAGTGTAGTGGGGTTGTCTGATCTGCAGCTGGGTGAGGAGTGGCGTCTGTGGTGTCCGATGAACCTGGGCCTGGACTGGGAAGTTCTGCTTCTGCTATGGGAAGTCCTGGAAGTTGTAGCCTTGGTAGGTGAGGGGCTATTGAAAGCTGTGGAAGGGCTGTGACATTGCCTGGGGTGGAGGAGCAGACCTGGATTGGGTAGAAGCAGCTTCAGCTGGGCCTTGAAGGTTGTGCAGAAGTGCTGTGATCTTCTACTTCATCACCTGGTACTGGGCCTCAGGCAGGTCCCTCAAGGTCTGGCTCACGTAGGTGATGAAGGTGTTCTGACCCGAGGATGCTCTGTCCAAATGGACCAGCTGAGAGAGAAGTTCTGTGCTGGTCTTCATTGTGTCCCTGATCTCCAACAGCACATTGTGGTCCTGGCCCTCCAATCTGCCTCTCTGCCTGCATCCTCTGGAGCTGGGGGTGGGGTGGGGGTTGGCCTCTGGTGGCTGCTGCATTCTTCCTCCATTTGTGACATCAGGGCGTCATCCTCCATGGGATCCTCCAAGTCTGCTGGCATGGGGAGTGCAGCTGTCGGGGGGGTCTCTGCTGTCGGGCCCTCCGAAGACTCCTGCCTGGACAGGGTAGCTGGCTCCTGGCTGGAAAAGGACTGGCTTTCTGTGGGCTGTCTGAGGGAGAGGGGTCTCAGAGGGGCTGCTTCTCGGTGGCAGATCTCACTCTCCAGGAAACTGCACTTGGCCAAGACGTACATCTCCCGGTCAGTGAGCTTGACAGCGGCCTGCCTGGATTTCTTGAGCTGTAGCTTGCCATACCAGGTGTGCATGTGCTTCCACCAACCAAGGAGTACTTCTGCAGTGTACCCCAGGCTCTCTGCCTTGTCTCTCCAAGCTGCCTGCTTCTTCTTGGTGTCCCGATACAGTCTGTGGCCCTTTCTCCACAGGTACTCGTTCTCCCTCAGCCATTCCAGCACCTCATCCTCATGCTCCTCAGAAACAGTGTACTGTTTCCTCTCTCCCTTCTCCTTCCCTTGCCTCTTCCTCCCTCTGACAGGGGCTTCAGCAGGGCCTTCAGGGGCTTGAGCAGCAGGGCCTTCAGGGGCTTGAGCAGCAGGGCCTTCAGGGCTTGAGCAGCAGGGCCTTCATGGGCTTGAGCAGCAGGGCCTTCAGCAGCAGGGCTTTGAGGGCCTTGGGGCTGGTCCACCACGCAGCAGCAGGAGCAGTAGCAGCAGCTTCAGAGTCAGTGCCAGGGGGTGGGATGCTGGTTCTGGCCTTCTTCACCTTGCGAGGGCTTGAACGAGTAGGCACGGGCTTCCTCTTCTTGCCTGACTGACGAACCATGGTGTTCCTGCAAGATGTATGTGGCAGCACGTCTTTCCCCTGTATGCTGACTGCGGGCGTGCTGCATCCTTTTATATCCACGGAGCTGATGCAATTCATACTCCCCGTATGTGCAGTGAACGCTTTGCATCCGATAGCCATCCGTGCGGCATCCCCTTTGTTTCCTATAGGCGTCCATGATGCATCTGCTTCATCCGCTATGCATCCGCCCCTTCCGCTATGCGTCCGCTTCAAAATTCTCCCCCGGAACCTGTTTGGAGGTGTCATCCGCTTCCATCCACTTTCATCCGCTAGGCTTCCTATGAACATCCGTTTAACATCCCCGCTACATACTACCCACGTCCATTCTTTTCCATTCTTTTTATGCAAATTTTTGCCACTTTTTGGAGTGGATGACAATGGATGGAGCCACCCCCGAAATTTTTCTCATCCGCTGTGTCCTTTATGCATACGTTTTGCATCCGTCGGCCAGTAGGACCTAGCCTTTATAAACTGATAATGTAAGACAGTGTTCAAACAATTGAACACAGTGCGGCTCTCTGGGCCATCATTTTGGCCATAAAAGCTATAGTATAGAGATACACATAACAGTTTATTTCGTTTTTCCCTTATGTTATTAGTATAGTGCTAGCTGCATATTATTTCTATTTACATTTATATACAATTATATACACGCTTAAACCATCTTTTATACTCATGCATTCGCAACATCTCCTATTTGTCCATTATATTCCATTCTCTTTACTTTACAAAACTTTAACTTTCACTCCTATAAAGCGTCAACCCTTTCTTTCTTTCTTTTTTCCTTGACTCTAGCCATTGATACATTTTACTCCAGGCTTCATAATACTGTCTCACCCTTAAGCCCATGTCACACTGCCCAACGGATGCAAAAAGGACACAGCGGACGAGCAAAATGTTCCATCCGTTGTTATCTGCTCTCAAAAGGGGCAAAAATTTGCATAACCGGAGCGGATAACATGGACGCGGGGAGGACGCAGGGCAGATGGAAAGCGGATGCGGAACGGAAGCCCAGCGGATGGAAGCGGATGGTTGTGGGTGGCACATCCGCAGGGCTTCCGGGGGGCCTCAGCAAAGCGGACACGGAACGGAAAGAGCAGAAGCACAGCGGAAGCCTAGCAGATTTACAGCGGAAGCCAAATGGATGCCTGGCGTTAATTGCGCATGCGGGGGGGGATGCATTGCATCAGCCCCGCGGATATAACAGAAGCAGCTCGGAAGCAGGTCGCAATTAGAGGAAAGACCTGCTGCCGGACACATCGACTGCCTTGCCTGCCCTGCCTGTATGTCTGCCTGCCAGCCTTGCTACCAGCCTTGCTGCCAGCCTCCCTGCCAGCCTTGCTGCCAGCCTGCCTGCAAGCCTTGCTGCCAGCCAGTTTGTCTGCCAGCCTTGCTGCCTGCCTCCCTGCCAGCCTTGGTGCCCACCTCCCTGCCAGCCTTCCTGCCTGCCTTGGTTCATGTCTGCCTGCCAGCCTGCCTGCCAGCCTTGGTGCCAGCCTCCCTGCCAGCCTTCCTGCCAGCTTCCCTGCCAGCCTTCCTGCCAGCCTCCCTGCCAGCCTTGGTTCCTGCCAGCCTCCCTGCCAGCCAGCAACCCCACAACCATGCGGAAGCACAGCAAGCCTCAGCCATCTGCTGGCAGCCCTGGCAAGAGGGACAGGGCTACCATCCCGCCCCCTGGCCCTCACTCTGGTTCTGCTGGGGCTTCTGCAGCACGGGCTCACTCTTCTGGGGCTGGTGCTTCTGCTGCTTCTGCTTCTAGAGGAGCTGATGACAAGCACTCCAGCACCAGCCACCTCCACAGCACCTGCACCCTTCACCCCTGAGACTGAGCGACCAAGAGGAGTGCCAGAGACTCATTTTTGTTTTATAGCTTCTTGTTAACAAAGTATATTTTTGATTCATATACTTGCTTCATTTCTTTTTTTTAATAAAGTCTTGCTGGAAACTGTAAGAAATGGTTTAAGCCTTTGCATGCTTGTGGGATGGGTAAGGATAGCTGTGGGATGGGTTAGGATAGCTGTGGGATAGATAAACCTCCAGTGCAAGCATAGTGGGACTGTATGGTCCACCCTCCCAGGTGCCCTTTATTATTATGCCCTTTATTATTAATATTATTTATTATGCCCTTTATTATCAATAATAATGTAATAATTATCCACACATGTCAACATAAACACAACTCTTTATTAAACGCCCTGTTCATTGTAGGCCAACCAAACATACATGGCCCAATCTCATCTGTGTGATGAGACAGGCTGAAGGAAGCATCCATTAAGCATCTACCATCCTGTCTTGCCACTCCACTGCTCCAGCTGGGGAGTTGCACCAGTGTCTCAGTAGGTTGCGCTGCTTCTTCGCTTCATTTTAGGCTCTGTTGGGGCCTTGCACATCCTCAGTGTCGATCAGGTTTCGCCCTTGCCTCCATTCCCCAGGCTCCACGACCCCATTGGCTTGTTGGAGGTCCACGAGCCTGTTCTGCAAGACTGGGTAGCGGGTGCACATGAGATTGTGCAGGATGCAGCAAGCTTCCATGATCCTCCTCACGGTCTCTGGGCAATGCTGCATGGTGGTGAGAAGTACCTGGAACCTGTTGGCCAGAATGCCAAAGGCGTTCTCCACCACCCACCTTGCCCTGGACAGCCTGTAGTTGAAGATCATCTCTTCACGGGTGAGGAGTCTGGAGGTGTAGGGCTTCATGAGGTAGGTTGTGAGGGAGAAGTCGTCATCACACACGATGAAGTAGGGCACATCTTGTGTGTCGTTGGGCAGGGGTTCTGGATCTGGGAAGCCCACGATGAGGTTGCGTTCCAGCTCCTCCTTGAGGTGACTGGCGTCGTATACCTGGGCATCCAAAGATGAGCCGTTGCCTGAAGCATCGATGTACATGAACTTGTAGTCAGCATCGACCATGGCAAAGAGGATGATGCTGAAGAAGCCCTTGGAGTTGAAATAAGTGGACCCCGAGTTGGCTGGAGATTTGCAGGCCACGTGCTTGCCATCTATGGCTCCAACGGTGTGGGGGAAGTTCCACTTCTGATACCACTGCTCTGCAACTTTCTGCCAGCCTTCTTTAGTGGAGGGGTACTGGAGGAGCTCCTCCCTGTATTCTTCGATGATGGCCTGCACCACTTCTCTGACCACAATCCTGATGGTTTTGGATGGCACCCTCCAGCCGTTCTGCATGCTCCTGTAGGAGGTCCCTGAGGCCAGGTGGTGCAGAGTGAGTGCCACCTTGAGCCCAGGTTCCAGGCTGGGCCGGAAGCTGGTGTTTGCCTTGGTCAACCTGGGTGTCAGGCGCTGCACAACTTTGTCAAACATGGCTGGAGGCATCCTCATGAAGTTCTGGAACGCCCGAGTGTCTTTGCTCCTGAGCTCCACCATCAGCTTGTTGTACAATCCGTCCTCCGCTCTACTGGCAAACCATCTTCGGACCCAGACTCTTTTTGGGTGGCTCCTTTTCTTCTCGCAGTAGTGTTCACAGAGCCTGCAGATGGCTTCGCACTGTTGCAGAACGATGGTGGCTGCCGAAAGGACTTTGTTACAATCCACGGTGGACATGACTGGATGCTGTGGAAGAGGAAGAGACAGACGAAGGTTGCAGAGGTCTGCACCGCTGGGCTGCTGTTCTGAAAGTGCGATGCAGGCGAGTTGCTCCCCCTTTTTATAGGCAGTGTTAGGGATAACATTGTTTACCCTAACTGGTTTAGGTGAAATAATAACTATGATTCATAGTTAGTGTATGTTAAAGTGTCTGCAGCTTTAACTGTGGAAAAGTAATTAAGGGAGTGGTTATGAAAACAATATAAAAGTAGCAAGATTACAGCTTGCTCACTCTGGCTTTGATGATCCCTGATTACTGCTTGGAATCAAGACTGCATTGCTCGAACGGGAGAGACAACAAAGGACTGATTTGTAAGTGAACTGACATAGGATATTCTACATGGACTTTGCTAACTGAATATCCCTGAATGGACTGACTACTTGATACATGACTATTGGACTGTTATTTGACTATGCTATGATCTTATAATGGAATAAACTATATTCTTGATAGCACAAGCGTATCTGTTATTTTTACTGTATGTTAATAAACATACAAGCTTAGCTCACTCATTTATCTGTGTGCCTATCTGACTAACGCTGCACATTCTGTTTAGCTTGTCTACCTAACCCTGGTTGGGGAACCCAGGCTTAACAGGCAGTATAGGTTTTCTGCTAGGCATCCTCTAGGCATCCTGTAGACATCCTTAATATCTGAGATAGGTCCCCTCTGCAAATGTTTTTTCCATTTTAAACACTTTGTTTCCGTGCTGCATCCGCTAGGCATCCGTTCTGCATCCGTTCTGTGTCTGTTCTGCTTCCTCCCCGCGTCCGTTTACTGCTGGAGCGGATGGAGTTGTGCAGATGCGTAGCGGACGCCTAGCGGATATAGCGGATGCGTAACGGATGCGTAGCGGATGCGTAGCGGATGCAGAATGGACGAACTGGATACATTTTCCGCGCAAAAGTTTTAGGCAGCCCAAAACTTTTGGAGCAGATGAAACGTCCATAAACGGATGCTGGACGGATAGAGAGGAAGCAAAACGGAGGCAATGAGTACAGAACGGATACATCGCGTTAACCAATGGATGGCAAGGTTTTTTGTCCGTTTTACATCCTCTTTGCACCCGTTGGTTCAGTGTGACATGGGCTTTATCTTTGATTTCTAAAGGTACTGTCCATTTCTGCACAGACTTATATTTTTCTTATTATTTTACTTTCTGTAGGGGTATCAAAGAAGGAATGGTTTGGTGTGAGGGGCAGGTGCACATTTGTGCACAGCTTCATTTGTGTGAGCAGTGGGCATGTGTGCTCATTGCTCGTGCAAAGGGGGCTGCAAGTGCCAGCACTAGCTACTTGTGGGAGTTGGGCTGTGCACATGAGCCCAAGTGCAAATTGGACACAGCCTGGTAGTGGGCTGTGGTGCATAGGTTGGGGACTCCTGATTTAAGTCCCAATCAATGTAAAGTAATAAAACAAAAAGCCACACAATGGAGCAGATTATAAAACCAAGAGCAAAAGTAATTTCAAAAAAAAGTCCAAAATGCTTAAAAGTAAGGCTAAAGGTTACAGTTATGGAATATCATAAAATAGGTGCTGATGAACTTGGTTCAGGGGGGAATATTGAAAAAGCCCTTCTTGTTGGGTTTGGTTGGCCTGTCTTGCCTCATTGAACAGAAACATCTGGCTAAGAACATCAGATGAGAATTATAGTTTCTAGGTATTAGATAGCAAATAGATTTATTCAGTGGAGGAAGATACACTAAAATTAGAAAATATTTTGTGGAGTGTGTTTGCATGAAAGAAAAATAGAGATAGCATGACTGGCTGAAGAATTCTGGGAATTGAAGTGCAGAAGTCTTAAACTTTTATTTATTTTATTTATTTATTTGTCAAGCAAGTATTAGACAACAGGTATAAGTATAAACATGCTTATGAATACATGAAATGGATACAAATAAAAAAAAAACAATAGGATAGGGACAGTAGGCACATTGGTGCGCTTATGCACGCCCCTTACAGACCTCTTAGGAAAGGGGTGAGGTCAATAGTAGACAGTCTAAGGTTAAAGTTTTGGGGGTTTGGTGAGAAACCACAGAGTCAGGTAAAGTATTCCATACATTGACCACTCTGTTGCTGAAGTCATATTTCCTGCAAACAAGTTTGGTGCAGTTTATCTTGAGTTTGTGTCTATTGTGTGCTCTTGTATTGTTGTGGTTGAAGCTGAAGTATTCATTGATAGGTAGAACATTGCAGTAGATAATTTTATGTACTATACTTAGATTGGGCCGAAGGCAGAGTAGTTCTAGATTTTCTAGGTCTAAAATTTCAAGTCTGGTGGCAAAAGGTATTCCGCTACGAGTAGAGGAGTGGGGAACTCTCCTCATGAAATATTTCTGGACTCTCTTGACTGTATTAATATCCGATATATAATGTGGGTTCCAGACTGATGAGCTGTATTCAAGTATTGGTCTAATAAATTGCTACGTTTGGAGACCCCTGACTAAGTAGGCACATCCTTAACCATATTAGAGATTTGTTTGAAGAATAAATACAATCAATTCAGAAAAAAAAAAAAGCAATAGACGTTTTTTTCCAACTTACGAAAGCAATAATATGCATTCTCTTTCAGCTAAACATTAGCTACAGCTACAGTCCCTTCTTACCAACAGAAAGTTTTACTGTACATTATGATGGAGATGAACATTGTTTTTATATTACTTTCTTTTCTTTTTAAACCTTTTGATTAATCTTTTTTCCCCATTTTTCACAAATACCTATTTGAATCAAGTTCATTGGTCAAGGCCAATGAAGGCAATTACTGAGGGATTTTGACTTCAGAGGGAAAATAAATTTGGTCAGATAATGCTGCTATTGATCTATTTTTAATCTCTTTTCAACAGTTCTCTCTTTTTTTAAAAAAACAACTTTTGATTTTAGAAGCAGAGTTTATAGGATCCAAATGCAGCAAAAGTAAACAGGGCAAAAATATGGAAACTAATTCATTTTAATCCAAGGGAAGGCTGATAATCCAATTTATTGGACTTTGAATTGTGTCAGCTAAATTAACTTTATTAGGTGTTTAAAAACACAGCCTATTAGCTGAACGATGAGTTAGAAAAACCAGTCAAAAATATTGAGTGGCTACTCATCTAATACTTTAATTTAAATATATATTTATTATGCATTAATCACGTTAATATGGCCATCTATTTCATACAATATGACTGGACAGCATAAACGTAATCCCTTCTTTCCTTCCTTCCTTCCTTCCCATTTATTTTTAGCAGTGAGGATATTCAAATAGAAATAGGACAAGTGGAGGGAAAATGGTTGATACTCAGACTAGTACGTTTTTCAAAGAGGTTTTGCTCAATTCATTTGAACAGCTATAACATTTTTCCCCAGAAGAGTTTGTGGCTACTTGCTAAACTCACTCCCATGCTTTACAGAAAGGAAGCAGTGGAGAAATATAATGTACAAATCTCCATATAATGCTTAACTCCTTGTTCATTCCACCTAATGCAGGGTTTCCCAACCTTGTGAACTTTAAGACATGTAGTTTTCAACTCCCAGAATTACCCAGCTAGGTCCATGTGACTTAAAATTGCCAAGGTTGGGAAACCCTGATCTAATGCAGGCAGGGTTGGGATTCTTCCAGTTCAGACTGGTTCGGGAGAACCCTTTGATGTTCAGCTCACTCTGAACCAGTTCGCTGTGATGAGGAAGTGGGCCTGCCCACCCACCCCTGCTCTTTTCTGTGCTTTATGCCTTTGTTTAGAGCACAGCTGATTCATGCAGTAGAGCAATTTGCCATGCCTCAGCTGTTTTCTTCACAGAGGCTGCTGTTGAAGGTAAGTATGGGCTTGCCTTTTTTAAATGCAGAGCGCGCACACGGAGTGTGGGTTTGGCTGGTTATTATGCCGGTGGAATCCCACCCCTGAATGCAGGTCTATCTTTCCCAAACCTGGTGTTAATGATGGGTAAATGAGGAAATCCAGGCAGTTCAAACAAAAAAAAGGTTTATTGCAAGTTTATGTCCTCTACAAGAATAGGAACTCCAAAGAGTAAAAGCTATGGTCTGGATTGAGATATCTTGTGGGTGTGAAGTAAGTCAAGACTGATGACATGCTTGACTCTTGCCTTGGGCTCAGCCTGGTCATTTCCTACATTGTGTTCTATAGATGTGCTGTATTTCTTATCTCCTTGACCACATGAAATACAATAGGAAGCTATACTAATTAATGCAATTTATATTCAAAACCACTGATAGTTGGTCTATCCTGCAAACAATAGCACACTGTGATCTAGCAGTGCAATTAAAGTATATCTGGGAATCTTGCTGTGTATCTGAAATGCTTCATACTTATTTTGTTATCTTATTCTATAGACCTGGAAGTAGCATCACCCTACTTGAATTCCTGCCTTTGATTTTTCAGTATTATAATGGGCCCTGTGATCTTTTCCATCCATATTTTTGTAATAATATCACTCAAGATGATGCAGTAGCTTTTATAAATTTGTTAAGGTATCTAGTTTGTTATAGAGGTTGAGGCCCTGGACTTGGAACCAAAAAACAATAAATTCTAGCCTTCCCTTAAATAAGCGTGAATTTTACCTTGAAGTAAACTAGGGAGAAGTTTGACTAAGACATTACCTTAATTGATTTTCTTGGTCTGGGCTCAAATCATTCTTATCTGACAGTACTTCTGTTCTATATGTAAAGTGGGTGACTCCAAATCTGCAATCCTGATTGGTCAAATAAAATAAGCATTGGATTGGTTCACTAGGAACCAATCCAAAGAGCTGCTAAAAGGCGGCAAATTCAAACAATTGCCATTGGCTGCAAGCAGGCAAGCCAGCCTATATAAAAGGCTGGCCTCAGCTTCAGCCAAGCGTTCCTATTTACTAACTAGTTGAAGAATAAAGTATTTGTTGTTGGAACCCGGTCTACCTCGTGTGTTTTCCGAACAAAACACTGGCGACGAGGATGGGATCGTCCTGAACGGAAAAACCTGCACGCGGTGATAAGAAGTCCAGATTACAACCAAGATGTCTGGAAACAACACACCGCCCGCACCCTTCAATCCCAACGAAGAGGATTGGGATTTCTATGCTGATCGCTTCCAAATGTATTTGGAGAGCAATGAAATGGAAGACATTTCAGAGCAACGCAAGAGAGCTGTATTCCTGACGCACTGCGGGCCAATGGTTTTCAAGATGGCAAAGGCCCTTGCGAAGCCCCGGGACGTTAAACAACTAACGTGGACAGAATTGCAAAGACTCCTCAAAGCACACTACGCTCCGATGGTGTCCAACTTAATAAAGCGACACGAATTTTACCGCAGAGACCAGAGAGAGGGAGAGACCGTCGTCGATTTCATCGCTGCCCTTAGACAATTAAGGGGTGAGTGTGAATTTTTGAACATTGACGAAGCAATGAGGGATCGCGTGGTGTTGGGCCTGAGAGACTCGACCACAAAGAGTAAATTACTCAACAAGCCCAACATCACCATTACCAAAGCCATCGCGGAAGCCACAGCCGCTGAAGCCGCGAAAAAATCTGCCGTAGCCATGAAAAAAATGAACACACACAGCGAAGAAACACCAACCAAAGACAGAAAGCAGCCTGCCACCACAACCCACTATGAAGAGTCGGGCGAAACAGTTGAATCGAGCGAAGAAGATGACGAGGTCCACCGTTTGCTCACGAACAGAAAAGAGCGCGAAAGAAGAAATTGGTGGGAATGCGCTGGCTGCGGAGGAAACCATCCCCAAGCCGAATGCAGATTTCTCGATGCCATCTGCCGGCATTGCAAGAAACGAGGGCACATCGAGAAGGTCTGCAGGAACAAAAAATACTACAGCCCGACGAGAGGCAGAAATTCCCCAACACGAGCTGAGCCTAAACGAGCCGAGAGAAAGTGGCAACAAGAGAAGTGAGCCAATACACACCAAACTGTCATTATACAGAGCGCTCAGACGGAAAGTGGGAAGAAAATTAAAGTCATCGTGAAAATCGAAGGAAAACACTGCAAGATGGAAGTGGACTCGGGGTCCTTCCTCTCCATGGTATCGTGGGACACAATAAAACAGCTAGTCCCAGGTATCAAACCCAAAGAATTGAAGAAGCAGCACCTAACCCTCAAGGACTATCAGGGAAACCAAATCCCTGTGGTAGGCATGGGACAATTCCAAGTCGCCTACAAACATCACATCAAGGTGCTTCCGCTGACCATAGTCGACCAAGACAGACCAAGCCTCCTGGGCATCGAATGGTTCACGCCATTGGGCATCGGGATGACCGGGGTCGATCGAGTGACTACAACCGGCTGGAAAGACGACCTCATCTGAGAATTCCAGGACGTTTTTGACGGCTCACTTGGCAAGTATCGGGGAAATCCCATTTCTTTCAATCTAAACCCCCAAATAGCCCCACGAAGAATAAAAGCCAGGCGAGTTCCTTTTACACTAAAGGCAAAAATAGAGGAACAGCTGGACAAATTAATAGCCCAAGGGGTGTTAGAACCTGTGGACCATGCCAAGTGGGAAACGCTTATTGTCACACCAATAAAACCTGACGGGTCCATTAGAATCTGTGGTGACTATAAGGCTACCCTGAACCACGCATTACAACCAAGCGCATACCCGGTGCCAGTAGTCCAGCATTTGCTTCATTCCCTGGGAAAAGGCAAAGTTTTCGCCAAACTCGACTTGGCACAAGCCTATCAACAACTCCCAGTGGACCCAGAAACAACAGAAGCACAGACTATAGTCACCCATAAGGGCGCATTCAAATGTCACTGGCTCCAATTTGGAGTAAGCGTGGCCCCTGGCGTTTTCCAGAGTCTGATGGAACGCCTTCTAAATGGCATACAAGGAGTCATTCCCTATTTTGACGACGTCCTAATCTCGGCCAGAGATGAAACTCAATTAAGGAAAAGACTCAAAGAAGTATTAACTAAGTTTAGGGAATCTGGCCTCAAGGTAAAAAGAGAAAAGTGCTGTTTAATTAAGAATAGCGTCGAATTCCTGGGCTACTCAATAGACGGAGAGGGTATCCACCCTACAGACAAAAAGGTTAAAGCAATCAAAGATGCTCCTGAACCAAGAAATAAAACCGAACTACAAGCATTTTTAGGACTAATTAATTTTTATAATGTGTTCCTGCCAAACAAGGCCACTATAGCAGAACCATTACACCGTCTGCTAGACAAGAAGGCAACTTGGACTTGGGGTTACAAAGAAAAAAAAGCCTTCCAAAATATTAAAAGCTTGCTAACATCAACAAACGTTCTCATCCAATTTAGCAACACACTGCCATTAAGAGTGACCTGCGACGCCTCACCATACGGAGTAGGTGCCATCCTGAGCCACCAACTACCTGATGGCAGAGAAGCACCCGTCGCATATTACTCTAGGACTCTATCAAAAACCGAGCGGAATTACAGCCAATTGGACAGGGAAGCTCTAGCAATTGTCGCTGGAGTAAAACGCTTCCATGAATACTTATATGGGCGGACTTTTCAAATCATAACAGACCACAAACCGCTAATGGGGATTTTGGCGGGAAACAAGCCAACACCTAAAATACTGTCCCCAAGAATGACTAGATGGTCAGAGTTCCTAGCAGCTTATTCCTACACTCTGACACATCGGCCAGGGAAACAAATTTCCCATGCGGACGCTTTGAGCAGAGCACCCTTACCAGCAACCGACGAAGACCCGGCACCAGCGATGACAACGCTACAAATCGAGACTTGCCCCGATCTACCCATATCAGCTTATGATGTCGCCAGAGCCACTGCGAAAGACTCATTGACTGCCCGTGTTCTTAGCTGGGTAGGTAAAGGCTGGCCGGAGAATCAAAAAACTGAAAACTTTAAACCTTTCCGGTCCAGACAGACTGAACTTTCAATCCAAAAGGGGTGTTTGTTGTGGGGTGATCGGGTGGTAATACCTGCCAAATTACAACCCAGGGTACTTAGGTTGTTACATGAAGGGCACCCGGGAATGGTTAAGATGAAAAGCCTTGCTAGAAGTTATGTTTGGTGGCCGGGTATTGATAAGGACATAGAGTATTGGGTAAGCTCATGCCACAAATGCCAGGCAATTAGACCATCCCCACCAAAAGCACCCGTTAAGGACTGGGAAACCCCTCGGGGACCTTGGTCAAGAATACACATTGATTTCACGGGTCCTACCAAGGGGCATACCTTTCTGATTGTCGTTGATGCCTATTCGAATTGGCTTGAAGTAAAAGTTATGCCATCAACGACAACAGAAACTGTAATTAAAAAGCTGGACAACCTTTTTGCCACCCATGGCATACCGGACGTTCTTGTCTCAGATAATGGGCCACAGCTAACCAGCATACAATTTGAGCAATACCTAGCCTCCCTAGGTATAAGACATGCCCTAACCGCGCCGGCTCACCCGGCTGCAAACGGCAGGGCTGAGAGAATGGTCCGGTTTACTAAAGAAGGTTTAGAAAGAATGGATGCTGGAGATGTCCAACAGAAAGTAAACTGTTTGCTCACACACCAGCACATAACGCCCAGTACCATAACCAACAAGTCCCCAGCAGAATTACTTATGGGGCGAAAGTTAAGATCTCACCTTGATAGGTTACACCCAAATTTTACCTCAGAAAACCCCCCTGATTCCTCTACACGGTTTAGACAATTCGAAATAGGCGATTTGGTATACCCTAAAAACTTCACCGGGGACCCGGTATGGCTACCAGGACAGATTACCCAAATCACAGGCCCCAAATCCTACCGATTAAAAATAGAGGATGGCAGGGAATGGAAGCGGCAAATAGACCAGCTTTGATCCCGAATTATAGAGAGAACCACAGACTTACAAACATTCACCGAAAAAACCGGTGAATTGCAAACCAAGGTGGGGGGGGGAAAGGCGAGAAATAAATAAAGAACTGTTTAAAACCAAACCCAATGAAACATATGAACAAAAAGAGCAAATAAAAGATTCACTGTTTGGAGAGACTTGCATGAAGAGCCCATCGGAAGGGGCCAGCCAGGCCAGCTCGACCTGCCCGGAGGAAACGGGAGGGAGCGGCAAAACCGCCAGCCTAAGAAACTCAGGCGGCGGTAAAATGGGTAACTCACCCTTCCAGACGGTTCCAAGGAGAAGAACGGACGACACAGCAGCCCCATCCGAACCGGTCGAAGTCTGCACTAAGAATGAACCGCGCAAGTCAAATCGAGTCCGGAAAAGCCCCGCCTACCTGCGAGACTACGTCACCACATAGGACTGAACTAAGGGGGGAGGGGTGTTCTATATGTAAAGTGGGTGACTCCAAATCTGCAAACCTGATTGGTCAAATAAAATAAGCATTGGATTGGTTCACTAGGAACCAATCCAAAGAGCTGCTAAAAGGCGGCAAATTTAAACAACTGCCATTGGCTGCAAGCAGGCAAGCCAGCCTGTATAAAAGGCTGGCCTCAGCTTCAGCCAAGCGTTCCTATTTACTAACTAGTTGAAGAATAAAGTATTTGTTGTTGGAACCCGGTCTACCTCGTGTGTTTTCCGAACAAAACAACCTCCTTCTGTCTTTCAGGGCCATTCTCTATGTCCTTTACAAGGCCAACTCTAGAAGAAATCATGGTGGCTTCATCCATGCCTTAATTTTCATCATGTGATTAGAATTGTGAAAACCAGGATAAAACAGACTTGTACCCCGTGGTCTATCTCAACCATATGTTACTAGCTTTCAAATCTCATAAGGCAGTTGGAAGCCTGCCTTATATTCACATCCATGTATAGTGCAGTTTGAATCATTTTGGGTTGCCCCTAGGGGTGAGCTTCAGCCAGTTCACACTGGTTTTGGCGAACTGGATGTAATTTTATGTCCGGTTCGGTGAACCAGTAGTTCCAATGACAGGCTGGCCCTGCCCCATCCCACCCCTCCCCTTCCAGGAGTCCCCACATGACCTGCTTTGGATCCCAGGTAAGTACAGGGGGTGTGTGGAGCCCAGGGAGGTAGAAAATGGGCCTTCCAGAGGTTCAAGAAGGCAAAAAAAAAAAAACCAGGCTTATTTCCAGCCTCCAGAGAGCCTCTGGAGCCCCGGGAGGTTGAAAATGGGCCCTCCACAGCCCATTTTTGCTTCCAGAATAGTGCAGAAGGTCAAGTAGGCCACAACCACCATGGTCACACCCACCCAGTAACTGGGTAGAAAACCGGTTGTTAAATTATTTGAAGCCCACCATTGGTTGCCTCCCTAGTCTTGCTGCATTTTCCTTCCCTGTCATACTATTGTGAGTGGAGTGGTGCATGAAAGAAACTCTAACCCAGTTGACACAAAACGTAACACCTGCACCAAGCAAAGGAAGTCAGTCTCAGAAGAGGCAGGGGGATCAGAGAGAGCTTGGAGAAGCCCAAAATGCCACTGTTGATAACATGGAAGGAAAGCAGTATCTGTACATTAAAATATAAGCACTTCCAGCTCGTGGAGTTGAGCACAGCAGGATGTCCCTCCAGGTAGTTTATAGCCCTACTGTTTTTATTATCTAGTATCAGTAAGAAAATCAATGCTTGACTACATTTATGGGGCCATTTAGAACTTCAAAGCAGGCATTTCTGCTAGAGAGGAGGTGATTAAAAGGCTCACCCACCAATGTCTTTCTGTGGATTTGCATACCTTTTTTTCTCCAGCTATGTTCCCTGATGGTGCTTTGTAGGCAAAGGGTAAGTATTCAAGACAGCGTTCAGTATCCTTTGGGGTGTGATTGGTGACATTAGAGCAAAACAAAAACAACAACAACGAGCCTTCTGAGATCACTCTCAATCGAAAAGCGAAAGAGAATACAAGCCTGACAAAAAGGGTTCATGCTTCAGAGTTTTACTTTTCTAGGTCTGCGTGGGAAAAAAGGGCTCTCCACAGACATCTTTCCCAATAGGAATGGATTTTGCTTCAGATTTATAGCATCGGACTGCATCTCTCTGCCATATGAGCTAGGCTGAATTTACAGTGCCAATTCGCCCTGTTATAAAAATGCAGGCCTCATTCCAGTTCAGCTCAAATCCTAATGACTACATTGACAGTTTGCAGAAATGATTGATCATGGCTGTAGGATCCAATTTGAGTTGGTCACAAAGCTTTCTGCTTCTGCGGGAACCCATAATTAGGGACCTTATAAAGAAGGGTTGCTGGGATTGGGTATGTCTAGTTTGATGAAAAGAAAGACTAGTGGGGGAATGTGATAGCAGTGGTTCCAATATCTCAGGGGCTGCCACAAAGAAGAGGGAGTCAAGCTTTTCTCCAAAGCACCTGAGGGCAGGACTAGAAGCAACGGATGGAAACTAATCAAGGAGAGAAGCAACCTAGAACTAAGGAGAAATTTCCTGACAGAACAATCAATCAGTGGAACAACTTGCCACCAGAAGCTGTGGATGCTCCAACACTGAAGATTTTTAAGAAGAGATTGGACAATCATTTGTCTGAAATGGTATAGGGTTTCCTGCCTGAGCAGGGGAGGCTGGACTAGAAGACTTCCAAGGCCCTTTCCAACTCTGTTCTTCTGTTAACTCCTCTATCTCCAGAATATACGCACTGAGCTACTCATGCATATATGAATATGTACCTATTTCAGAGAGAGAGAAGTTCCCTGAGGATGGGCTCCAAGATGAGCCCAAATGTTTGGAAGAATAAATCTCTCGTCCCAGTGACCGACTCAGATTGGATCCTGCAATATTATCATGGGACACACACATTTATTTTCTTTCTCAATCATTTCCAGTGTGTGCTCACCGAAACCGGTTGTTACATCGGTTGAATCTCACTCCTGCTTATCTCCCGCTCATGTCACTTGACTGTTAGCGGATCAGATTCTTGTAGAGAGCAAAAGCTTTGATATTGATACGCATCTGAACTGCCTGAATCTCCTGATTTCCCTGGTGCTTGGCAGCTTTTCTACCAAGGCATTGTTTTAGCTCTTTCATTTTCCTTAGTTTAAAAGTTGGAGTTATGAAGTCAGGCTATATCAAATCAAAAGAAATCCATTTACTGTATGTTTTGCTTTGGAAGACTGAACTACAATCAATATAAAATTCAAACTTATGGCACATTCAAAATAAAATAAGGCACATAGCAACACCCAAATCAAATCAAACCTTTATTGTAGCCCAGAAAATACAACAATAAAATACATACATCTGTAATTAAAACCTGGACCCACAGGGAAAAAAAAGAACTTCAATCAGAAATTAAAAAGCTAGAACCAGACTCTGGAACCCACAGAAACCAAACCTATCTCTACCCGTAATAAAACAGCATTATTGATTTATGGGGATTGCTCTTATAAATTTGGTCTGAAGACCTTCCAGGATATTAAATTTAAATAAAAATGTAAATTGGAACATTATAAAGAAGCTATAAGATGATCTCGGCAAGAAAAACCTTGCATGCTGCAGAAATAAAATGTGCCCCCTTTGTACAGAAGAATCTCAAGAGTTCAGAGAAGAGCAAAAAAGATGATTATGGGCCCGAAGACTAAAACATATGAAGAACAGTTGCAAGAATTGGATATGTCTAGTTTAATGAAAATGAGGACCAGGGATGACATGATAGTAATGTTCTAATATCTAAGGGGCTACGACAGGGGTGTCAAACTGGCGGCCCACAGGCCAGATGCATCATGTGTAGGCCACGCCCACTCCAGCTCCATGAAGGGGAAAAACGTCATTAACAGGGGTGGGATTCAAATTTTTTAACAACTGGTTCTGTGGGCATGGCTTAGTTGGTGAGTGTGGCTTGGTGGTTATGTGACTAGGTGGACATGGCTTGGTGGTCATGTTATTGGCTGGGTGTAGCCAACTCAACATCACTCACATTGAGGCACGCATCTCCTCGCCTGGCCTCTCATGACTATGGGATGCTGCAATTGTTGTAAGTGTGAAAAATGGTCATACGTCACTTTCTTCAGTGCCATTGTAACTTTGAATGGTCACTCTACACAAGCAAAGTATCAGCAAAGGAGGGGGAAAAAACTCCAGAGATGTTCCTGAGATAGGAAGTCTAGTCTTGCCAAGAATGTAATAAGGGTTAATGGAGAGGCAGTTTCTGTAAGCAATACCAGAATGTTTCCTTCCTGCCTTCCTTACAGGATTTGGCAGTCATTTCTTCTAACAACCGGTTCTCTGAACTACTTAGAATGTTAACAACTGGTTCTAGCGAATAGGTGAGAACTGGTAGAATCCCAACCCTGGTCATGAAACTCACATGAAGACACTGTGAAGCAGTGAGTTTGACACCCATGGACTAAGAGGGGTCAACCTATTCTCCAATGTACCAGAAAGCAAGAAGAAACAATGGATAGAAACTATTCAAGGAAAGAAGCAACCTGGAATTAAGGAGAAACTTCCTAACAGTAAGAATAATTAACCAGTGGAATGGCTGGCCTTCAGAAGTTGTGGGTGCTCCATCACTGGAGGATTTTAAGAAGAGACTTTTAAGAAGACACTGGACAGCCACTTGTCTGAAATGGCCAAGCAGGGGGTTGGACTACAAGACCTTCAAGGTCCCTTCCAACATTTGTCTGATAAATGTGCACACCAAAACAGGGAAGCCTGGAATTGCACCCCAAGGTATTTCCAAGTTACCTACCTGTTCTACGGAGATTCCATTACATACCTATTTATGTAACCTACCTTTGTGTCATGCAAACCCTAGCACTGGTTTTTTTGAAAATTTACGATGAACTTTTCTTTTAAGGCAGTGCCTTTCTCATTTGCCATCTAGGAGACAGACAAAATTACTACATCATCTGCATATAGCAAGGATGGTATTGCTCAATTTGCTAATGTTGGAGAGTGCTGATTAAGAAGATGAGGGAGCCTGAATTACTAAATTGATGTACAAATTTAAAACACAGGAAAATTGGGGAATGGAATATAATTGTCTTACCCATCTTTTGATGGAGAAAGCTCAAGAAAGGTCTCCCTACGGGAAACATCTGACTCTCAGTGAGGTGTTAGAATAGAGTCTGGATAAGAAGGAACAATCTTTTATCCCCTGAAGGTTCCTGAAGTTTTTGTCATAGCCTCTCTCCTGAAATCAGATAAAAGCTGATTTGAAATCTACAAAGGCTGCAAAAAAAGGAGCCTTTGAGGGTTGAAGTGAATTTTTCAGCTAAAAGTCGCAAGAGGAGATAGTGGTTTAAGGTTGAACAGTCTTCTCCAAATCTTGCCTGTTTTTCAGCAAATACTATTTTCACTTTAGAACTGGTGCAAAAATTTTAAACACCCTTCGCTTATAATTTGCTTATTGCATTAAAGGCAAGCTAATTGGTCTATGGCTGGCAGGGACAAGTCTATTTCCTGTATTCTTACATACAGGAATAACTATGGTCTCATTTCATTCATATGGAAAACATAAAACGCTATTAATATCTGTAAAAAACAATTGCAGCCAGCACTGGGCGCCACCAATCTTTATTTACATTTTTTTTTATTAGCAACTCTGAAGGAACGAAATTGCATCCAGGAGATTTCACAGATTTCAATTGCACAGTGAGATCCATAGTCTTGGCTAGTTAGGTAATCCTCAATTTATGACCGCAATTACGGCCATAATTTATATTGCTAAGCAAAGGTGATTGTTAAGTTAGTTGCACCTAATTCTATGACTATTTTTTTGCAATGGTGAATCACTGCAGTTGTTGAGTGAACCAAGTGGTCATTAGCAATAGCAATAGCACTTAGACTTATATACATACCACTTCATAGTGCTTTACAGCCCTCTCTAAGCGGTTTACAGAGTCAGCCTATTGCCCCCTACAGTCTGGGCCCCCATTTTACTGACTTCGGAAGGATGGAAGTCTGAGTCAACCTTAATTCTGGTGAGAGTCAATCTGCCAAATTGCAGGCGGCCGGCAGGCAGCAGAAGGAGCTGGGACTCTAACCACTGTGCCACCGAGGCTCATTAAGTGAATTTGGCTCTCCTTGACTTTGCTTTTCAAAAGACAGCTGAGGAGGTTGCAAATGATGATCGCATGATCTTGGAATGCTGCAACCATCATAAGCACATGCCAATTGCCAAGTGCCCAATTTTTGATAACATGACCCTAAAGATGCTGTAAACTGTTAAGTGCACAAGCTAGTTGCACGTCACTCTTTTCAATTGTAACTTCAAATATTCACTAAACAAATAAGGACTACATACTACCTGTATACACAAAAGTCCATTTTGAAGAAATCACCATTTAGGAAGGGAATCCCCTCTGGATTATTTAACAGTTCTGATTTAAAATGTTCCGAAACTCTCCCAAATATCTGCATATATTCAGCAGATGTGATTCCCTGAAGGACAGCAGTTAACCATTCAGATTGTCTTAAGCTTAGCTGCTGCAATTAATCTTCCTAGTCCTCTCTCGCCACTTCTTCTTTCTTAGATTCTATAAGTGCTTTATAAAACTTCTCATGCTCTCTGAGTGATTGAAAGCAACCTAGTGAGTTGTCAGATGGAAAAGTAGATACTGTAGTAAGAAAGGCCTTCTTTTGCTTCATTACATTTGTGTCAAACCAAAGTTTTCATCACAGAGGAAGAGGGCTAGAGCTAATGGATGAAACTCTAGATAGTGAGGCCTGGAGAGAAAGTGGATAATGGACTTCTAATGCAATAATATCTGTTCGGAAGAGTTTGCTAAACAAATCTGAGAATAGAGTTGAAGAAGCAGCAGAAGATTTTTGAGTAGCAAAAAGGAACTACTGTAATCTAAGACAGTGTCGCTCAAACTTGGTGACTTTAAGATGTGTGGACTTCAATTCCAAGAATTGCCCAGCCAGTCAAGCTTGAGAAACACTGAGCTAAGACCTCTGTAAGATTGCAGCCTGTTCTAACCAGGGGTAGGGTTCAAATTTTTTTACTAATGATTTTGTGGGCGTGGCTTGGTGGGTGTTGCTTGGTGGGCATGGCAGGGGAAAGATACTGTAAAAGCTCTATTCCCTCCCCACCCCACTAACCTGCTTTCCAGCTCCGTTCTCCTATGCAGGGCAACAAAAAAAAGACCCAGCCGATCAGCTGGGATTCAGGAGGCAGAGAATAGAGGCCAGTCAGAGGTGGTGTTTGCCAATTCTCTGAACTACTCAAAATTTCCATTACCAGTTCTCCACAACTGGTCAGAACCTGCTGAATACCACCTTTGGTTCTCACCCTCTCCTTGGATCCTGGATGAAATACACCAAAGCTATTCAACCCTTTGTGAACCCCAGGGTCATCCAGCTGCTTGTTTTCATGATGCTGTAGAAAGTTAACACCTACCACCCTCATGGGAGAATGAAATATTTTGAGGATTATTAAAAAGGCAGAATATTATATTTCCCTGAATGAGAAATGGAGAAACATGTTTTTTTCGGGGTAGGAAGCAGACTCAGTCTTTCTTAATAGCCCCAGCAGAAACTGAGGAGGTCAGCTTTTAGAAATGCAGATTTGGTAATCCATTCAAGACAAAATATTGTTAAACTTCCTGCACGATAGTCTGAACAAAGGCAGAATGGTAGGATTAGCCCTCACTCAAGATCCAACATAGGACAAAAGCCATTAAGCCACAATGGGAATTGCCCAACACCCTTTCAGAGCAGTCCAAACTTCAAACAAACTTAGTTCAGACAAAAACCTAGGACTGGCATTTCCTCTTTTGCCTATAGAGCCAGCTATGACCCCTACATAACCCCTACACGACCCCATAGGAATTTGACAACAGCCAATAGAATACATGTTCTTGCACAGGAACAGGAAGCTCAAGTGAAAAACTCAAAGAAGGTATAAATACTCTCTCTCTCTCTCTCTCTCTCTCTCTCACTCACACACACACACACATGCACACACACACACACACACACACACACACAAAAACCTCCATTTTGGTCAGCTGCGCAGAACCACAAACCCTGGTAGTTCTGTTTCATCAATAAAACATCTTTCTAATCAACCTCCACATTTCCAGTGTCCTAACCAGATGGATATTTCTTCACGCAATGCCTTTTCTCTTTAGCATTCCTCTTCCATATTTTAGTGTTTCTTCTCCAAGTCTCACCTAGCATCCATTAAACTCTCTTCTCAGTCCATTTAAGACTGACCAGACTACCTTTCTCTGAATAGGAGAACAGAATACAGAGGTGGTCCTCCACTTATGATGGCAACTGAATCCAACTTTTCTGTTAGTAAGGAAGACAGTTGCTAAGTCAATTTTGTCCCATTTTACAACCTTTCTTGCCACCGTTGTTAAGTGAATCACTGCAGTTGTTAAGTTGGTAACATGGTTGTTAATTTAATCTGGCTTTCCCATTGTCTTTACTTGTCAAAAGGTCCCAAAAGGTGACCACATGGTCCAGGGACACTGCAAATGTCATAACTGTGAATCAGTTGCCAAGCTTCTGGATTTTGATCAAATGACTATGGGGATGGTGCAATGGTTATATGAAGAATAGTCATGTCACTTTTTCTTAGTACTGTTGTAATTTCAACTCCAGATCAGAACAGAATAGAACTGGGAGGGATCTTGGAGGTCTTCTACTCCTTCGAGCAGGAGACTTTATACCATGCCAGATAAATGGCTTTCCATTCCTTCTTAAAAACCTCCAGTAATGAAACACTCACAATTTCTGAAGGCAAGCCATCCCAGTGGTTGATTGTTCTCACTGTTAGGAAGTTTCTTCTTAATTCCAGGTTGCTTCTCTCCTTGATTAGTTTCCAACCATTGGAAAAAATGTAGTCCATATAAAAATTTAGTTAAAAAATGTAGTCCATTTTCTACATCTACTGAAGTTATCTAGTCCTCTGTAACCACTGTAGGATATTTACCTGCCAACAACTCTTTCATTGCTCAGCTGTTTCTCTTCAGAATTATGTCTCATCTAAATATGTCTTCCTGGAAGTTTTAAAATTTCATCCCTCATGGTTCCAACTATATCTTTGTTCTTCTGTGAACACAAACACACACACACACACAAACACACCACAGAGATGCTTCCTTATTCCGGACGCCTCATCCCAAAAACTAAGCACAGCGGTAGAAAAGAATATTTCACTTGGATTATTTTTCTCCTCCCAACACCCACTCCAGAGTTCACACAGATGCAGGAATATGTGTGACCAGATGGTGCCAAAGCATAGCTGGCTACTGGCTTGTCAGAATGATGCTTTGGTGGTAGAAGAAGAAATGTCTTCCTTGGAGAACACTGTTCATTTTGCTGATGGATTCAAAACAGAGCTATTCATAAAAATAGAAGTATTCAAGTCAGCCCAACAAAAACGCTTAGAGAAAGATTTCAGTATGATCTAAAATATTTAACTACCGAAGTAGCAGAGAATGTTGTGTAAGTGGTATTTGTCAGAACGTTGTGTAAATGGTATTTGAACTGACGCTTAGAATTCATTTTCTTAATGTGAACCTTAATTAATTGATGGATAGATCGATTATGTGCTGTCAAGTTGGTTTTTCCCCTTAGTGTCCACATCGATAGATTGTCTCCATGATGATCTGCCATCTAATCTGATTTTCAGGTCTTCCAACAGTGCACCCATCACCATTCCAACAACATCATTAACCTAAATACATGAACCCAATAATACAATACACAAACCAAAAACCAGTTACCCTTTGAAATGCACACTTCTCTGAATTTTGCAGCACCCGCCCCCCATAAAAAAAAATACATATAGCAGGCAAACCTCTTCTCAAATGAAGACATTAAATTTAATAGAATAACATACAATATCATGAGTAAATTGATTAAAAGCTGCACACACACACACACACACCTCTTTTATAGAGAAAAATGGCAAACAAAAATGTGTGTTTGGAGGCAAAATGAACAATACTCTCATTCCTTCACTTCTTTTATCTCTGACTGGTAGAGATTTTGGACAAACTGGGAATAGAAAATCAGGAATAGACAAATTTGCCCTTCTCTTATCCTTGATCAAAAACCATTTGCTCAGATAACAAGAATGTTTTGAAAGACATCAGTTCAGCAGATGTAGATAAAATGAGACACTATTTTCTAGCATTGATATACAGTATTATCCTTTTGATTGCTAAAAGGCACCACATCTGAAATTCACCAGCCAGATTCCTCAGTATTACTCACTATATATATGCATCAGGAGAATGAAACAGAATAAGTGGGATAGATCCTTCACATCTCAAAGACAGGCAGATAGACCTCTCTCTCTCTCTCTCTCTCTCCCTCCCTCCCTCCCTCCCTCCCTCCCTCCCTCTCTCTCTCTCTCTCTCTCTCTCTGTGTGTGTGTGTGTCCCCAATAACATTTACTAGAAAGAAACTGATCATTGTGAAGTTTGCAGCAGACATGGAAGGTGAAATTAAGTCCAACCTTCAAAACTAGAGTTCTGAAAACATCTTAATGACACAAAAAGGCCCATGTTATTTAAAAACCATATTTTTGTCCACACTAGATGGCAGTGTAGTATACAATCAAAATATCTATCTTTTGGTACCTCAACAATGTAAAAAAAGCTGGAGGAAGTTTGCTTCTTAACATACATCTGTTATTGTCTACTTCCACATTTCTCTTCAAGAATGTTTATGATAGAGATGACAACTAGCTCAACATTTCTTGGGGTACAATGATGAATGGCACAGATCTCAACAAGAAATGTAATTTTTAGCTATTAGCAATATCCCCCAAAATGATTCCCCTGAAATGGTATGAGAGAGAATCAAGCACTGTCTAAATTTTTTAAAACGTTAAAGGTTGATGTAAAGAAGGGTTTTTTTAAAAAAATAATAATATTTATTTAAGCCCATGTCACACTGCACCAATGGATGCAAAGAGGATGTAAAACATTAAAAAAAGCTTGCCATCCATTGGAAAACGCTATGCATCTGTTGTGCATACGTGTTTCATATGCTCTATCCTTTGAGCATCCATCCACTGAGATTTCATCTGCTCAAGAAGTTTTGAGCTGCACAAAACTTTTTGAGCGGATGAACTTTCCGCTGTGTACGATGTAAATCCGTGACATATGAGCAACAAACGTTCTATGTCCATTTATCATCCATTAAACGTCCGCTGTATCCTCTCTGCATCCTCTGGGCATCCTTGCAACTCACATCCGCTGCAGCTGAAAATGGAAAGAGGGAGGAAACAAAAGGTACACGGAACGTCTGCACAGCGGTAGTAGCACGGAAATAGAAAGGATGAGCAGTGAACGGTTTGCATCCTATATACATCCTCTAGGCTTCCTATGAACATCCGTTTAACATCCCCGCTACATACTACCCACGTCCGTTCTTTTCCTTTCTTTTCCGTTCTGTTTATGCAAATTTTTGCCACTTTTTGGAGCGGATGACAACTAATGGAGCCACCCCCGAAAATTTGCTCATCCACTGTGTCCTTTTTGCATACGTTTTGCATCCGTCGGCCAGTGTGACCTAGCCTTTAAATATGTAGATTTAACAAGTCAGAATAATATATCTCCTCTCAGGTAGGGGTTAGAGGTGACAAATCTTAAACATGCTATTGAGATACCATGATTTGTATCTTTCTGAATCAAATAAAAAGACAAATATTGGCAGTAAATGGGTGACATGAAATTACTGTGTGGTTGTGTGGAAAGTTGATCACCACATCACAAAAAAAAAATGTTGAGACTTTGAAAAAAGTGCAGAGAAGAGCAACTAAGGTAATGAAGGGCCTGGAGACTAAAACATATGAAGAACAGTTGCAGGATTTGGGAATGGCTAGTCTAGAGAAAAGAAGGACTAGGGATGACATGACAGCAGTATTCCAATTTCTAAGGAGCTTCCACAAAGAAGAGGGAGTCAATCTCTTCTCCAAAGCACCTGAAGGCAGGACAAGAAACAATGGATGGAAACTAATCAAGGAGAGAACAACCTGGAATTAAGGAGAAACCTTCCGAACAAGTGAGGACAATTAACCAGTGGAGAAGCTTGCTTTCAGAAGTTGTGGTTGATCCATCCCTGAAGTCTCTGAGAAGAGACTGGACAACTTTCCTGAAATTGTGTAGGGTTTCCTGTTTGAGCAGGGGATAGGAGTAGCAGACCTCCAAGGTCCCTTTCAGCTCTGTCTGATTGAAAAACACAGAAATTGGAATTGTACTATAATCAAAATCGGAGATATAAACTCACTGTGGAACTTTTTAATTCTTTGGACAATCCAGAACATGTAATTATATATTACACGTACATACATGTAATATATAATTACATACATGTATTTATATATTACATGTATGTATATATATATTCAGCCATTCAGATTTAGCTGGTAGCATTAAAGATGTTTGCAAGCACAAAGTATTCTTTGAAGCAGAAGATGCAGTCAGTTTACCATGCAGTGTGGAAAATAGAGGGGTGCTGTCTTAATGCTGGTCTTGTCCTAACTTCGTTGGGAATCTTTGAATCTAGAAAACAGCTGATTTTTCTCAGTTTGATTCCTTCATCCTCATCATCCTCTTTTAATGACTCCATAATCCCTTGCAAGGTGGAGTCTGGGCAACTGAGTGGAGCTAAGTGTTTACTGGCAGGATGCCCTTCTTGTCACCAATGTGGAGTATTTTTCAGCAGATATATTCTTCGGGTCCCCATATCTGCCTCTCCCTAGGATCGAACTCACAGCCTCCTGATTGTGAGGTGAGAGCTGCACCTCTGGGCCACTGCACCACTCAATTTGATTCCTTCATACAGCTAGGAAATTTAGAGATGATAGGGACAAGAGAGGGTTACAAAGAGCACTCCAGCTTTCCTTCCATACTTTGCAAGCCAAGGCATGACTCATTTTTTTTAACTGGCATGGGCAAAATTTGCTCCAGAAAAATTGTCTAGGAGTAAGCCAAACAATCTTGTTGGATTTACTGTAAATTTAAATTAGTTTGTATTAAATTAAGTAAATAGAGTTTATATGATGTCTCCCTGGGTATGCCTTCAGCCTAATGAAAAATTATAGGCCAGGGAAAACTTCTAGGTGGGGGAAAGGGAGGACAATTCTGCAGACTGTGCTAAAGGCTTGCTATTTTTCTTATTACGTTTCCCTATTAATTCAGTGGCTGCCAAAGTTACTTTCTGTACTGAAAGTATCTTTCTGTACTGAAAGTATCAGTACATCTGTTTGTTCCAGATGATTTTGTTACAAGATGTGACTGGGTTTGCTATAGTGCAGTGGTTCGCAACCTGTGGCTCTGGAGCTGCATGTGGCTCTTTCATCCCTCTGTTGAGGCTCCTTGTTGCTGGTCGGCTGCACAATTGATAGGGCTGTTATTTAAGACAGGTAGAAGAAAAAGGATGCTGCACTAGGAGGAGACTCTATGGTGGGGGAACCGGACTTCCAGTCGGCTCCATAATTGAATGGCGGGGCTTCCAGTTAGGACCTTTGTGGCTCTTTGAGTGTTTAAGGTTGCCAATCCCTGCTTTAGTGGGTATGTGTAATTTTAAATTATTCTGGCTGTGTCATGTGGGAGAATTCACTGGAGAAGGCAGTTGTGCTTGGAAAAGTTAGTGGTAAAAGGAAACCAGGACTCCAAAGAAGACGGTGACTGGACACCATCAAAGCTGACAATGGCCAGAGCATAGAAAAACTCAAAGAAGTAGTGCAAGATGGGAAAATATGGAGAGATTTGGCCTATAGAATCACCAAAAATCAGATATGATTGAATTGATAACATCACTACCCTCACCACCTCCATCATCTTCATGGAACTTCATAGCCTTCAGCTTGGATCCAATTGACTTCTGCAACATTCAAGGAACATGCACAGCATTGCCAATGGATGAGGGAAGCTGAGCAAGGAGAGAACCAACTGAGAACTAAGAAGAAATTTCCTGACAGTGAGAACAATAAGAATGGCTTGCCTTCAGAAGTTGTAGGTGTTCCATAATGGAAGTTCTTAAGAAGAGGCTGGATAGCCACTTGTCTGAAATGGTCTATGGCAGTGATGGTGAACCTTTTTGTTGTGGTGTGCCAAAAGCATGTGCACACCAGCACCCACAATGCAATGCACCCCCTCTGCATATGCGTGCGAACCCCCCTTTACCTGTACTGTGAATGAGCACACCTCCCAGCTGATTCTCAGCTCATTTGAGGCTGTTTTTGCTCTCCTGGGGGCTCGAGGGAAGCCTCTGCAGCCTTCGGAGGCTGAAAAATGGGCCTGTTTTGGCACTCCCAGTTTCGACACTTCTGGTTTCAGCACTTCCGGTCTTTCCGGAAGGCCTGTTTTTTGGCCTTCAAAGTCTTCAGAGGTTTCTCTTGAGTTCCTGGGAGGGTGAAAAAAGCCCTCAAATGGGCTGAAAATCAGTTGGGAGGCACGCATGTGCAATGTAGGTAAGCTTGGCTGGGGCTTGTGTACCCACACAAGTGGCTCCACATGCCACCTGTGGCACGCGTGCCATAGGTTTGCCATCAGGGGTCTTGGGTCTTCCACTTGAGCAATGGGTTGGACTAGAAGACCTCCAAGATCCCTTCCAGCTCTTCAATTCTGTTCTGTTCTAATTATTCAACAGAGTTCAATAGACTTTGGAAAGCCATAGGTTGTCCTCCGACTCCTGGATTTAGATGAGAATCCTTCCCCAGTCCAGCCAGATCTTCTCACCATGGCTACAGCTTAAATATAAACAGTTAAATTACAGATTTTCATATAAAACTCTCCAGCCTTACCTACTGTTTTCCACTGAGCTCTTTTGATCCCATTTTTAGACTTTCATTGGTCACAGATCATAAATTAGGACAATTATCACTCCAATAATTATTGCTGTAATTATAATCTGTTATCTAAAGCAAAAGTCACTATTATTTTATGACCCTGAAGCAAACGATGAGTTGGTTCTCTGATCTTTCAATGGACAAACAGCAGTAAACAAAATGATAAAAGATTTGAGTCTATTGGAATAGGTTCTTTGAGATGAGGTCTTTCTCAGCTGAAAGGAAAAACTGAAGTATAAGTCAATGCTTGTTCTGAAAGTTTTAGGCTCTTTGGATAAGAGAGACTTTGACTAGCTGGGCTAAATTCATCTCTCTTGGTGAATAATGAGGATATATAGGTAGTCTTCGACTTACCATAGTTCAGTCCCTTTGAAGTTACAACGACACTGAAAAAAGTGATTTGTGACCATTTTTCCACACTTATGACCATTGCAGCATCTCCATGGTCACATGACCATGCTTGGCCACTGACTCACATTTGTGATGGTTGCAGTGTCCTGAGTGTCAGGGCAGTGATGGTATTCAGCTGGATCGCACCGGATCAGGTGAACCGGGAGCAAGGATTTGACATGGGTTGCTCAACGGTCATAAGTTCTGGCTAGCCACACCCCCAACCTGGTCGCCACTGGCTCGCTCACCCTGCCCACCTGATGTTCCCCTAAGGTATTTATTTCTTTTTTCCCCCTCCCAACAATCAGCTGTGATCAGCTGTGCCGGGTTTCCCCTTTCTGAGGCTCAGGAAGGCAAAAAATGGAGCGGGGGGGCTGATCCATTTTTTGCCTTCCCAAACCTCAGAGAAGCCTTATGGGAGCAAAAACGCCCCCCCCCCGAAGATCTTCTGAGGCCAAGAAGCTCCCAAAACGAAGTGTGGAGGGGTGCTGTGGGCCCCTCCCATGCTCTGTTTTTTTTTTCTTCCTGAGCTTCAAAGGAGCCTTACGAAAGCAAAAACATCCCCCTTGAGGCTTCTCTGAGGCTCAGAAGGCCCCAAAAACAGGTGGGACTACAAAAAAAGCAAAAAAAAAAAAAAGTAAAAAAGCCACACCCACCCAGTCATATGGCCATGCCCACCAAGCCATGCCCACAGAACTGGTAGTAAATTTTTTTGAATCCCACCACTGTGTCAGGGTTCTGGCAATTGCCCTAATTAAATCATGAGCCTTGAACCAATCTTCAACAAAATTGAAAAGATTTATTAGGAGCAACATGTTGGCATTAACCTAAATGAAGCCAACTCTGACATACATAATTTACAGTCACCTGTGATCCTGTTTCCCCACTCCCGCCCAGGTGTATCATAAATCAGATTCTCCAAGGAATCTGGGCTGGGTGTCATCAATCACGTTGTCCAACGAAGGATTTTTGTGGGCAGAAGATCCGGTAGCCTAGTCACAATCTTTGTAAGATAAGCATGGAATGTACTTCTGGTTTTAAACTGCCGTACTGCTCCTTCAGAATCCCCCCCCCCCATTTATGGCAACTCAAAAACAGGCATAGGAATGTTTTACGAGTTAACACTGAGGTCATGTGACCCCCTTTTGCGACTTTCTGACAGTCAAAGTCAATGGGGAAACCAGATTCACTTAACAACTGTGCTACTAGTTTAACAACTGCAGTGATTCAATTAACAAATGTGGCAAGACAAGTCATAAGTTGAGGCAAAACTCAACAAATTTCTCACTTAGCAACATAATTTTTGTGTTCAGTTGTGGTTGTAAGTTGAGAACGACTTGTATCAGTGGGAGAGCTGTTCAGATACTTTAGAACTGAATGCAGAGTAAATTTGATATCTGTTTAGATTTGATTTTCAAAGCAATGTCATTGATGTGCCAACTCTCCTTTTTTATAGCAGTGTTACTCAAATCTTCACAGCTTTAAGATGAGTCGACTTCAACTCCCAGCATTCCTCGGTCAGCACAAGATTTCACTTCTAAATATAGAGATAGATTTTGTCCAGGGCACAGAGTTGGCACAGCACACAACTTGGGATAATTTGTATAATTTCTGGGTTTTAAGAGACAATTTTGATTGTCAGGACCTTTGCTACCCAATTTCAGTGTGCACTTCAAGGTCTCATTTTCTGGAAAGTTCCTGGGTTACGAAAACTCTTCTTTTTCCAGCTTCTACTCCTATACAACTCACTTATTTGCATGTTCTGATTTTTTTTTTAAAAAAAATCCTATCAGCAAATCCTGCTGCGTGATCTTGGGCTGGTTTGGAAGCCACAAATAGGGAGTTGAAGACCCCATGATACCTGCTCATTAAGAGTTAAACACAACTATTGGTCATCCTGTAGGAGGTTAAAAACCTACCCCACTCCTAGAAAAATGGATTATTTTAAGAAATATTAAAAGGGCAGAATGTTTCCCCTAAAAGGGAGGCAAAATTCAGCCCCCCACCTTTGTTAATGGGCCATTAAGGACTGGGGCAGATTACATAACAAAGATCTACCTCCTTCAGGCAGAAGCCATTTAAACCCTTCATTGCACCATCCACCAAGTGTCCGCCAAACTTAGCACAGACAACCTACAGAGCTACTATAACCTCTGACAGCAACCAATCAGGATACTCTTCCTGTGCCCCACGAAGTTCAAAACCAGAGACGATATAAAACCCAAGGACTCTCAGCATCTCTTCCCTTTGTCTTTGCCCAGGAGCTCCAAGGCATGTGATCTTGTCCACCATTAAACTTTCTTTCCAAGCAACTTCCATGAACCAGTGTCCTTTTCCCCACTTGGAACTGAACCAAGAAGGATATTTCTTCCAACAACTCTTTCCCACAAGTTTCTCTTTATCCCGATTTATTAACCAAGTCTGGAACATTTAAATTATTATTTCCAAATATGTGTTTTCTATTGATATTCTTACCTAGGGATGCAGATCTCAGATGCATGTGACAGTGGAAGCAGGAATATTCAAAATAACCAGATATTTATGTCATGTTTTAAATTGTTGATTTATATAGAACAGTGGTGGCTAACCTTTTTAGGCTCCCATGTCGAAAATTGTGTGTGCACTTTCTTCAGTCTATTCAGTCTGTTTTCTGAGACTTACAGTACAGAAATTGGTAGATGGTAGGGAAAATAAAATAAAACAAAGACCACAGTCTGCTCAGGAAGTTCTTTCCATAAAATACAGTCAATTTTTTAAAAAAAAGGAAGGAAGAAAAGACAAAAATAGATTTTGCAAATTACCAGCCCAAGTCTAGCTAAGATCAAAACACCTGCAGCAGTTTGTCTGTTTCCCTTGCTCCCGTGCCCGTCATTTTTGGCAAGGAAAATGTCCCCTGTCATTTCAGTGCTAGTGTACAGAAAGGTGTTAGGTGTGATTCTCTGATATTCTAGTTCATTATTTAGTGATTATTTGCAGCAGGAATGAAGTAACTACAAAAGGATAGGCATTTGAATGACAGGGAAAATACAGAATATAGGAAGGGGATGAGTTGGTTGGGGAGGGAAAAAAATACCCCAATGATCCTTTCTGCTTTATGAAGCATTTTCTTTGAATATAAGACTTGGAAATTTCAGTTTTAGATTCTCCCGTTTTATCTTTGAAATTTCATCTTGCATTGGTATCATTCGTTTCAACAAAGAATTAGATGCATTTGTTTGGTTTTTTTTCCTAACACCTGCTCCATTCAAGGAACACAATATTTCAACGTTGATAAGAAACGAAAACTGGAGGAAGAAGGGAAATGGAAAGGAAGCAGTAAATATGATCAGATTATCTTCCTCATCTGTTAGTAAGGTTACCAGATCCAGGCTGCCAAAAAATTGATGACCGTCTGATGGGAACCAAAAGTTAGACCATTCTGTATTGTCATGCTGCCATTTTGGAGTCCACAGTGAATTTGTTGTTCTAGATTTATTATTTTTTTAATTGTTTTTATTGCAGTTTTCAAAAAATACACATCTTATTTATATTCGTTACAGTGTTTTAGCATCGACAAATACACATGTCTCATTGATCTTATTATATACACATCTACATTGATAATTCCTTCAGGTCTTTTGTTTTATTTACAACCATCTATGGATAAGTTCACATTGGAAATGAAAGACAAAGAGGATTTCAATTATTATGCAATATGGGATAAATGGTATGAGTGGAAAAAATAGATATAAAGATTAGGAAGAATAGTTTGTTCTAGATTTAAATCATCCTGCTGACTAGACAATTGGGGCAAGGAGAGATGACTGTGCTAATCCATCTGTAAGGGGTTTGGTTGTGGAAATATGAAGGTGGAGCAAAGCTAACATTAACACCAGCAAGTTGGGGCAAATGGTTTTAAGCTGATGTTAGGCTCCTGGCATCTATCAAAAACCCAAATCTTTTCCAAGCACAATTCTCTTGAGTAAGCTTACTGGTAAGAAAAGGTTGTGATTATAAGAATTCCAGCAATTGAACTATCTCCCATTTAAGTTGGAGCAGATATTTCTTTAATTCTTTCTATATTTCCTCTCTGCGAACAGGGGAAATGTCAAATCTTTACTTGCAGTTTACATCACCATCTCCTGAAATTTTATCAGCCTGGGAATTATTCGTTATCTGATCTCTTCCACAGTTTTCTGATCTTTTGAGCACCTGAAGGCATCGGATCTCATGACATGTGATGTTATCATTCTTTCTATTGGATATGTATTTATTGCATCCTATAGATATGGAAATATCCAAGATATGTCACCAGGGCAATTTGGTCTCTCTCTCTCTCCACCCCCCTCTCCTCCTCCCTCTCCCCCCCCTCCCATCCTTTCTCTCCCTCCTTCTTTCTCTCCCCTTCTCTTCCCCTCTTCCCCCCTCCCTCTCCCCCACTCTACATGCATATTTTAAGTCAAAACCAGACATAATATTTATAAGTGACTCAGGCAGACACTACTATAAGGAAGAGAAGGAGATAAATCACAACCAGACTTACACCTTCTACTATTATTATTATTTAATCCAATAAAAGCAGTTCCAGTCTTCCTGTGGCGTTGATTTTTGTTGATCTGGTCTACCTACTGGGGTTGACACATCTAGCCTAAATGTAACTGTGTATGTGGGATGTCAGGGAGAAATTTGGGGTTAGCATCTATCTAAATTAAGTCAAGGGGAATTCATGTCCACTTGAATGTGAATGCTACTTGCTAGTGGTAGAAAAGGTAAAATTGGCCTTGTGTGACATGTTAGTTTTCCTGCCTTCTAATATTCAGTAATATATTTGCACTACTACTTGAGTTGATTACTGAACAGATCCATTTGAGGGTTTTGCAGAATATTGTGTGCCATAAACTCAGCAACTAGTCCAGGTTTTCATCTGTTGCAATCTCAGGATAACCCCAGCCAGGCTTACCATAGGCAGAAGGAGCCACTAACTGTGAAACTGTTCACTTGTTTGTATGAATTTGGCCAAGGTGTCAATATGCAAAAACAAAACAAAGCATTCTTTCTTCTTCTTCTTCTTCTTCTTCTTCTTCTTCTTCTTCTTCTTCTT
>BLBF01000010.1:9426220-9457459 GCA_015471245.1 Laticauda colubrina
AGAGAGAGAGAGAGAGAGAGAGAGAGAGAGAGAGAGAGAGAGAGAGAGAGAGAGAGTATGTGTATGTGTATCTATTTCAAATTGTGGCCTCTGCATGTTCTAATCCCTTCCACTCACTCTCTAGGACAGTGGAGAAATGCATACACATTATGTTAAAGTAACCCATTCAATTAGGCAAATAATACTACTGTGCACAAAAAGTGAAATTTGAAAGGGTCTATTCTTGAAATCTACTTTGTGTAGCAAGTGCTTAGGACTGAATTGCCTTTTTTTCCCCCTGAGATGGAGTGACAGCCAAGAGATAAATGCTCAGCACACAACCAAAGTTTTTCTTCCTATAGCTTGTGCATTTGGCTACAAAAGTGAGAAATACTGAGGCTGCAATTCTGCAGCCACTGACTTCATAGGAAACCCCTGAATAGACATGCATTATGATTGCACTTTTCAAGTACTTTTCAGGTGGTAGGAAATGCGCTGATTGTTAAGAAAAACTTCCTTACAGTAAAGCCCATGTCACACTGCACCAACGGATGCAAAGAGGATGTAAAACAGAGAGAAACACTTGCCATCCGTTGGTTAACGCGATTCATCCGTTTTGTACTCACTGCATACATTTTTCATCGTCTCTATCTGTCCAGCATCCGTCGACTGAGGTTCCATCTGTTCAAAAAGTTTTGAGCTGCTCAAAACTTTTTGAGCGGAAAATGTATCCAATGCGCCCGTTCTGCATCCACAACGCATACGGGGAACATCCGTTCTACATCCGTTGTCATCCGTTACGCATCCACTATATCCACTAGGCATCCGCTGTGCATCTGCGCAACTCAAATCCACTCCAGTGGAAAACGGACACAGGGAGGAAGCGAAACGGACGTGGAACGAATGCGCAGTGTTAGTAGCACGGACGGAGAAAGGATGAAAGCGGATGCAGCTCGTAAAGAAAGCATTTAAAATGGAAATAATGTTCGCAGAGGGGACCTATCTCGGATATTAAGGATGTCTAGAGGATGCAAAAGGACACATAGTGGAAAACCTATATTTCCTATAAAAAGGGGGAGCAACTCACCTGGATCTCACTTTCAGTCCAGGAGTCTTGCTATGCAGACCTCTGCAGCCTTCATCTGGCTCTTGCTCTTCCACAGCATCCAGTCATCTCCACCATGGATCGTAACACACTCCTTTTGGTAGCCACCATCGTTCTGCAATAGTGCGAAGCCATCTACAGGCTCTTTCAACCATTCTACGGGAAGGAAAGGAGGCGGCCAAGAAGTGTCTGGGTCTGAAGATGGATTGGGAGAAGAGCAGAGTATGGACTGTACAACAAGCTGATGGTGGAGCTGAGGAACGAAGAGCCTCGTGCATTCCAGAACTTCATGAGGATGCCTCCAGCCATGTTTGATGAAGTTGTGCAGTGGTTGACACCTAGGTTGACCAAGCAGAGCACCAACTTCCGGCCCAGCCTGGACCCTGGGCTCAAGGTGGCACTCACTCTGCGCCACCTGGCCTCAGGGACCACCGACAGGAGCATGCAGTACGGCTGGAAGGTGCCACACAACACCATCAGCATTGTGGTCAGAGATGTGGTGCAGGCCATCATCAAAGAATACCTGGAGGAGCTCCTCCAGTGCCCCTCCACTGAAGAAGGCTGGAAGAAAGTTGCAGAGCAGTGGTATCAGAGGTGGAAATTCCCCAACACCGTTGGAGCCATCGATGGGAAGCACGTGGCCTGCAAAGCTCCAGCCAAGTCGGGGTCCACTTATTTCAACTACAAGGGCTTCTTCAGCATCATCCTTTTCGCCATGGTCGATGCCGACAAAGTTCATGTACATCGATGCTTCAGGCAACGGGTCAGCTTCAGATGCCCAGGTATACAGCGCCAATGACCTCAAGGAGGGGCTGGAACGCAATCTCATCATGGGCTTCCCAGATCCAGACCCCCTGCCCAACGACACGCAAGATGTGCCCTACTTCATCATGGGAGATGACACCTTCTCCCTCAGAGCCTACCTCATGAAGCCCTACACCTCCAGATGCCTCACCCGTGAAGAGAGGATCTTCAACTACAGGCTGTCCAGGGCAAGGCGGGTGGTGGAGAATGCTTTTGGCATCCTGGCCAACAGGTTCCAGGTACTTCTCACCACCATGCAGCATCGCCCATAGACCGTGAGGAGGATCGTGGAAGCTTGCTGCATCCTGCACAATCTCATGCGCACCCGCTACCCAGTCTTGAAGAACAGGCTCGTGGACCTCCAACAAGGCAATGGGGACATGGAGCCTGGGGAATGGAGGCAAGGGCAAAACCTGATCGACACTGAGGATGTGCAAGGCCCCAACAGAGCCTCACGTGAGGCGAAGAAGCAGCGCAACCTCCTGAAACACTGGTGCAACTCCCCGGCTGGAGCAGTGGAGTGGCAAGACAGGATGATAGATGATTAATGGATGCTTCCTTCAGCCTGTCTCATCACACCGATGAGATTGGGCCATGTATGTTGGGTGGGCCTACAATGAACAGGGGATTTAATAAAGAGTTGTGTTTATGTTGACATGTGTGGATGAATGATTACATTATTATTGATAATAAAGGGCCATAGGTGTGGCACCTGGGAGGATGGACCATACAGTCCCACTATGCTTGCACTGGAGGTTTATCTATCCCACTGCTATTACCCATTCCAAAGGTATCCCTGCCCATCCCACAGCTATTACCTATCCCAAAGGTATCCCTGCCCATCCCACAGCTATTACCCATCCCAAAGGTATCCCTGCCCAACCACAGCTATTACCCATCCCAAAGGTAGCTCTGCCCATCCCACAGCTATTACCCATAGCAAAGGTATCCCTGCCCTCCCACTGCTATCTTAACCCATCCCACAAGCATGCAAAGGCTTAAACCATTTCTAAAGTTTCCACCAAGATTTTATTTACTGAAATAAATGAAGCAAGTGTGTGAAGCAAAGATAATCTTTATTAATAACAAGCTGTAAAAGAAAAATGACCCAAGTCAAGTGTCCAAAGCAAAAATAAAGTCAACAGGTAGCCACCCAGTCTCTGGCACTCTTCTTGGTCACTCGGAGGCATGCCCAGTCTCAGGGGTGAAGGGTCCAGATGCTGTGGAGCTGGCTGCTGCTGGAGTGCTGGTCTGAAGCGCCACTGAGGTGCCTGGCCCCGAGAGGACAAAAGGGGACGGTGTGTTGAAGGAGCTGTCAGACAGCTGGCTCAGCCCCGTGATGTTGAGGGCCCCTTCCTCCATGACATGGGGTGTCAGCCCCAATACCGATGACAGATGTACTGAGGCCAGGCTTGGCTGTGGGGTGGAGGAAGGAGCAGTGTAGTGGGGCTTTCTGGTCTGCAGCTGGGTAAGGACTGGTGTTGGTGGCATCGGTGGCGTGGGTGGCATCGGTGGTATGGGTGGCATCAGTGGCATCAGTGGCACTGGTGGCGTCCGATGTACCTGTGCCTGGACTGGGAAGGGCTGCCTGTGCTGCTTGACCTCCTGGTAGCCATAGCCTTGGTAGGGTAGGGCCTGTGGAAAGCCTTGCAAGGGCAGTGACATCACCTGGGGTGGAGGAGCAGGCCTGGACTGGGTGGGAGCAGGTTCACCTTGGTCTGGAGGGTTGTGAAGAAGATTGGTGATCCTGTCCTTCACCACCTAGTACTGGGGTTCTGCCATTTTCATGAGGGTCTGGTTGACACAGGCGAGGAAGGGCTTGCAGTTGGAGGATGGGGCGTCGGTGTGTACCAGCTGAGAGAGGAGATCTACACTCCTGATGGTGTCTTTTATCTCCAATAGGACAGTGTGGCTCTGTCCCTCCGGTTTGCCTCTCTGCCTTTCTGTGGAGATGGAGCTGGGGGTGGATGCGGGTTGGGCTGTGGTGGAAGTGCCATCTCCTTTCTCCCACTGCATCAGGGGGTCCTCCACACACTCCACCACAGGTAGTGCAGCTGTCGGGGGGGTCTCCGTCGTGGCACATTCCACAGATACCTGCCTGGACACAGGCTGCCTGAGAGAGAGGGTTGTGAGAAGGGCTGCTCGTTGGTGGTGGATCTCACCCTCCAAGAAGCTGCACTTGGCCATCACGAAGGTCTCTCTGTCCGTCAGCTTGACCGCGGCCTGGCCAGATTTCTTGAGGTGCAGCTTCCCGTACCAGGTGTGCATGTGCTTCCACCAGCCGAGGAGCACTTCCGAAGTGTAGCCCAGGCTCTCCGCCTTCTCTGTCCAAGCAGCCTGCTTCCTTTTGGTGTCGTGATGGAGCCTGTGTCCCTTCCGCCATAGATACTTGTTCTCCCTCAGCCACTCCAGCACCTCCTCCTCATGTTCCTCTTCTATGTTGTATTGCCTCCTCTCCCATTCACGCGTCTGCCTCTTCCTCCCATTGGCAGGACCATATGGGCCCTCATCAGAGGGGCTTCGAGGTTGTAGGGGCTGCTCCTCCACACCACCACCAGCAGCAGCAGCAGCAACAACAACAGTTGCAGCAAAAGCAGCACCAGCAGCACCAGCAGCACCAGCAGGACCAGCAGCACCAGCAGGACCAGCAGGACCAGCAGCACCAGCAGCACCAGGAGCACCATCAGCACCAGCAGGACCAGGAGCAGGACCAGGAGCACCAGCAGGACCAGCAGGACCAGGAGCGCCAGCAGGACCAAGAGCACAAGCAGGACCAGGAGCACCAGCAGGACCAGGAGCAGCGCCAGCAGAGTAAGCACCAGCAGGACCAGCAGGACCAGGAGCAGCGCCAGCAGAGTAAGCACCAGCAGAAGCACCAGCACCAGGAGCAGCGCCAGCAGAGTAAGCATCAGCAGAAGCACCAGCACCAGGAGCAGCATCAGCAGAGTAAGCACCAGCAGAAGCACCAGCACCAGAAGCAGCGCCAGCAGAGTAAGCACCAGCAGAAGCACCACCTCCAGAAGCAGCATCAGCAGAAGCACCACTGCCATAAGCAGCATCAGCAGAAGCCCCAGCACCAGAAGATCGAGGCTGGGCAGCAGACACCCCAGCAAAAGCAGAGTCAGAGCCAGGGGTGGGAGGGTGGCCCTGTCCCTCTTGCCAGGGTTGGCAGCAGATGGCAGAGGCTTCCGTTTCTCCCCATGGTTGTTGGGTTGCTGGCTGGCTGGCTGGCTGGAGAGCTGTGTCTGGAAGCAGGTCTTTCCTCAGAATGGTGACCTGCTTGGGAGCTGCTTCCCTTTATATCCGCAGGGCTGATGCAATGCATCCTCCCCGCATGCGCAGTGAACGCTAGGCTTTCACTAGGCTTCCGCTAGGCTTCAGCTCTGCATCCACTTCATCCGCTCTGCATCCGCTCTTTCCGTTCCGCGTCCGCTTTGCTGCGCTCCCCCAGAAGCCTTGCGGATGTGCCATCCGCTCTCATCCGCTTCCATCCACTACGCTTCTGTGGAGCATCCGCTTTCCATCCACCCTACGTCCTCCCCCCATCCGTTCCTTTCCGTGTTGTCCGCTCTGGTTATGCAAATTTTTGCCCCTTTTGAGAGCAGATAACAACGGATGGAACATTTTTCTCGTCCGCTGTGTCCTTTTTACAAACCTTTTGCATCCATCGGCCAGTGTGACAGGGCCTTAGAACAATAATTCTAAAATGGAACCCATTGCAAAGGCCTCTTTAGAGAAGCTAGGCTATCATTTCTAAGGGGAGGATTGAACTCAGGGCTCTAAACAGCCCCTTCCAAATTAACGATTCCATATATACTGTATGAGGGTTCCTTGGTATTCTCTGAGCTCAGTTGTTTTCTTGCAGGTGTTTCATTATCATTATCAATAGCATTGGTGATGTTACCTAGTTTGGTAATGAAACATCTGCAAGAAAACAAACAAGCTCAGAGAGCACCAAAGACCCCAAATTTCAATACTGGGTTGCAAATAATATCCTCTATTGAATCCATGGTGGTGCAATGGTTAGAATGCAGTATTTCAGGCTGACTCTGCCCACTGCCAGGAGTTTGATCCTGACCGGCTTAAGGTTGACTCAGCCTTCCATCTTTCTGAGGTCAGTAAAATGAGGACCCATTTTTATTGGGTCCTCATTTTATTGGGGACCCAATATTATTGGGAGCAATATGAGGATGTAGTAAACCACTCTCAGAATGCTGTAAAGCTCTGTGGAACAGTATATAAGTCTTAAGTGCTATTGCTATACTATATATCTGCTGCTCCTGCTCCTTTCTTCTCTTTGTTTGGTAAAATCTGAAAAAAAATGGCTCTGTCTCATCCCATTTCAACCCTATAAAACTCTAGGCTGTGTTATTTAAATGCTTGGTGTAAATTTGTATTGCAGATCAATCTGACTTCAAATGCTGTTGAGATTTTGCATTAAGTTTTTGTAGTGTACAAGTGTTTGTAAAATTGTATGCTTTACAAGAGCCTGAGGTGAAGAATGTTGGCAGTTTCATTGTTTTGTTTAAGGTTGCCATAATGCCAAAGTTGAAAAAGTAGGGGACTAACTTTAATAAAATCCATGATTCTTCCCCCAGTCTTCCATATAGTTCAAGGACTAAGAAGGGGATGGGGCTGTATCTCAAAGGACTGACAGATTGTATTCTCAACCTAATGCATGGAGCTTTGAGAAAATGCTTGTCTCAGAGTTTGTTGGGTTGGAGCTTGTTACTTGGAACACTGACACCAATATTAGTGGTATATGGGAAGAAGCACAAGTATATTATTTTTTAACTTTTTAATTTTTTTTATTTATTTCATTTGTCAGTCGCTTATAAGATAATAGATATAAGCATAAACATGAGTAAGAATACAGGAGATAGGTACAAATAAATGGGGACAGTAGGATAGGGATAGTAGGTACGATGGCGCACTTATTCACGCCCCTTACAGACCTCTTAGAAATGGAGTGAGGTCAATTGTGGTTAGTTTGAGGTTAAAGGAGTGGGGGATAGAGGATGTAACAACAGAGTCAGGTAGTGCATTCCAGGCATTGACCACTCTGTTGCTGAAGTCGTACTTTCTGCAATCAAGTTTGAAGTGGTTTACATTGAGTTTGTATCTGTTATTGTTGTGGTTGAAGCTGAAGTATTAATTGACTGGTAGGACATTGTAGCAGATAATTTTGTGTGCTACTCTTAAGGCTAACTGTAGATGGCATAGTTCAAGGTTGTCCAAGCCCAAAATCTCAAGCCTGGTAATATAGGGTATTCTGTTGCAAGCAGAGGAGTGTAGTACTCTTCTTGTGAAATACTTCTAGACTTGCTCGATTGTATTAATGTCTGATATGCAGTATGGATTCCAGACTGATGAGCTGTATTCGAGTATTGGTCTGGCAAAAGTTTTTGTAAGCTCTAGTTAGCAATTCGATATTTCTTGAGGAGAAGCTTTGTAAGGTTAGATTTAAAACTCTTAATGCCTTTTTGGCAATGCTGTTATTATTAGACATAAGCAACACAGAATCTGATTGGAGTAGCATCAGCTGGATTTAAAAGCCATCACCACCACCAACCAACAGCAGAATATTTTTCTCTAACCCACAAATCTTGCAAATCTAGTTAAAAAAAGAACATCCCGATTCAGGTTCAGCATGCACTGCAGAGCTGGGGAAGGAGAGGTGAAACAAGTTGAATTCAACCTAGATTATTTCTAGAGAGCAGCAATATTTCTTGGTTTGATCAACTAGAACTGATCAGCCATTTCCCTCTAATGGTTCAGAAAAAAAATGCTTAGTATTTCTGCTGTGGTGGCAGCTCTCCCCGATTAACAAAGCACAAAAGCGAGTTCTCAGCAAAAATCCCGCTAATGAATCTTAAACACACATACACATGCATGCACTACACACAAACACCCTGATATTGCCAGTTAGGATGTGTCGGATATTGCCATACTGCTAAAAGGTTTATGAACCACGCTGGTTTTGTGTGAAATAGATTTTGGTTTCCACCATGAAAGCAAAGTCCTTGTTTCTCCATGAACAATTACTCTACTCTTGTCACTTTCATTACAGAAATGTTACAGAGATTTGGAGCAGTGGGAGAGAGGGGAATAAATCTTCCTATTTTGCATAAGATTTTTTCAGCTTTACATCCATCCATCCTGCTTTTTTTTTTGTGAGGGACACCAGAGTACAATCTGATTAACCTCAGATTATAATATGGTGCTTTTTAAAATGGTTTTCTTAAGGCGGGGGTGGAATAGTTTTTTTTCCAAATAGTCACTTGTAGTGTTCAGCAAGAATGTGGACCAATTTGATAAGTGTCCCTCATCTCAACAATCTGCATCTGAATTCTCTCTCGCAGGAATACTTTAGTGGAATATGTACAGTACATGCTGTATTTTCTTTGAATGACAGGCAAAAGGCTTGGTTTAGGGTAACACCATATAGTTATTTAATTTCCACCCCACCCCCACCAATCAATGTCTAAACATTTTATGTCTTGTGTTAATTCTTGAAAAAAATGGGGGAGGGGGGAGAATCATGAACCCTCAATTGTCAATAACACCAGAACTTATAAAATTGATGTCAGGATTCCAGCAATCGCTCTAATTAAATCATGGTTCTTGAGCCAAACTTCAAAAAACTTCAAAAAACTTCAAAGGATTTATTAGAGGCGACATACTGGCACTTCGCTGTATGAAGCCAACTCTGGTATGTGTAATTTACAGTCACCTGTGACCCTGTTTCCTCCCTCACCCCTGGGTGTCTCATAAACCAGATTCTCCAATTGAGCATGGGCTGGATGTCATCATTCATGTTCTCCAATTAAATATATTTAGGGGCAAAAGCTCTAGTATTTTAGTTACAATCTTTTAAATAAAAGAGTTGGACTGTACTTTCTCTTTCAAATTACTGCACTGGTCTTCCAGATTTCCTTCCACCTTCCTCCCCTTTTTTATAGAAAAACATAGGAAAGTTTTATGAGTTGACAATTGATGTAGTTGAATGCACACTAAATATTGGAGAAAAACTTTCTCATGGTTAGAAAGGGGAGAAAAAACTTTCTCATCATGCTCAAATGAAGAGGTTAACTTCATTTTGAAGAAGGAAAAAAAAAATAACCAACCTAGACTTCATATAAACATCAAAGTGGAAGACACTGCTGATTTCAACTTTCTTTCCATGTGTTAATGCCTTAATGCTGAAAGATATCTCTGCAGTCCTTGGATTTGTCTTCCTGAAGATGACAGTCCAAAAGAGCAGTTCTATAACTGAGAACATTTTGCAGAATCTGGTCTAGTCACCAGAAACCAAAGGTTTATTCTTCCAAACTTTCAGGCTGGTGCTGGAGCCCATGATCATTAGGGAACTTCCTTCCCCCCTGAATTTGCCCTAATGCTGGGCTCCAGCATGAGCCCAAAATCTTGGAAGAATAAAACTTTGGTCCTGATGACCAACTTAAATCATGCTCAAACCAACCCTGCAATGTTATCCCAGGACACCTACATTTACCTTCCTTTGTGAGAAAACTTTGTGAGTTATACCAAAGGTGCTTTTTCAAGAGGCAACTGGACTTTTGTTTTTTGTTTTTCTTTGAAGAGGTTTCTCTTCTCATCCCAGAAGCTTCTTCAGCTTCTGGGATGAGAAGTGAAACATCTTCAGAGAAAAAAACACACACAGCAGAAACTCCAGCTGCCTCTTTAAAAAGCTCCTTTGGAACAATCATGAGAATCTCCAAATACAGTTGTGTGTTATAATTTTTTTTTGCTTTTCCTGATAGCTCTCCAAAAATGACCAAAAACACCTTGAAAAAGGAGGAGCGACATTTTGATTTCTATCATAACATCTGACTTAATTTTTCTATAATAAAGGAGAAACAGAATAGTCTAAAAGGCGAAATAAATTCTTCCTTACTGCTATTCTTCTCAATTCTTTTGGTGTTTAGAGCTAGCAATCTTTTCTTATTTTTTCCTCATTTATTCTGACTGTGGTGCTGGCAAAATAATGCATAATGGTATGTTAATCGATGATTATAGGGCTGAAAACAACAATCATAGAGTTCTATGCTGTAGTCTTGCAATTATAACTTGTGAATGAAGACCATTATGGGTCATTTTTAAAGAACCACATATTGTACAAATATGTGTATGGAATTTGTGGCTTGTTAGAGGTTAGTGAACACTGGAGCCAAAGCATGTTTTCATTACATTTTATTTGTAGAAAATCAAATCCAAAGCAATAGCTTATAAAAGATTTTCATTGTAATATGTCGGCCAGGATTGAAACTGAGTGGCTGCCTGATGTTGCTACCACAACTTGGCAATCATAGTCAATGACGTGGGAAGCTGGGACAGGAAGGGTGAGTGGCCCAGCTCAACTGTAGGACAAGCCTCAGGATGATGCTAAACAAGAAATTGATGAGTATGTATTCTTATCTTTATCATCTTCTTTCCCTGTCAGATTTGTTATTTTCATTCCTTTTCTGACTTCCATTTCATCCCTTTGTCTATGGAGATTCACAATCATCCAGGTCACTCAGTTAGAACCGAAGATGCTTCTTGGATGAGGAGTGAAACATTTTCAAAGAAACCAAGAAGTCCAATTGTCTTTGGAAAAAAGCACCTCCCTTTCTACTTCTACATTTTGTCTTAGTTTCTTCTGATATATCCTTTTCTATTCCTTATTTCTGTCTACTCTGCTTCTCAATTAGATTAGAGCAGAAGTTCCCAATAGGCAATTTCTAAGAGTTGAGGTCTTTAAATCCCTGGATTCCATGTAGTCATGGATGAGAATTCTTGGTGTTGGAAGTCTACACACCTGAAATGACCAATGCTGGATTACACAACTCTACACAAAAATCACAAGTCTACACTAGAGCAAGTCAGCCAAATTCAAGATCTTTTTTCTACCTAAATTTATTTAAAAGAGTGGGAAACATTTGTTACCTTTTACAATGTACATATTCTGAGAGCCAAAAGGACTGTAGCTTTAAAATGTAAATTGCCAAGTCCAAGCTTGGGAAATTGTTCTGGATTGGGTACTATCAATACCCTAAACCCAATGCATCTTTGCAAAATTCAGACGATGGCATTGAAAAGTTGTTTATAACATTAATGTGTGATCAAAATTCATTGCCCAATAATAAATGGCATCAACTTAACAGTCACAGCCCAATATGTGACTTCCTGAATTTGGTTTAAGCTTTCCCTTAAAAGGGTGAGGGAATCAACTAACACATGAGAAAATCTTCTGGACTGGTCATTTCCAACAGGCCCAACCAAAATTTATTACTTTTCTTTTAACAAGATATATATACAAACAGCATTTATCATGTACAACTTCAATGAATATTTCATTGGGGACAAATTAAGATGATCTGCCCACTTCGATCCTTAGCACAGCTTAGTCTGTAATACTGTAATAAGACAGTCACAGTTCTGCCTAAAAATACAAAAATGATCTCAATTGGTACACGAAAGTATTAAAGATGGTGATCAACAGCAGTCTTGTGCGTGACTTTTTAATTGCTCCAATCTTTGCATTTAATAGATTAACCCTTATTTTTTTTCTAATATTTCAGTTTATTTTTGCATACAGCTTAGCACCTTCTTGATGTCTGTCCATTGTTCATAGGTGCATTCAATTGTCTCATACATTAACAGTTTTCCATTAAAATACAGGTGCTGTATTTACAGAAATTGATGGTCATGAATGCAATTTTACATGTATGTAGCACCTTTCATTCAGGGGAAAAAAAAAAGAGAACTATACAGAGGAATTACAAACAATTTGTTCCACCCGTTGAAATTCAAGTCAAAGGTGGGCCAGGTCAACAACTATATTACAATGCATAGCCATGTTACACAACCATTTAGGCCGAGAAGGACATGTGCTTTTATGTCCAGAAAGTAGATTTTTTAATCAACTACCCAGTGCAAAAAAAAAAAAAAAGTGAAGAGGCTCTAGAAGGAATCATATTCTGAGAGAGGAACTTGGGTGATCACAACTTCAGTTTTACACATCATCTGGAATGGAGCACTTCCGAGAACACTTTAAAAACCCATTGCTTTTGGAGTTGGGAGGGCAGATGACAGCGCCACCTATTAGGTCATTCCTAGGCAGTGACTCCTTGTGATACCTACAGAAATGGGACAATGCAAAATGAAATGAAACGAAAGTGTCAGAAACAAGTTTATAAAAATGGCACATTTATTGCTACAGGACAGTCATGTACATGACGGCATCAAATAACTACAAAATGGGAAACATAAAAGGTCCACAGCAAGCTGTGTGTTTCGCTTTTGGGGATCTCCAGCGCACAATCTGTTTTAGACACTTCTATAAATCGGAAATACACTGAAAACATGGGGGAAAAAAAAATATCGAGGCACTCAGCCACACGTTGAAAAACAAAGTGTAACTGTTATCTTTTTAAAAAATATTTTTGTCCCTTTTATCATTTTTCCCTTTTTTATTTAATTTTTTTCCCCTCCTTTTAAAATGTTGCAGCTATGGGTACAGTCGCAAAAAGAAGTTCCCCGCTGCGACCTCCAACTTAAAAAAAAGAGAGAGAAAGAAATAAGGGGGAAAAAAAACCAGAAGGAAAAAAAAGCTATCGTACAATTTCATCTTGGTAACACATATGTAAAATAACATCTTTTAAATAGTAAAATAAAGTAACAAACTTTTACTTAGAATGATTCCAAACATCTACAAAGAAGAAATATTCAGAATCTGACAACCTCATCCCACCCTTTCACCCCCAATATTTGTGGTATAAAAGGATTGCTCCTGTGAAAAATAAGCCAAATATATTTTTTTTTAAATTTAGGCTTTTCTTTTATCCTACTTGGGTGTACTACAGTTTATTTTATAGCAAAAAGGTCACTAGACAAACAAAGCTTTGTAACAAAAAGGCAGGCACTGATACATGGTAAACCTCTGCTTTTCTGTATCTTCACTTAGTTGCATCACAAGTAACAAGATTGAAAAAGGCCACAGTTCATATATGTTCACCATTACATTAGTCTATAATACTTGAAATGAGTATGGTCAAACCAGCACTGCACAAGGGTGAATCAGTTTCAAGTCCCATGAGAAGATGCTAGAAAAATGAAAAAGAGAAAGAAAAAGAAAGAAGGAAGGAAAGAAAGAAAAATCTTGGTGCCCCCATTGTGTTGGAATTCATTGTATTCCATCTTTAGAAAAATCATTTTTTTTCCTTCTCGTATCAGTCAGTGGATTAAGCTTGACTTGTGCTTTTTCTCACCCGATAAAATTCTCTTCGTTTGTGGCAATGTACTATTATTACACGGTCTGGCACAGGTTGCACTGTGCCTGTTGAACAGAACAATGAAAATTTGGAAATTGCTCTGCATTCCTCCCACTCTATCCCCACCCGTCCCCACCCTTCCAATGAAATCAACGAATAAAACAAATCGGAAGACTGAATCAATTACAAGTTGCATCACTGGTTGAACTGACAGTTGTATAAACATTAGTGTCCTTTGCAGCTACACGTAAGACAAATGTAAAAAATAATTAAAAAAAATCTAGATGAACAGATTTCCTTAATCTGTGTATTCATAAATTACTTGAATGTGGAGGTGGATCATTCATTACATGTTGAATAGATTTCTACAATTGTAGTGTCCAAGTACTGTTCATTACGGTACAACAATGTGGTTTTTCTTTCGTACGAGTGTGCAAAGCACTCCAAATCTGCTGAATTTCCTGACAATTGTGGAAGCATCTCAAAATCTCAACACGATGCTTTGCTTCGAGCTCAAAAGACTTGCGGAATATATATGGAACACTTCAAATTCGAAACAACTTGCACACCTCTACCTCTCGGTCACTAAAAGTCATTGCCAGATCTTTTAACAAGTGATAACTCCCACTGTGGACAGCAGCAGTGAAAGGTAAGCAATTCTTGATGTCTTATTTCTTAGGATCACACACTAAATTAAAGCAAGCAGAGGAGGGAGGGGAGAGGGTGAACAACAGAAAACATCATGACTGATTAATTTTCAAGTTTAAATTCCATTATGGAACAGGAAATCATGTCCAAAACCACAGAGATTAGATTACTGTTTTATAAACAACTAAGCCTCCATTGGTTCTATGTACATCACCATTTTCATTCCTGTTTAGAATCATCTCTGCTGTTCAAATGTACTGAATGGCTGGTAATGAAAACCATCTTTTTATCAATGTTCTGTGACTGTGCATGTTTCAAGATTCATGCAATGTCATCAATCTGGGCAATTATTAAAAAGACAGCATTTTGATTTTGCGTTGATAGCTCTCTCTTATCCAAATTAAGTTTTATATGCAGAGCAGATGATTTGAAATCTTTGCATTATGAATGTAAACAAGCAGAAATGCTCACACTGATGACATCAAGATGGAAGTTTACGCCTCTTTGATTTATCCAGGTTTTTAGCGCAAAGTTATCCTCTGAAATAACAACTTCTCATTAAAAGTATTAGAATTGTTTTTTATAAAAAAACTTTAATCCTAAACTATATTAATAACTTGTCAATTAAAAAAGAATCCTCCAATGTTTAGAATACCAGTACTAAAAGAATTAGGTTTAAGACAAACATTTTCATCTACACATATTCTATCAGAAGTATGGCATCTGCGATGAAATACTCATTTCTTGTTCTGATTTCAACTTACACAGTCTCTGCTCTATTATGAGCTTAATCCACCTCCACATTTGAGAAACTTATTAACAAATAATAGTATTTTTTAAAGTTTTACTGCTACTGAACATATTTACAATTTTCAACACACACAGGTAATCAAAATGTTTATGGATATGGAAAGGGTGGTTCACATGGCAAACTACCATATTTGTTCTTTTATCTTTTTCAGTAACATAAAATTAAGATTCTTATTTCTCACTATTTCATTTAAATGAGATTTTGTTTCAACCACACAGTTTAAAAAAAAACAAAAGTTTGATACAATGTATTAAAACACATAATAACAAGAGTCTACATGTAAAAATATAACTTTTACATACACAATTTCAAAATAATGATACGTTTGCCATTTTGTTGCATAAAATTTACAAATGTATTTTTTTTTTCATTACTATGTAACTGGCAAAACAGGAGAACAGATGGAAAGTCTATAGACCGTTTTCAATGGGTATATGGCATTTACTCAGTGTTGATAGGTGGAAAATCTATTCAAACCGGGAGATTCCATTTAAAAATAACATGCCAAGTTTGCATGGCTATTTAAAAAAAAAAAATCAGAAGCTTGAACCGGACACAAAAAGATGCTGACAAAGACTGAATTGGGAGCAATGTCAGTTAATTGTTCTGTCTCCCAAAGTAAATCTTTGGAAGATTCACTGTGGGTGCTTTTTGGGATGCCCTGAAATCCAATTATTGGATGAGCTGCTGTGTCATAAGCTTGATCTATACCAGGGGTGTCAACTCAAGACCCGGGGTGCTTAGATCTGGCCCACGGGCCATCCTGGAAACAACAAAGGACGGCCCGCGGTGCTTCTGCCAATGAAAATGGCCTCCCGGGCTCAGTTTTCACTGGCAGAGGGTTGCAGGCTGTGGCAGCTGAAAACGGAGCTCGGGAGCTCGTTTTTGCTGGCAGAAGAACTGCGGGCCACCACAGGCACTCCCGACACATGTGACATCGAGCTGGCCACTCCCACCCTGGCCCCCCCAAGGTCAAACACAACCCTGATGCGGCCCTCAATAAAATTGAATTTGACACCCCTGATCTATACTTTCTATAATGTATATGCGTTAAGTAAAAACTTGGTTCATACTGGCCAGAAAAATACTGTTCTACTCCTTCCTCCTTAAGAAAGTGCAACTTAATGCTTTAGAACGGGTAAGGCTTGTTCTAATGCTGTGTGACAGTTGGATATTGGCATTTTTTTTAAAAAAAAATGAACGGAGGAGGCAGTATATGGTCTGTCTTTCAGGAATACCCTCTAAAATGTTTTCTTTTTTTTCAAACCAAACTCTCATACGACTAGCAACTGTCCACCCCACCCCACCTTCGACCATGTATTCTGAAACGCCTCGATGCATATTGTATTTAAGCTACACACATTAATTTAACATTTCTACTGGTTTGTTAAATCACAGCCACCTTTGATTTATGTTACATTTTTTTTGATGATATAAACATTGGAAGGCACAGTGGTAACATTGTAGCATTCTAACCTTGTACCTCTGAAAATCTTAGAAATAGGGTCTAATGAGAGCAACAGTTGTGGTTTAGAATTCTCCACCACTCCACCCCAAAAATCAATTGCCTGGGCCATTTTCTCCCCAAACTCGTGTTGACTGTAGGGGAGGGACTAGAGCCCCTCAGAATTCCTAACCGACATCCCAGCACTCTGGGAAACCATAGTACCAAACTTCCTTGGGACTTGGAGGTCTCAGCAATGTGGCTTACGCTTATCGACATGAGACATACCTGATCTAGTCCCGTATTCTCCCCAAAGGACTCAAGAGATTGCTTGCTACTTTTCTGTAGGCATGACAAGCAACCTCGGGGTGAGAATTCATCCTGGAACGGCCCCTCCAGCAACAGAGTTGGCACTACAGGTTACAATAAGGAACTGAAGGGGCCAATGGGGGAAGAGAAAGAAGATGTCAACAGAAACTTATTTACAGTAAAATCTTTTTTTCTTAAAAAAAGTTAATCAGTACTTTGTTTTTTCTTTCTTTTTTTTTTTACAGGAGCAAAAAAGTCAGAAACAAATGAACAAAGCTTACCATAGTCACTAATTTTAATATATATATATATATATATTTATATATTTATATATATATTTATATAATATTTATATATGTGTGTTTGTGTCCATGTGTTTTGTATTTTGACATAGGTCTATAAGATCCATCTGTTCCTCCTACCCTAAGGAATGGCTAATGTCATTACTTCAGTTTTCATTAGGACATTTGCTGGTTTTGTAAATATTAGGGTAGCGAAGCATCCCTTTTTAATATCCAGTAAGTATAAACACTAGTTGACTGGTACACCAATGAAAACGTTCATTTTTTTTCTTCAGAAGTACACTTTTCATTATTGCAAGTTTACAATTTTTAAATTAAATATTTTTTTTTCAGACTTACAAATTAATTATATTTTTTTTTTCCAAAAGAAGTTTAGGCACAAATGCATTGTCCCACAGTGTGGAGAAGATTGCCGTTCAGTCTCCTGGCTGTGCATTGACAGCTGTCAACATACTCCTTGAAACATTCCAATTGATATGTTGAAAAGAGGTTGTCCCTCAAGTTGCACTTTTGTTTTCTGTATTTCAAAATCAGGAATGCTGAAATCTCTTGCGTCTGTGATTCGTAACTACTCAGACTTGTCTTATTATATTACAAAAAAGGGAGGGGGAAGGGTTAAGTGTTTATATGTTTTTTTTTAAGATAATACAGCTGTTTAAGGAAGTGGTCTCTGGTTTAAGTGAAGAAAATGTGGCAACTTGGACCTGTGAAAGAAACGGAAAAATTTCAGGTCAGCTAAAATGCAATCATCTTTATTATTCTTAATTTTATTTCATAACAACATATTCAGCATAAAAAAGGCTTTGGAAGCTGTTTCCAACAATCCTAACTCTATCACCCAAATGAAGAGGCTTATTGCTCTTCTGGAAACATGTGGAAGATTTTTCACACTTCAGGTTCAAAATACAGAGGCAGATTAAGTGGACTGAGCATGTGCTGAATTCTTACAAGATGGTTGAGTCTTTGTCCCAAAGGTGCTTTCAGAATAGAATTATTGGCCAAGTGTGATTGGACATGTAAGGAATTTGTCTTGGTGTAAACACTCTCAGTATACATAAAAGAAAATATACATTCATTTTTGCAAGAGGCAACTGGATTTTCTGGTTTTTTTTTGGATTCTTCAGCTCCTCTTCCTCTTTCTGACTTCTTCAGCTCATCTTCTTGGATGAGAAGCGAAATGTCTTCAAAGAAAAACCAGAAAGTCCAGTTGCCTCTTGCAAAAGCACCTTTGGGACAACCATGACCTGGATGACAGAGCATCTCCATAGATGTTGGGTCTTGGGGTTAAGGCCACTAGAAGCCAGGAGAATGTGAGTTGCAGTCCTTCCTTAGGCATGAAAGCCAGCTAGGTGATGCAGGGCCATTCACCAGGAGACTGAGTTCTAGTTCTGCCTTAAGCATGAAAGGCAATAGGGTGACTTTGGGCAGAATAAAAAATAAATAAATGAAATGAAGTAAAGGTAGTCTTTGACTTATGGCCACAATTGAGCTCAACATTTCTGTTGCTAAGCAAGGCAATTATATTCAGTGAGTTGGGCTCCATTTTACAACATTTTGCTACAATTGTTAAGCAAATCACTGCATTAAGTGAATCATGCAGCTGTGAAGCAAATCTGTCCTCCCCCATTGACTTTGCTTGTTGGAAGTCATCTGGGAAGGTTACAACTGATGGTCATGTGACTCCAGGACAGAGAGACTGTTATAAATATATGCCAGGTGCCAAGTGACCAAAATATTTTTTTTAAATAATTTATATTGAGTATACACATTAAAAACATTGAATAAGGTGGTCTTCTTTGACATACATTTCTGTCAATACATTCTGCATTTAGAAAGATAAAGAAGTTATGTACATTTATATAAATTTATATACATATATACATTTAATCTTTGTAATTTTTAGATCTTTCTCATTGTTCCTCAAATATGAGGTCCCTCACCTTTTCCCTATTTCACCTTAAATTCTTATTTCAATTTTATGAACTCTCTTTCATGTCCCTCCAGAAATAAAATGTATTCCATATTTTATGGTTTTCTGATTCATCTTGATCCTTCAATTCTAATGTCAACCTATCCATTTTGGTGCATTGTAACATCTTATCAATCGTAACATCCTCACTGGGTAGTTCACTTGCTTTCCAGTTTTGGGTGAATATCAATCTTGCTGCTGTAATTACATATAAATTAGATAGCAATTGGCTTTGCTAAATTTCTCTTCCATTATTCCTGGTAAGAACAAATCTGGTTTGTAATGAATTTTTAGCCCTCTAGCCATGACCAAATTCTGTACCAGAACTCCTGAGTTTTTTTACAGGACCACCCTGCATGATAGTAAATGTAAGTTCTTTCAAACATTTCAACAATTGGGTGATTGGTTTCCATACATTTTGGCTAGCCTAGCTGGCGGGAGATGCCACCTATAAAACATCTTGTACAAGTTTTCCTTGTATGATGTAGCTAGTGTTAGGAGCCTCTGTGGCGCAGTGGTTAGAGTGCAATATTGCAAGCTACTTCTGCAGCCAGCTGCCTGCAATTTGGCAGTTGAAATCCCACCAGGCTCAAGGTTGACTCAGCCTTCCATCTTACCAAGGTAGGTAAAATGAGGACCCAAATTGTTGGGGACAATATGCTGACTCTGTAAACCACTTAGAGAGGGCCGTAAAGCACTATAAAGCAGTATATAAATCTAAGTGCTATTGCTAGTGTAATCTTTTTGTTTCCCTCCCAAGTTTGCTGCCATGGATTTTTGATCATGGATTTTTGACATTGGGGATGCTGCAACCGCAGTAAGTGTGAAAACTGGCCATAAGTTAATTTTTTTCCAGGGCTGTTGTAACTTTGCATGGTCACTAAACAAATGGTTGTAAGTCTAAGGACTACTTGTACAATGGAAGGAGGGAGATACCGACATTGCTAATTTCCCAGTAGGATGAACTCCTGTTGGTAAAAAATTTCTTTCAGTAAAGAAATTCAGGGAAATAATTTTAACTCCATTCTTCTTGTTCCCCATCTTTAAAACCCGCTGAATTTTCTGTAACCTGTTTGGTAAGTCATCTGTTAGTGACTCAGTCCTGACATATAAATGTATTCCCATTATGTCATACAAATAGAACATTTTTATGAAGTATTCTGGGGAATTTGGGGAACATACAATAAATTCAAATTGGCAGTTATTGTTGTTGTTCTGTCAGAACGCTGGCAGGATCCAGCCAATGTGTGTAGCCAACCCCCAGAATGTTTTCCATGTTCATTAGGTATTCTGATGCTATGCAACAAGAGAAACAAACACGTTCCTAATTTGTGATTGTGTCTGATCTGGTCTAGATTTCTTCCTCTCACTTCAACCCATATGAGAAAATTGAGCTACAAAGCAATAAATAAAGGAATATAATGGAGTTAGTTGTTCACTTAATTAAAAAAGAGAGCGAGAGAAGCTAACAAATAAAACAGGATGTAGCAAAAAGCAATTCAAATGAGGTATTAAATTAAGACAAAAAATAGTATTGGATTAAAAAAAAGAGTGTTATCTATGTAATTGATGAATATGGAAGGTTTTTTTTGGTTGCCTTTGAGCCAATGTTGACTCTTGGCGATGGCCTGCAGTGTCCCTGCAGTTTTTTAAGCAAGATTTTGGAAGTGGTTTATCTTTATTTTTTTCCTCCTAGGACTGAGAAGAGACAACAGATAGTCCTCAACTTACTACATCACAATTGTGACCAGAATCTCAGTTGTATGTTGTTATGGTCGTCAGTTTTTCTACCATTTTACGTGGGGTTGTTAAATGAACCATGTGTTCCTAAGTACAAAGCACATGGTCATTAAGCAAATCATATAACTGAAAATCTGCATCTATTCTCCTGAATGGGTGTTTGTTTGGGGTTTTTTGGCCAGAAACTTACAAAAAAAAGGCTAGCAACTGGTTTAAAAAAAAACCCTCCGTTGCAAACTGTGATCATATGATCACAGCATGCTACAAATGGTTGTAAATGTGAGCTTTGTATCTAAGGCAGAACTAGAACTCACAATCTCCTGGTTTTTGCACCATAGAAAGGCCCTCGTGGAAAGAAACAGTAGAACAATATTTGTTCTAAGGAAACTTATAGCCATGGTATTATTGTCACTAGGAGGAGACTGGTGAATAGAAGAGAATAGAATAGAATTCCTTATTGGCCAAGTGTGATTGGACACACAAGGAATTTGTCTTGGTGCAAATGCCCTCTGTATACATAAAAGAAAAGATACATTCGTCAAGAATCATAAGGTACAATATTTCATAATAGTCATAGGATACAATAAGCAATCAAATAATAAGAAACCATTAGAGAGCCTTTCACCAAGGCAGCCGTCATTGGAGCCATCTTGAATTAATGGTCAAGACATACGTACCTTTTTCCTTTTTTTTACATCTGCCCCATATGATTAGATGTGTCTCCCATCCCAGGGTGGGGTCCCGCCAAAGAAAGCGGAGGAGGGTCTGAAGATACTTTCTCTTCTTCCCTTCTTTTCAAACATGCCGCTTTAGGATTCAGATTTCTTTCTGTGAAATCAAAATTTAAGGTAACATTAAACAACTTATAGGGTTCCAAGTAACATACCCATAGCAAACGAAACTCTGAGGCAGGTAGACTCCTCAAAGAATAAGTTTATTGATAGGTCATATTGGCACGGGCTGGTGAAAACTGACTCTGACTATTCCCGCGGATTTTACCTCACTAAAAGTTTTTCACTTTCTCAGCAGTCACAAGGTCCAAAACAGTCACAAGGTCCAATCAGGATACTGTCCAATTGCTAAGTGACACCAGTCCCCTCCTTCTGTGTACCTGCAGGAATGTCCTTGATTCCCAAGAGAAAGTATTTTGTTTGACTACAAACCCCAACTATCTCTATTCCCCCTCCCTGTACTTCTCCAGGATGTCAGTGCTAAAGTCTCAAAATGGCCTCAGTCTGGCTAGCTTCAGGGCTGACAACAACCTTTAAAGCCTGTGGCCTAGCTACTTTGTGCATTTAAGTATGACATCTTGCTCATCCTGCTGTCAGTTCCTTCAACTGGCCAGGAATCTCCATTATAAAGAGAAATAATTTTGATTCTCTGAATCTTATGCCTCTGGCTAATTTTCTACTTAAAGATTGTCTTTATTTCATCTCCAGGCCTCGCCCATCTCAATCTGTGTCATTTGAGACAGAAATTCACCTGCATTTCAAAACAATTGTTAATTCAAATCAGAAGTTTAAAGTTATTTTAATCACTGCAACTTAGCACTGGTATTGTACAACATAATTTATCTACAGTACTAAACATAGTAACCACCTTAGGAGTTTGGAGTAATAATCACCACTGGATTGATAACACAACTGACAATGAATTTTGTGATACTGGTTTATTTCACTTTATTCCTTCATTAAATTTATATGCTACCCATCTCACTGTCATGTGACTCTGAGCAGCTTACAAACATCATAACAGAGCTAACAAAAATTAAAAATGAGATAAACATAAATGAATTACGTTAAAACCAAAAACTATGGGGTAGCATGTGACTTTCTTCCTACTCCACTAACTATCTCCAACGCATAATGCCCCCATCTTATAACTGAATTATAAATGACTTAAAATTGGGGACTTGCTTCTTGGGATCTAAGCTTTGTTTTAGCCATTTCAATTATACTACTTTGTAGTGTAAGGATGATCCTTTCATAGCAGGTTGCATAGCAAAGTGGTGCCCTGGCCTGTATGGCTTCAGACCAAGATTTTAACAAAGCATCTAATCCATCATCGCATCATTAGTGAAGCACAGTAATCCTCCTAAGATCTAAGCTTTCTAGTCTTTCTTCAAAACATCTGAATGAGGTTGAGATTTGAAGAATGATTGTATAAAATTAGCTGTAACTCACCTCTGACTTGCTGCTCTAAACTGAGGATAACTGCTACAGCTTGATGTAAGATTAAAAGTTTGGTCTGGGGCTTGTCGCTTTTTAGATGGAGCTGTACCATCCGGCCCAGCTCTTTGAAAGCCTCGTTGATGTCACGAACACGCAGGCGCTCACGGGCGTTGTTGGCCATTCTTCTTTCCTTCTCGCGCTCTGCTTTTTGTTCTGGAGTAAGATCTTCATCGTCATTATTGCTGAGAGGGAAACATCAGCACAGGATTTTCTTATGGGGTTGAAACTTCAGGTGTTTTATCAACATGTTACTCTGTTTCAAAATATGAGCCTTACTTAAAAGGAACACATGAACATAAAGCTTCAGCTGCATTGAATAGTGTGAATGAACAAAATGCTTCACTTTTTAAAAAAGTCCTACGTGCCAAAATATAGTTTCATTGGTATTTGTCATATTGAATGTTATAAACATACATCAGTGAAAGAACTACAACTGTAGCATGACTTTTGATATATTCAAGACATTGGTCTACAATCGTTCAGAGATTTTTTCTTTGCTTAATGGATAAAGTAAGTCTTTAGTAAGACTGTATTAATATTATTCTTCTCATCTTTCCTATTACCTATCTCCTTTTCTACTGATGACTATAACTTTGTTGCTTGTATTTTTACAATTTATATTGTTTTATTTTGTTCCCTAGTATGATTTATGTAGATTCTAAGTTATGATTTATGATGAATGTATTTTTATGATGACTATGATCATGATTTTTCACTTATAGCTTTTATGTACAATGAGAGTTTATGCACCAAAGACAAATTCCTTGTATGTCCAATCACGCTTGCCAATAAAGAATTCTGTTCTATTCTACTCTATTCTATTCTAAAAAAACAAATTGGAATTTTGATGTTATATATGCTGACAGCAGCAGAATATTCTATGCACAAAAATGGAAAGATACTTTGATTCTCACAATGGACAAATAGCTGCAAAAGTTGGACTTAGAAGAGATGGCTAAATTGACTGCTTTAATTAAAGAAAAGAATGCAATTAATTTTGTTTCTACTTGGAAACTGTTTTTGGATTTTGTGATTGAGACAGAAAAGAAAAAAAATGAAACTTTTACATAATAATACATACTAGCCATTTCTATAACCACAAGCCTATCTAATCAGCAAAAACCAAAATCAAAGGAAAAAGTTGAGGTTGTATTTTATTACTTTACTCTACTGTACCAAAAAGAATTGAAAATCAATGCTCCCCCCATTTACCCTATAGTTTTTCCTCTTCTTCTCCTCCTCCCCTATTTTCCCATCATTTTCATTTTTCTTTGTATTTCTGTAGTTTGATAAATTAATAAAATTTGGAGAGAATAATTGTTTTGAGCAGGTCTTAAAATCTGATTCCAAAAATGTGCTTCAGAATGCATGTGAGCACAAGGGTTCTGTGCAACCCTTTAAAGCAACAACATATTATTCCAGGATAGTTGGAAAGACACATCTGCTTAAGAGGGTGCAATAAGATGCTGTTGAGTGTGCCTCTATGCATTCTGAAATATCTTTCTGGAATTAAATCCAAGGCACTGCACAGCTCTAATAGGTAAAACATGCTAAAACAAAAGCTAAGGTTGCTGTTGTAATACATGCATATGCTTTTACTTATATGTATATATTTATACAGTGATCTTAGTTATTATTAACCTTAGCGATTATCTTTTTCCTCTGTAGGATTTTTATATTATACTAAAAGGTAATTTAGCCTGCAGCTAACTCAGGTTTCTCAAAATGTCTGAAGGACGCCAAACTTTGTGCAGAGCCTGCTAAAATCCAAAACAAAGGGGCAAAGTAGGATGTAATGATACTTGCTAACCTGTGGCTCTTTCTCTTTGCTTTAATCAGAAATGGCAATTTTGTAATAAAGAAGCCTGCACTGATCTAAGGAAGCTGAAATCTACACTCAGCCACATGGTTCACTGAAAGACTTTGGATCGGTAACTGTACTTCAAGGAGAGCCAATTGAAAGAGCTGGGAAGGAGATATGACACCTTGAGCTCTCGGGCTCATTTGTAAATTACATAACTCTAATTCTTTATTTCTGCAGTGAGTTATATGTTCCTCCAAACACCACAAATTTATACTGTTTCTTAAGGAACAAAATATAGTTAGTAGAACGATAATAAGCAATATAGGGGCCTTGGTGCTCTCTGATATTTTCTTGCATTTTTTTCTTGTTTACTTGTAAAAAGGTAAATGTACCCCTCGCACATATGTGCTGGTTGTTTCTGGCTCTAGGGGGCGGAGCTCATCTCTGTTACAAAGCCGAAGAGCCAGCGCTGTCCGAAGATGTCTCCGTGGTCACGTGGCCAGCATGACTAAATGCTGAAGATGCATGGATCGTTGTTATCTTCTCACCAAAGTGGTCGCTATTTTTCTACTTGTATTTTATACATGCTATCAAACTGCTAGGTCAGCAGAAACTGGGACAAGTAATGGGAGCTCACTCCGTTACACGGCACTAGGGATTCAAACTGCCAAACTTTCTGATCAACAAGCTCAGCATCTTAGCCACTGAGTCCCTTATTTATTATTAGTATTTGTATCCCACCTTTTATGATTTTTACAAATAGGTCAAGGTGGTGAACATATCCAACACACCTTCCTTCTTCTCCACAACAGCAACCCATCAGTGAGTTGGGTTAGTCTGAGAGAATGACTGGTCCAAATACACCCTGTTAGCTTTCATGGCTAAAGCAGCACTTGCTCTCTCATTTTCTAGTCTCGTGCTCTAATTACAAGACCAAATTGACTCTATAGTGCATTGCACTGATGATGTTACTTAGTCAGACAGTGAAATGTCTGCAAGAACGCAACAAAACTCATACAGTATTAAGGACCCCACTGCTCAACTCTGACCTACAAATGTTGTTTTCTATTGATAATGAGCAATATCAGAAATCAAATTGGCCTTTGTTCACTTAGTGTTGCCTTTTCCCTGGAAATCTGGATGCAGATCTTCTATTTATTTATTTGAGTCTATATTTATGTAATGAACTATTGTCCACAGAATGGCTGTTCAGCGAAGAGCAGTATGACCCAAAGGAATTCTAGGATCTAGATGATGATGAAAATGATGATTGGTGGATTTTATTTCTCAATTTTATTTTTCCTTCATGCTCAGAACACACTTGAGAGGGTTAGTAGTAACAATCAATCAATCAACAAACATACAATAAACATGAGCAGTTAATATCTGACAACAGCATTAACCAATCTGAATTAAAACGGTTTAGCTATACAGTCCAATATATATTTCTTTCATTGCCACATTATGAGTTCTTTGTAGATACTTCTCATAGCCTACTTAAATGCACTTCTTTGACATTAGGTCTGCTTTGTTATGAGGATTTATATCATGTAGTATTTTACACATGTAGAAATCAGAATACAATTTTTATGCATTCAGGCATCTGGGAACCTCTCAAGGCTATTTCATAGTTCTTGACTGAATTACTGATTCCTTCAGCCACTGAATGCAAGAGATTGAAATAGTTGCATGCTGAAGGAGCAAAATGTTATCCTAAGTGCATATTAAATGAAATTTTATAATTTTTTATTTATTATTTCTGAGACTTTCCTGTATTCCACTCCATTTTATAAAACTCACGCACAAGGAAAGATTGGTTTATTTAATACTCAACAACTGTTCTATCATTCAGACAAAAATGTGAATGTAATAAGAAGATTCAGAAGCTTTCTTGCTGATGAAATCCAATATATTTTATGAAAAACATAAGGGACAGACTAAGGGTCAGTGGTAATGAAAGAAGAATCTTGCCTACTCTGACCATCAATGCCTGTAAGCAAGAAACAATGGTCTACATAAGGGTTCCAAATTATTATTGGGAACAAGAGTTGATGAATTTATTCAAGTTTCTTTCCAAACCTTGGCAATCATCTTAACAATTACTTCTGTTTAAATTGGATAAGCTACTCTGATTTATCCAGCTTACTATTATGATTACAGTTATGTTCTTTAAAAATATGTTTATAAGGAATATGTTTATTCCACATAACTATTATAAAAGAACTATTATAAAAATGGCATCTGCTTAAAATTTTGTGTGTTTTCATAGGTACATCAGACCACTGAAACTGACTCCAATGTAAGTCTATATAGCTCTGTCCATATAGCTCTGCCTAAAAGTCCGTCCTTTTCCCAAATTCAGACCTTCTAGAGTACAAGCATCCAAACAGATACTCTTTAGTACTTCCAGAAAGGGCTATGAGTTTTCTTTGTTTGATTTTTGGCCAGCAGGAAAAGAAACTCCAGAGTTTCTTCCTGTTCTGTTCACTTCATCAAAATCCAATAAAGGAATTAAATGAAGCGACACTATTATATACGGTTACCTAGATCTTGACCTAGTAATTGATTTGATATCCTTCTTGTCATCGTCTAACTTCTTGTCCTCGGAAGATTTCGTGTCCTGGAGGTTCTCATCTCCTTCATCATCTGATTTGATTTCAGAACTCCCTGAAGATATGCTTTGCCCTTGAAGTCCAGTTGGCATGCCTGAGAAAAAATGAACAGAAGCATAGGTCTGTATGCGGGCGTTCGTGTAACACATGTATGAACATGAATATCCCAAATAGTAACAATGTTTAAGAACTGTGTAGGTGCTACATTAACAACCTACTTGCATTGCAAAAAGAAAAAAGTCCATTTAATGAAAACAGCTATTAAATAGCAATAGCACTGAGATTTATATACTGCTCCATGGTGCTTTCAGCACTCTGTGAACAGTTTACAACGCCAGCATATTGCCCCCAACAATCTGGGTCCTCATTTTCCATTGTTTCAAGGATACAAGGCTGAGTCAACCTTGAGCCGGTCAGGATCGAACTCAGTGGGCAGAGTTAATCTGCAATACTGCATTCTAACCACTGCACCACCACAACTCTTTTAAACCTGTTTTTAAATAGTTTTGAAAGAAAACTATTAAATAATAGAAAATAAATTAAATAAAAATAGTTTTAAAAGAAAAAAAATTGCTTTCTATGAAAAACAGTTTTCCGTCTGTCGCTGGTGTAGTTTGTGGTAGGAGCAGTATTTTGGCTAAAAATACACTTGTTTCTTCCGCTCTTTTCTAGAAAAAAGAAGAAAGGCACCATGAAAAGGCTTCCATGAGTATTTCTCACATCTTACTCAGGAAAATTCCGGAGCTACAGGAAGAGATGAACAGACACTTTCCATTCTATTACTGTTGCCTTCTTTCTTTAACATTGAAAGTGGGTTTCATAAAGTCAAATTCAATGCAGATTTTTTTTCTTTTTTTGCATTTCTTCATCTCATCATCTGATAATCCCCCCCAAAACAAGAAGAACTTGCAAGCAAGTGAGAATACTTCCCCCTAACATCTAAAAGTAAGCTAACAATCACCACTACCATTGCTGTCCTCAACTAGCTTGAGAACCACTGTTCTACAGCGCTTTCCTTGAACAAAGTAATTAGATCTCTTTTTGTAAACAAGTCTCTCAAATTCCATTAGGAGCTTCATTTGTGCCTGTTCTGCTGGAACAATCCCAATTTTTTTATCTATGGAGCAGACTGGCTGGTTGGGAATGCTAAAAGTGTTAGGGGAAACTGGAGATTAGGTAATTCCTATTTGTTCTTTTAGAGCAAATATGGGAGACCCATAGGCTCACTGATTTCTCTTCTGTAGCTACCAATTGCCAATATTCAACAATATTGTTTTTCATCATTTTGTCTCAGCATGTAGAGAGGCAACCCCAACAATGGGAAAATGAACAGTCCCCACCAACACCTCACCCCAAATTTCAATCCTGCTGGTCTGCTTCCAACTACTGAGCCATCATTTCCTTTGAAAGTCCTACAGGTAGGCCTTGATATATAACCCTTCGAACGTACAACAGTGCTGAAAAACATGACTTGCAACCAGTCCTCACACTTATGATCGTGGCAGAATGCCTGCGTCATGTGATTGCAATCTGGGTGCTTGGCAACCAATGTGCAACTTATGACAATTGCAATATCCTACAGTCAGGCAATCACCATTTGCAACCTTCCCAGATGTTTTGATGGCAGCATGATGATTGCACTTCATCCAATCAATCATTCAATGAAACAATCAATCGATATTCTGCTTTGTTTTGATCCCAATTTCAATCTTAGGGAATTTTTTTGAAGATTTCATCATGTTTCAGAAAGAATTATTTAAGTGTAAAGCGAAATAAATGTGATTGTGCATGCCGGGATATTAGGTTTTAACATGCCACCTTTAATAATTCAAATAATAATTCAAGCCACATTGATAACTAATCTGGCAAGTTATCATCAATTTACCTCTCCATATAAAAACAATCAATTTACCTCTCCATCTATATGGAGACTTTCAGTAGGGGTGTGATTTGAACACAGAACAAGTCCACTCCTTCTCTGTGGCTACCCTCTTGACATATGAAGCCTGCTGTCATAGAATTGGTAGTATAGATTAAATCGATCAAAACACATGACCAAGCAATATTGTTGTCAGTGTTGGTACGCTACCGGTTTGGAGCAGTTCGCCCAAACTGATAGTAAAAAAGGCCTCCGACAGTCAGCTGAGAGGAGAAAGAAGAGAAAAGCGGAGGATCGGCCCTCCTACCCACCCTTCTTTATCCTCTTAGCTGATTGGGGCTGCAGGCCTCAGCTGGGAAAGCTGCGCACGTGTGTTAGGTGCACATGCATGTGCGCCTGATCACCGAACAGGTAGTGGAAGAGGTAGAATCCCACTGCTGGTTGTTATAGATACCTCGGTAAGGATCTGGAGGCTGGTTTAAATCAGGAGATGTTGCAGACTGCACTGGCAGCTGTGGAACAGGAACTTGGTTTGGCACAAGTGAATGGCTGCCACGGAGGCCAACTGCATCTTCACGATGAGCCCCAACCTGCAAGAGAAGGAAGAAAGGAAAGGTGTAAACAGGACCATTTTAAGTGAAAAAAGCCAATAAGCCATTGGGTCTCCTATTCAACAGCTTGGGGAGATGCTGGCATTTATACATAGGCATTTATACATCATGGCAAAGTTTCCTTGTAGCTTTTCACTAGAGGGCGCCGAGGCACTGTGATAGGTATATACTGTATGTATATACAAAAAAACACTTAACAGTCAGTAAAGGGACTGTGAAGCACATTTAGTGACAAACACAGCAAAGGAGCTCAGGCAGGTAAAACATCAAATTGTGTCTCCCAGGGTGCTGCAATAGAGAGGCTGATTCGTACCCATCTGTCTTCTATCATGTCCGCCAACAGATCTGACAATTATCTTAATGCCCATATGCTTAATTGTGGGCTTCTCAATTCCCTCACTGCTATCAGAAATCCTGCAGGAATTTCAATTTGGCATCCAACTTCCCTTTTAAGGGATAGGATTCTTGGGCAGGCCACTTTCTCCCTGTTTTTTCTCTACTTTTATAATGCCAGCTAAGCTTCTGACAAGGCAACTAGTGAAGCATTGCAAAACCTCCCTACTACACGATTTGTAGTAGTGGTGGTAGTAGCAGTACTAATAGTATCATCATTGCCATCCCATCTATCCCCCTGGCTTTCCAGAAACCAGAAGCCCAGATCCAGAGTAAATTAATCTTCTCTATTTTATCATTAGCCATAGATTCCAGCTCCAAGCTGGAGATGCTCTTGCCAATATCATGACTCTAGATAATATATCGATCAAAATTTTATTAACCACACCACTACGGCCATCATTGTAGGCATGAAGGTGTCGGGGAAATGGCGGTGTTGGCATAATTGATGGAACTAGTTAAATGGAAACATTTTTTTGTTTTCTGTTTTTGGTATGGCACAATGTTCAATGTATCTGTTAAGTTGAGCCAGTTACAGGATTAGAAAAGATGCTTAAGGGCACTATGTTATTTTTTTACACAATGCAGGCTGTACTCAATATGATAAGACAACTTACTCAAGGTTTAGCTATTCAAAACACTGACTCAATAGAAGTACTATTTATGTACCACTGCTACTATTATTGCTGTTGCCACTACAGCTATCACCAGTGTGCCTACAATTGATTAGGTGTTGTACAAACATTGAACAAGAAAAGGCTCTGCTTGTAAGTCCTCAGTAAGTAGACGTATACAGGAGGAAGAGAGGAAGGGACAGCAAGGAGAACAAAGCCAATCTGATAGGTTGTGATGGTGAGATACATTATGGTAGGAGCTGCTGTTGAAAAATCAGGTGTAATGGTTCAAAGAATTGAAAAGGAAAGAAACTTTGGGTGGAAAGAAACATGATAATCCTTAATTTATCTCAAAACATGATAATCCTAAATTTAGCCAAAATACTGAGTTCAAGAATAGGAAAGACCCCAAAGGGTCATGTAAAGTTAGAAGATAAAATAGATGTTTGACCAGCCATCTTGCATGGCAATTAAGTGGGAAGAAAGACTTTGACTAGGCATGTTAATGAAGACCTCAGAAACTTCTTGAAAGGTTGGTCTTCTTCAATGATCAGAAAACTCAAGGAGGTAGCAGTGTGTAGAATTCTGCTATGTTGTACTTAAACAAGAGAATACTCTTAAAATCATTCTATGTTCTTTCAAACCAGTCTTCTCTAATGTCGAATTCTTTCTTTCTTTCTTTCTTTCTTTCTTTCTTTCTTTCTTTCTTTC
>BLBF01000010.1:9465506-9516723 GCA_015471245.1 Laticauda colubrina
ATTCTATTCTATTCTATTCTATTCTATTCTATTCTATTCTATTCTATCTTATCCTATCCAATCCATTCTATTTCTATTCTATGTCTATGTTATGTCACATAAGTGCATATTTAATTTCTTTACCAGTGGTGGCACAAAAGATTTAGCAACCAAACTCAATGGTTCAATATGTAAAACAGAATCTTTCAGACAAAGATTTGGGGGAAATACCCTTTAATCTGTCATATTCTCCATCTCTCTTTTGTCTTTGTAAACTGGATTCCCAAACTCAAAGCAGAAAGAAGGGCATTGGTAAACTTTCTAAAACTGAAGTTCTGATCAATCAAGAACATGCTATCTATGTTTAACTTCAACTGAATCACAAGTATTTAAGCAAACAACTAGATTATTTTATTTGGCTTGGATATCTTTCTTGACTTGGTTATCTTCTTGAACGTGGAATTTCCTTACACACAGTATTCACATGTCTATGTTTCTAGTGGTAGACTACCTCTGTACAAGCAAGCACAAGAAGCTTATTCACATTCTTAGTATACATATTTGATACATGAGATCATTTCGCCCCAATAAACAGAGAAGGAAAAGTTGATGTATTCTCAGTTTAATTATGCAACCATTGATCCAGAAAAATGTTCTTAGGTGTCTTTGAATTGTAATCTCCTCGTGAAATGTCAATTATACCTAACAATCTCAAAGGGCTAAATTTCAGTTTCGAGGACTCTGCCTGCTATCTGTTATATCAAAACAAAGAAACTTATTTGCTCTAAAGTGGAAAAAATATTTAGTCCTAAAAGTGCATCTTTAAAAGTGGTAGGAAATACTCATCCAAACGTTAACTTTTATTACACCCAGATGGGCACTCTGAAGTTTGTGAATTGTGGGCAGCAGATAAAAGCTGAAAAAAATTAAAACAATGGAAGGTTTCTTATGAAGTTATGAGAAGTGTATTCGGCTGTTGCTTAAAGTTAACTCTTTCTTTCTAAGAGAACTTCAAACTTATTCTCATTTTTGCAATGTGATTTGAGAATTAAAACCAGTTCCCTGAAGAAAGAAAATGGGGAACAAAATGGATGTATCTTTGGAATTTGGCGTTCTCAACCAAAGAAAAATGGCAGTATTCACTTACTAAGTGCACAGCACAATTATACAACTCACAGCCTGGGAATCTCCATTCAATCCTAATTGTATGTCTAATAAACTGCATTAAGCCCCAAGGATGTTTTTTCAAAAGGCAACTGGGCTTTGTTTTTCCTTGACGATGTTTCACTTCTCATGCAAGAAGCTTCTTCAGTTCTGACTGAATGGTGGACCAGGGATAACTTTGCAGTCATCTGATCATTTGCATTCTTTCTAAGGTTTGTTGAGGCCACTGGAGGTTTATCTCTGCTCTCAAGGTCACATGAAGTGTGCAAATGGGTGTGGAATCTTCTTAGAACTGCTGAAAGGACTGTATAAAGTCCACTTGCCTTTTGAAAAAGCACCATTGGGACAATCATGACCTAGATGATTGAGAATATCCATTGATACTAAGCTCCATTAAGTTTAATGGAGTTTAATACAAAATATCACCCATAGTTTTTCAGCTTGAGGCTTATACAACCTACCATACACTTACTTCTGAATGAAACTATAGAAATACAGAATGGATCTCTAAAAGCATTAATACATTGGCTGTCAATGTTTATTTTAAGATTCAGTCTCTCTGATGTATAATCATGTACAGGGGTGGGATTCAACATTTTAACAACCGGTTCTGTGGGTGTGGCTTAGGTGGTGGGCGTGGCTTGGTGGTCATGTGACTGGGTGGACATGACTTGGTGGTCATGTTATTGGCTGGGTGTGGCCAACTCAATATCACTCACATCGAGGCACGCAACTCCTCTCCTGGCCTCTCATGACTGTGGAGATGTTGCAACAGTCGTAAGTGTGAAAAATGGTCATAAGTCACTTTTTTCAGTGCCATTATAACTTTAAATGGTCACTCCACACAAGCAAAGTTCCAGCAAAGGAGGGAAAAAAAACTTCAGAGAAGTTCCTGAGACAGGAAGTCTAGTCCTCCCAAGAATGTAAAAAGAGGCAGTTTCTGTAAGCAACACCAGAATGTTTCCTTCCTGCCTTCCTGACAGGATTAGGCCAGTGATTTCTTCTAACAACTGGTTCTCCAAACTGCTTAGAAAGTTAACAACAGGTTCTAGCGAATAGGTGTGAACTGGTAGAATCCCACCCCTAATCATGTATATATGTATATTCTCTTCTGGTAAGAGAACAGAAATAGAAACACGGAAAGGAAATCAGAGGGAAAAACTAAACTGTAAAATATTTTTAAGGAACAGCTAAGTTTAGTTAACCAAGTCACTCTAGCATCTTTCCAAGATTGGCATGTTTGTATTACACAACAATATACCATTAAACATTTTGTATTATATTTGGTTTTTGAAACAGAACCTTGTTCATTGCCCTCATGTTCCAACATAATATAGGGAATCTGAGTGATTTTCAAGGCTTACCAAGACAAAATCACACAGACAAAAATTGTGTCTTAAAAGATTCTGAATGAAAAATACATGAGCAGACAACAGGAAGTATGTCATCTTGCTGGTTACGCAGATATAATGTGTGTTTGTGAGCAAAACTTCATTGATTGTTTATTGAGGGATATTTTCAATTTTCCAATCATTGTTTTTTTTTTAAAAAAACCAAAGATTTCATGAAGAGAAATGTTTAAATCTTCCTCTAACCCACTGATGCCATAGCCTCTTTTGTCTGAAATCAACCACTGCTGAAAATCAAAACAGGACTTGGGGATGAGTTGGAGGCTGGGGGGAGTCAGAGGAGGAGAGAAAAAAAATCTCCAAAAGAAAAAAAATCTCCAAAATAAAGTTATTATTAGACTTTCAAGAATAACTAGCAAAATGTGCATTTTCTGCCGAGACTGCTGAAGTCGGCTTTTTTTCTTTTGGTTTTCTCCCGATTTCTATATTCAGAATGCATTGGGAAAAAATTGCAATTATGCTATTATCAATCAAAGATGATGATGTCAACTAGTCTGTAGGTAAGCGGATTTCTGATGTAAACAGCACTGTAAAATATGCTACACAAGACATGTCTAATTTATGTAAGAAGTTTGTTCGTCTCAATCTGGTTTTTCTTCCTTTATTTGCAGTCCCTGACCAATGCAACACTGATTCAAAACCTAAAGTACAGAAAAACAAAACCTGGAAACAATCAATATTGAAAAGAGAGTGCCAATTGACTTCTGCAAACCGTAGCTGCTGCAAGAAACATAGTGGTTGCCAAAATTAGGTCCGTGGAAGGAAAACCATCTCTTGCACAGAAAGGTGACTGCAATTTGTCACAATCAAGTTTACGTGTGCCAGGCAACATGGAAGTAGAATGGCGGTATAACAATACATGGATTACTGATTCAACCTCTGTATCTGGGCATGCATGTGTATGACCTTGGCATGGGAGATGGATTGGGTTTCTAAGGATCTGGGAGACATGTTATTTTGATAATTAAAGCAATTATTCACATTTTGGAGAATACAGCTAAACAGAAAAAAAGTATGAAAGATTCCTAAGCACATGATAGTCTCTTGACAACAATGTAAAATGAAATTGAAGTGGACATAATAATGAACAAGGAAAAGCTGGGGGAGAAAAAAAGGAAAGGCAAGAGAACATTGAAGTACATTACAAGAATCCAAGATCATCCAAATATGTAAACTGGGTGGAAAGCCCATTTTGTCTAAAGCCCTTATAAACTTCAAGCTTGTAATAAGAGAATAACGAAGGACACCTCACCAAAGTCAGGTTCTCACACTCTGCGCGCATGTTGTTGGTTCAAATTATTCACTCTTATTTAACCAAACTGAAAGTCTTTCATCTCCATGCTACATAGTAATAGTTTCCATATGAGTGGTGGCTAAGCTATAAATAAGATCAAAAGCAAAAGAAAGGACTTCATTGTAACAAGGAGGGGGGGTGAGTGTCTGTGAGTCAATCTGAGCAGCATTAAATCAAGAAAAAAGAGAAAAGTTTTAACAGTTTTTTTTTTTTTTAAATACAGAAAGGCACCACAGGGTTATAAACAGCCTTCTAAAAGCTTATGAAAATACATTCTGCGAGTAGTGGTCATATGCAAAATCTATTTAGACCTAACTCAAAACTGGCAGAGCGGAGGGTTTCGTGAGAGAGAGCGAGGTAGAATGCCACGTTTTAAATCTAGGCAGAGACCAACTATAAATGGGTAGGTGGGCGTGTGTGAGTGGATGGGAAGCAATTCTTGTCAGTCTTATATTTGTGCATGCTGTTAAGAGAACACAGCACGGCACAGCTCCGTATATTTCTCCATGGTCTTTCTGTTTTGTTTTTAAGACAGGGCCGGGTGGGTGGCTTCAGGCAATCTATCATCATCATCATCATCATCATCATCATCATCATCATCATCATCATTATTATTGTGATTATTATTATTGCGATTATTATTATTGCTCAACGCAGACCCATGAGTTCCAAGTAAAAGGATGCTTTATTTGGCACTGCAGATCAACTCAATGGCAAGAGCCAACTTCCCAAACCAATTTTCTTCTGGAAATGTAAAAAAAAGAAAAAGAAAAAAAAAATGCTAAACTGGAGTCCCTACTGGACAAACAGATGTTAATAATAACCCACGGGCGTGCGTGCGTGCGTGCGTGTGTGTGTGTGTGTGTGTAGATGCATTTCCTCTGCTGTTTATAGCAAATGGATGGTTTTGTAATGTTTTAATACATCAGAGGAGAGCTTTGTCTTTCAGGATGCGATTTTATGGAAGGTGCTTTCTCAGTCCACCATTTCCGTTCATTTCCTGTGTTCCAAGAACACATTAATAGGGTATTCTGACATGCTTTGGATAACCCACAGGTTGCAACAACTGTTGCGTTGGAAAAAAGTGAGGAAAGCTATCAGAAGAAAGCTACTGGTTTTTTTTGTGTGCTGTCAGTACAATAAGGGCAGCGGCGTTCTGCCTACAGGGATAATTATTCATTTTATATACTGGTGGAATCAGGAGAGGTTCAAGATCTGAAAAGCAAGAAGGTTAAGGATATTAGCATTCAGCTTCGAGTAACGACCAATCGATAAAAAAATCACTGAGTAAAAATAAACCATGAAATTATGTAGTTGGTCAGATTATCCTCGCGTCTCAGCTCATTTCTCTTCCTTTATCCCACTCCCCACTTGTTTTTTGAGCACCTGTTGAATGGTGACCTCACCTCTACACCTTGAGATTCAGACATTTTACAAAAACAGCTTTTTAAATGAAAGCCAGCTGTTTCTCATCTCTTCTACAAGGGAAACAGGCATCAGGACAGTGCTGGAGAAAAGTTAACTCAGAGGCATCCATTATTCTCCAATAACTTTCACATACACCCAGCTGTACAACAAATCTGTCTGTATATAGAAAAACATGGATTAGGGGCTAATGTGAAATTAAAACTTGGAAATGGAATACTAGTATTTTAACAATGCGTCTAATTAGGTCGTTGCAAATGAATGAAATCATTGTATTAGAATTTTAAGTGTCTTTAAAAATAATGATTGGATTCCGCTTTTCCCCAATCAACAACACAAGTCTTAAAAAAAAAGATCTTAAGTGTATGATATAATTACACAGAATTGGTAATACTAACTAAATTAGTTAATCCTTAAACATATAAAATGATTTGCTGCGGTTGCTTTTAAAATGCTCATTGTAGTGAGATGCTCATTGCCTTTTGTGAAAGAAGTCTTTTTTTTAATAAAAAAGCAGCATGATTACAATAACTACTTGTATTGTTATGATAATATTAAACAGGATATGTGAAGAGATTTTTACATTAATATGGTGAAGATGCAGCCTTTAAAATAATTTTGAATTGTTTTCTTCTTTTGATTTGGGTACAAGTGCCAACCTGCCTCCCAACTCGTACGATATTTCCTAAGGGTGAATTATAAATTAATCTAATGTTGATGTTTAAATAAAACATGTCTACTACCACGTGGTTTTCCTATATGTTATCATGCTGAAGGAATCAGGCACATTAACAGCAGCTTGAATACTAACTTAAAAGCAGGTTAGATTTAAGGATGTCGTTATACAAACAGAATAAATTCTAATCACAGCATCCTAGAATGGCTCCTAAAATGAAATAAAAAATGACTTTTGCTGATTTTACATTCTCCAGTTTTATGAACCATTTTTCATTGCTCTGGATCCAGTTTTGGGGTGGGGGAGGTTGCAAATGAGGGGACAATTTAGATCTGAGAATTCTACTAAAATGACTCCTCGTGTATTCCACAAATTTCATTTTCTGTCATACTCAAAATTGCAATTTGACACTCTGGTAGGGCTTTGAAGAGAGGCTGTTATAGTCTTCAGTTATCTGAAATGCTATTTGCCCCCTATAAATGTCAAATTATTAGAATCTTCTTCAAAAATTATACTTGATGCACCCTCAACTTCTGAGTTAGGTAGACAGCAGACAAAATATTGGCCTTTTGAGAAGATGCTTCTATATGTTACTATATAATGTATTGCCATGGTTTTACAGTAGATACCAGGTAAAAAAATATTTTCAGTTATCCAGACTATCTATTCTCAAAATAACTTTCTTCAGGCATACTTTTCAATAGAAGTCAAAGTGGTATCATGTACATCATTATGCAGATGACATAAATTATGTAGTTTGTGTCAGTCATATGATCAGGTGAGTGATGTATAATATGCAACCTATAACAGGGCTGTCAAACTTGCGGCTTGCGGACTGGAGGCATCATGCGCTGGCCACATCCACACCCAGTTCAGTGAAGGGGGAAAAAGTCCCGATACATCACGTGAAGCCACCGTGACGACGCAAGTTTCACATCCCTGACTTATATTCCTGTGTCCGATACAGAGATGGGGCCACGGCCATCTGGGAGTTGTGTACTGACTACGGAGTCTCCAGAATCTGACAGCAGTGAGGCAGAGGAACAAGGGGAGCCTGTTCCAGTGCACACGTGCACAGAGCTGCCAGAAGGCAAGAATAGTTAAGACAAAAGGGAAGACTCCAGAGTAGGGCTTGTCGGTGATTAGCCCTCTCATAAGATATAAAGGAGGAGCAAAGGGACAGGAACCTTTGCAGGAAGCAACTTTGTTTGCTCTGTTCGGATTAAACCTTGAAGCTCTGTGTGGACGTTGTAGTCCATTGGTGTTTTACAGTTCATTTGGCACTTTAGTTGTTGGCAGCAATTCAAAGGAGATAAAGGTGGGTGCTTATCTTGAAAGAATGTTTGGGATTCATTACAGGCTGGGAATGAACATAATTTCCAGCCACTGAAATAAAAAGAGGGTTGTTTGGACTAAGTGTGTGATTAATTACGGTCTCAGGAAGCCTTCGTCAGAACACCTCAATGGCCCAAAGTATGTACAATGGGTTGCATGCATGGCACACATCAGAGTCATTAAGGGACTGGATGGCAATGCAATTAGTGAGTAGAGATTGGACAGCTGGTATACCAATTCAGGTAAAAGGAGAGCTAGGCGATCATTTATAGTCCTGGCTACTCAGAGAGTCTCCAAATAATTAGGGGGGAAGCTATCAGAACTACCCTATTCCATTTTATGTTTGGGGTGGAAAAAAAGATTAAAGGCACAGTCCTGGAAGCTCACCAGCTATAAACTAAATGTTTCTGGGAACTAGTTAGCTGCTTTCTTTCAGAGAAGCTTGTCATTGGAACAAGGACTGTTACAGGAATGAGCCTGTGGCTAGTAATTAATCCTGCAATCTTTTGAATGGTAGTGAAAGTAAATAGGAGTTAAAGGCTGTGAACAAAAAATAAGCCATAATTTAATACCCTCACCGAAATCCCAGAAATGATTCTATTACAGAGGTTAAAGAATGCTTGGCTTAGAACTGCAGTACTATCATTTATGCTTACTGTATTAAGATAAAAGGGAAGGAACTCCTCCCATCCACTTACTCATCTGTCTCCCTGCCCAAAGAAATGGAAAAGAAGAAAGAAGGAAAGATGAGATGAAAATTATCTTTTGGAGAAAAAAAAGAGACTTCCTTTCATTTGAATGAAGTACTAGGAAAATTTAACTGTCAATATAGAAAAATATTTTACCATTTGATTAGCAAATAAATAAATAACCCTGCTTTCCCAAACAGCTTGTATAAAGAGTAGATTTAATGCAATTAAACAGAAAAACAGAAGAAGGAGTTTAAAAATATTATCCACACCCAGAATTGGGTTAAAGTTGAGAATAAATTTATTGAAAATTAAATATGAAACCCAGGATTGCACAAGAAAAAGAGGAAACGTTCCAATGAATTACTTCCTTCCTGAACTTTGTACCCTGAAAAAAATTCCTCTCCATCTGTTTCTTTTGGGGAGCTACCAAATACTGTGAATTATGGGTTATGGTATTATGGTGAGACAGGGCATTTTGGGGGAAAAAAGCTTTTTTTAAAAAATATAAAAATCATCTTCATTGTTCTGAAGAGGTTTATGAGGACTGATCAATCAGGAAGAGAGAAGATCCTGAATCCTAGGAGAAACACCTAAAGGAGCGGAATATGTTTAATCTGAAAAAAAAAGAAAAGTGAGGGAAACACAAACAAAGGTCTATAAAAGTCTAAAAACATTGCCACGTGCAAGTGGGATAGGTCTTATCTTTTTCTAAAAGGGAGATTGGGACAAAGACTAACAGATTAAATGAAAATAAACTGGATGTGAAAAAATTTCCTGCTGGTAAGAAATATTCAGGAAGCAGAAAAGAAGACAATATACCTGAAAATTTGTGACTATCTATCAGGGATCGATTGTGGAAAAGTGTACCAAGAAAAGGACTGGACTCACTGATGTGAAAGATCTCTTTTGGTCATTCAAAGTTTCTAATTCGAAAGTGAAGATAGATTAAGAGAGTGGGGTTGGGTATAATAATTAAAAAAATATGGGGGAAGCGCTTTACAAATCTTTGCATTCTATTCTCACTGGGTACAATTTTGGGAGGTTAAGTCAGAGGCATCATTCTTTTTATTCTCTTTAATGCAAGGCTGTCAAACTCCTGGCCCATGGGCCAGATGTGTTGCAAGCTGGCCATGCTCATGCCCGATTTAGTGATGGGGACAAAAAGTCCAGATACGTCATGTGACGCCACCGTGACAATGCAATTTTGACACCCCTGCTTCAATGTATTTTTCTTCCTTTTGTTGTTGTTGTCCTTGTTACTCAATAATAAAATAGAGCATATTGGCTTTGTTGGCCTTGTGTTGATTATTTGACCCAAAAAAAAAGTATCTTTCTGTAAATTTATAATCTAGGCAAAAAAAATAAAATAAAATCAAGGCACTTTTGATATATTTCTCCTCCCCTAACCAAGAGGTCCACAACTGACAAAGGAAGAAGGTGTACAGTGGGCACAGAAACTCCGCCAGGCCGCTCTGAACATGCTTCCGGTCCATACCTCCCACTGATACTTTATTTACTGCAGCTGGCCAACATTTTATTGCCTGTTTCATGTATTAAAATTCAAAATGTGGAAAACATTACCAGTGTCCTGCTTGATTCCATCCCCCCCCCCCATTCAACTTCCTTTTCAGCATGGAATGTATCAAATGGTCAAAGGCTAACTTAAGACTGACTCTACTCAAAAACTATTTCCTTTGTTCTCATGTTTTTAACTTCGAAATTCAGAACAGTATTCCACAAAGAAAAAAAAAAAAAAAATAGCAGCAGCCCTGATGCTTTCTCACAAGTTACAGTTTCAGACAGGGAGGAACGTTGCTGGTGAATGACCAAGAACCTCAGTTTTTTTTTTCCCTCTGAAAGAAAAAATGACATTTGCAAAGCAATTCGGGTGACGGGTTTTCTATTTTAGGGGGAGGTTGAGGGGGGAAGAATTTCAGACATCTTCTTTTGGTTCTGATGCTTCCATGTTAAGTGTTCAATTGTTTTAGGCTCCTTTAATACTTTATAAATCAGTAGGAGAGATCCTCAACAGCAATAGAGCTTCATGCTTTATTTGTGGTGTAATCAACATTCAATAATCAAAGCAAACCAAAACTACAAATAAGTTTCAAATGATGGTTCTGTTTTTGGAGGAAGTCAAACTCATTGGCCAGGTATTTCCATGAATGCTATATAAGCATAGCAGACTTTTCTAGGGTTCTCTTCTCCGCCCCAATCTTTCTTCAGCTACATCTGGTGTATAAGTACATAAGAGGGAAGTATATATTTATGGAACAACTCTCTCTGAAGTGATGCCCTGGGTGCATGTTGCATCAGTTTAACATATGCAAAGCAAAGCAAAGCAAAAAAAAAAAAAAAAGAATACCAAAGGGAGGGAAGGAGAAAGAGAGAGGGGGGAACTTCCTCCTTTTCTCTCTTGATTGAGAGCAGATATACAGGAATAGTTGCAAGTCACAAATCTGGCTTTTAATAGAGCCAGATTTCTACATTAAAGGCAGTATTATTTGAATGTGATATGGTATATGTGGCAGAATTTCCCCATTGCTTCCAGTTCTGTATATTCAAGAGCACTGAATACATCTCTTGATAGATAACAGCAAAGGCAGCGTACCTTGCAATCCAAACACTGGAGAACATTCAGCCCATGCTACAAAGAAACAGTCTGTATCCAACAGATCAGGGGTGTCAAACTCAAGGCCCGCGGGCCAGATGCGCTCCACATAGTGCTTAGATCTGGCCCACGGGGTCGCCCTGGAAATAAGCAAATGATCAGCCTGCGGTGCCTCTGCCAGCAAAAATGGAACTTGGGAGGGCTGTGTGTGGCCCTCGCGAGCTCCATTTTCCCTGGTAGAGAGCTGCAGAAGGCCGTCGCAGCTGAAAACAGAGACTGAGAGGGCCACATACAGCCTTTGAGGGCTCTGCTTTCATTGGCAGAGGACTGCAGGATGTCGAGCTGACCATGTCCACCCCGACCACACTCACTCAGCCCCCCTCCAAGGTCAAACACAACCCTGATGTGGCCCTCATTGAAATCGAGTTTGACACCCCTGCAATAGATGATTCAATGCATGGTCCAATTTTTGGTTGGGAAGAGATTAAAATAGGTATCTTTCTCAATGATGAACTAGAAGCAATCAATTTTCAGAATTCTTTTTTGTTGTTTATAAGCATCAATGGTCCAATTTTATCTTTTAGTAAGGCATGGCTGGGGGAGGGGTTAATTTTCAGAGGTGATCTCTGCAGAGTTCCTTTATGGAAATGATCCTTTTTTCTCATTTTTAATAACAAAACTATGCTGTTAATAAATACCCCCAAATTTCATGTTTTTCATCTTGATATGATTTAGGAGACTGAATACATCACCAAACCTGACTTGGAACTATTAAAGCTGGACAATCTGTGAAGCCTTCAGACTATGAAAATTAAGCTCATGTTGGAATGAAAAGTACGGAAAGCCAAGTGCATTATTTACTTGTCCAGTTGTTTCCAAATATAGTTTCTTGATGTTTCCAGCATTTCTCTTAGCTCAGAGTTTCCCAACCTTCTGGCAACGGGTGGGTGGGGAGAAAGGATTGTTTGTGTGACTGCTCACGCAAGTGGAGATGTGCACGAGTGCTTGCCCGCCATTTCTGCAGCCTGGGGGTTGGGGATCCTTGCCTTAGCTGACTAAACGCATAGAGAGTATTCCATTGCTATATATCAGGGTATCAATTTCTGATGAGAGCGATACCTCAAACGGATGCTTTTTGCAGGGTCTTCAGCATTCTTTCCCGTTTTTTGATAATACTTGTTCAGAATTCCCCAGCCTACATATCCAGTGAAACTGAACAGGTGCAAACTGTCTGTGACTAAAGAGACATTTAGATAACAATAAGAATGCAAACTGCTCTATTACATGTTTTATATTCTCTCAGAGCTGTAGTTTTCTACAACACTGCTTATAAGAGATTTGTTATTTATCCCAGAAAAACAAAAAAGGGAAATGAATCCAACAAGCTAGCCAGAGAATGCCCACTGAATCAGATAACTGATTGGAATGATCAGCAAGACAGAATGTTTAATATATATATATATAAAAGCTAAAATGGACTAAAAGTGGCCAAATTTAGATTAAAAGCAAATATTCTAGAAATCTGTAATGACTGTGAATGATTAAATACACTTCAGACAGGTGCCATTATGAAGCATATCAATATCATTCATCCTGTTTTTTTTTTAGGATTCTACAATTTCTCTTTCTAGACTATTCTTTCCTTACTCGAGCATTTAGTGATACTATAGATCACGGGTGTCAAACTTATTTATTTATTTATTTATTCTAAATAAAGAAATTAAGATGGCATTAGGAGATTAAGTGAAGGTCGCAAGAATGGATAAGAGAGATTTTAGGTTTCTTAAGCATTCTGCTCTGTACTAATACAGTAGATTGGATGTTTAGATATTATCCCCATGCCACATAGAAACTGCTTTCTCTGAGCAACTCCTATATAACTGGGCCAGGTTTAAATGCTGAGGCATGCTTTGGATACAGGGCAATGTGATCAATGAAATTGCTTGACAAAGAACAAAACATGAATGAAAAGCAATGGTAAGGAAGGGTAAGGAAGAACAAGGCCTTAATCCTGCAGACTAGAACATCTCCAATTCAGACATTAGTTTAACATGTAGGAACAAAACCTGTTCCAGTTTGGTACAAAGGGAACCAATGTTAACTGGTTCACAGAGGTACATGTGTGGTTGAGATTCATGTTTCCAAAATGCAGAAAATGTATGAGTTCAAAGGCAGTTGTTCCCCAGTTGTTCTACAGCAGTGAACATAACCTTCTCTCTTCCAATTTCCCCCCACTGCCCTTGAGGTAGATTAGGCCAAGAAAGAGCAATGAGCCCACTGACCTTCCATGGCTGGGTGTAGACTCGAATCTGAATTTCAGAAGTTCTAATCCAACACCTTAACACTTTTTGCAGGCAACAAGCTCCTAGTCAATAACATATTGCAATGATGTGTGGAATGACTTTGGGAGGAGGGAGGAAGAGATGCTGCCTAGGGAACAATCACATAAAAGAAGGCCTAGCTGAGGTTGTACAAAGGGCAGTGAAAAAACTTCAGAAAGAAACCTCCCTATTTTCTCAGTCTGTAAAAGAGATGGTGGGAGATTTGTACTTCCAGACAAATGAGGTTCTGTAAATGGGGCCTCATAATAGATAAGACTTAGCTCATTTTATGGTGCTTCCTGTCTAGGCTGACTGGGAAGGCTGATTCCTGCTTTTACCCCTTTTCTTCTTGCTATCCAATGCCATATCTCCCCCCCCCCCCATTTGCAGATTCCAGTTGGTAGGTTAATTCTAGAAACATACCTAAGGATATTGTTTTACATTTTTCCCCATCTTGTATTTGTGCCAGACATAGAAAGAAGCCAAATATATTTCAGCTAAAAATATTTCAGAGATAGATTTTAGGAAGGACTAATGCAACAGATTAGCAGCTTCTTGCTAAGCAGATTCTTTAAAAGCATGGGCTGAACGTATTCTAAGAATGATAAATTCTATAACTAAAAAAATCAATACAAGAGAAATCAAGAGATGCATTTTAACATATACTGTAGAAGAGTAGTTACTACTTATGCAATAGAAATAATATAGGTAGCTTAGTTTGTTATTAAGTACTGCACAGCCTTTCTACACTTTTGGCTATACAATTTGGGATGAACACCCTTTGAATGGTATGAGAATAAGAGGAAAAACTGCTGACTACAGGAACCAGGAGAACTACTCAGGTGACTCTGAGGACATAGATAAACCTCCAAGTGCTTCAACCACCCTCTAAAAGGATGCAAATGACCAGCTGTCTGCAAGGAATATAAATCCTTCCATTCCCCACTATCTTTTCAGAGCTGAAGAAGCTTCTTAGATGAGAAGCAAAACGTCTTCAAAGAAAAAACAAGAAAGTCCAATTGCCCCCTGAAAAAGCACCTTTGGGATAACCATGACCTGGATGACTGAGAATCTCTACAGACTTTTACATTGCCTTTGATTTCTGCAACACTAAATTGTACTGGAATTAAAAGCTTAGTTAAAAAAAAAGTTTAAACATCGCAATCATGCATTATTTAACGTTATTTTTTTTTTAAAGAAATCTGTAGTGCTGAATCTTTGTGGCTTACCATTAGTGAATGTCTATTGGCTGAAAGAAGGCCTGTCCCATATCCTGATCCGAGACCTCCCATAGCTCCATTATGAGAAGGGCCTATTAAGCTATGGAGGTCGCTATGACTACCAGGCATGGCAGTTGAAGGTCCCACTGCATGGTTCCGGAGAACATGAATAGCATCATCCAGTCTTTCCAAGCGGTCTTCAATTCGGCTTTGCTGATAGTTTATGACAAAAAATAAGAGAGCATCAGAAAATGTAGTAGACTATCCCCTGTTTGAGCAGAACTAACATAAATGGTGGATCATATATTTTGTACTGCTACTGCTGTGTGTCAGGCAGTTGAAACCGAAGAGGATTGCTTGTAGCTGAGCTGTTTCTGAATCTGTTTCACAAACAGATTTATTAAGGGTATGCTGCTTAATTTTTTTCCCCTTTGCTCACCAAAATAATGTAAATAAAACAACTGACACCCAAAACTAGCCTGCTAAGATACTATAAAAATTCTGTTTTCATTTACATGGGCAAAACAGTTCATGTTTGTTGCCCCAGGATCCTGAAATATTTTGTGTCAGAAATATCAAATTGCCATGACCTATTAAATGATTTCTGTATGCTAACATCTTATCTCAGGCTTATTTACTTCTCACTGTTTTAACTGGAGCTGTGAAAATTGATATGTGGAATTCTATGATCAAAAATAGCCTGCATTTGGACATATATTCCAATACTCAAAAAGAAGAATAAGAAAAAAAATATACAGTATTTTATCCATTTACAGCACAAACATCTAAACAGGTTTCAGAACACCAGAGCAATTTAAATAAGTTAAACAAGTACATTGCTGTCTGGGCAATTCTGTGAATTGAAGTCCACCCATCTTAAAAGTTCCTAAGATTGAGAAACACTGGTTACCGGTCTGTCTAGAAAACCTCATTGGGTTTTTTAAAAAAACAGTCCCTTGAAACCACCAATAATTTTCTGATTATTTAAAGTGCAAAGAATTATGGCGGGCATTGTTATTATTATTATTTTTTTTAAGGCTGAGACTTAAGATGATATAAGGTAAAGCAATGTGTCTGGTTATATTCTGCCAAAATTCTTCATTATACAATTCTCAAGAATGTTTCTGAAGTGGCCACCTCATTCTTACTGCAACCACATGGGAAAAAAGACTGGTGTCAACATCCTTTTTTAATATATTATGCAATGCTCAGTGGAAAAACACTACTTAATTTCCACTTAAAGGAAATGGTGATGTTCCTTTCTTATTCTGAATGTGGCTTCTGTATTAGGACCATTGTACAACTGAAGCTCCTAACTTTCTCTTCGCTTCAGAAATGTTTTCTCACATGGCATTGGGGGCATTTGTGGGAATGTATTCTTTGAGGAATACAGAAGGAAGGCAATCCGAGGCATCTTTTGCCACGACACTAGCTGAGCAACTCTTTGTATAGTGGGTCTCATTGAAGGCATTATTCACTTCATCTTGGCAAGTTTTGATTGTTTATCATTGTGACTACAAGATTTATAGATTTATGGGGAAGAGGCCAATAACAAGCCAAGATCATAAACCTAAGAAAGTTGGTGTTCTCTCTTCTTGTGGTGACATCATTCTGGAACCCAACATTCAAAGCAATTTTTTAATTAAGCCCACAGGCTCTGAAAGGCAATCTTGACAGTTTTGATGGGCATATATAGCTCAAGGACACCAATATGAGGTTATCTCTTGCCAGAAATATTACCATTGGCATTGGCTCTTATATTAATATTTTGGAAACATAACTGGGTAGCAGAATATAGTTTACATAGATTGATATTGTTTGATGAACTGATATAAGCTTAGATGCTCTCCAAAACAGCAGTATATCATCTTCTTTACAGTTATAAAAGATATTGAGAATGTTACAATGCATGCACATTACGCATATATGTAACACACTGAAACTGATGAATATTAAGAATAGCTTATTATACTATTTTTTTTCCATATACAGTTGAGGCCTGATCGTCTTCCTGACTAAGCAAAGTGATCTGTTCATACTTTCATTTACTTATGGGAAAATGAGCCCTTTTTTTTCAAAATGCTATATTTACATTAGGCCACTCTTTCATTTTGCTTTTTAAACAAACTAAGTTTGATCTTCTTGTTTTTCTTCTACAAGAATGGATTCCAACCTTTCACACTTCATATTAGACAGCATGCCCTATTTCCATGTGTGGTATTTTACTAAGTAATCATTGGTGATTAGCTAAATATCTATGGAGCTTCTCAATCATCCAGGTCAACTATGACTGAGAATTTCCATAGAAATTTAGCATTGCTGATTAGCTTATGCAAAAGAGTATATAGAAATCTGTTGTGCTTTATGGGCGGATCTCTTATTTAGAAATGATCAGGAAAAGAGTGCACTAATTAGTGTTATGCTCCATTAGGAAAATGGATAGGAAAGAGAAGAAGACTGCAATAAGATATTAGCAGGTAGTTAATATTGAACAGTTCGCCACTGAAAAACATACCAAAGAATGTAAGGGACCTTCATAATTGGGAGATGATGATGCTTGCCCTCCATTTCTAGACCAAACAGCTGTTCCTGCTAATAGTAAAATGGGAGTTACAATTGGAACTATGCAAACAAAATGTCTTTTCAAAGACACTGAATAATACCGTAGATAAGATTTCCCAACAGTCATATTAAACCACATCTCTTGTGCAGAATGTTGAAAACAAATATTTATTATTCAGCCCCACCCAGAAGCCACATCATGTCTCCAAATGGCATGTCAGCATATAAGATTTCATCTATTTTGTAGTTGTATGTCAGAAAGCAAGTGGAAATTGATATATATTTAAAATAAATAAATAAAAGAATTGCAGCAAGATCCTGCTAGTTTAACCATAGCAGGTGGCATTATCAATAATTTTCATTTATTATTATCAGAGAAAACTTTGTGGCAAGTTTGTTGGTTGGTCTTTTGGTCTGTAGCAATGCAGTTTCTACTTAAATGTTTATGTTCAATGCATTCTAAAAATGTAAATTCTAAATTCTTGTAACTGATAGAGGTTGTTACCTCTTTTGTTTTATTTAGGTCTTTTCAATCAACTACTGTAACATCATATTTATTGCTTTTTAAAAAAGGGCAAAATACAAGTGTCAATAGTATAATAAATTAGTTTTCTAAGAAAATCTCACTGAGTATTCTAGGATCAAGTGGAGTTTAAAAAACTCTCTCCTTACAGAATGTGTTTATGAAGTACAATAATTTAGATACTGGAAAATATATTTCTGTATATGGTACAATAATTCACTAATACTGAATAACTATGAAGACAGAAGACTTTTTCCTAGCTCATTTATGGCACAATCTTTTTTCATGAAGTAAAATCACTGGGAGATTCATCAGTCTTCTTTAATTTGGGGTCCTGTAGCCAATCAATAGGCACACAATATTGTTGTAACACATAATTCCTGGTTGAGCAAGATTAATACACATGAAAGCAAAATATTAACTTTCAAATCTAAATTAAGGGATTTGCCAGAGGTGCTTTTAGATCTTAGATGAAACTTTACTCTGGGACAATAACAAAAATAGTATCGTTTTGGAAATAGACAGAATGGTTCATATCAATCTCTGCTGTCGAGATATTACATTGTTGACATTAACTATGTTTAGATAGCCTTAGGATATTTTTCTTTTCTTCTCCATTTATTTATGATGCATACACACACACATGAACATGCAAGCATATACACACAATCATTCCCTCAGCCATATAAACTTTACTGCATGGAATTGAAATACTTTCCAGACACAAGACAGACTTTTCTGTCTTGAACTTCAGTTGGTATTCTTTTTACTGATAAGATAAAAACTGATAGTAACTCCTCTCTTCCTGCCTGTCTGAACTGCAGGAAAGAAGACTGTGAACTTGCTAGATTGGAAAATGTAGTATACATGATGTTATGACTGTCTGCTAAATCCCCAAAGTCTTGCTTACTCATGAATTAAATATTCAATCTCTTTAACCTTGGCATTTATTCTCTAGTACCATGTAGGAATGCTTTGTTTTTGCCATGAAATCACCCTTAGAACAGGTTAAACTATATTATAGGAAGAACATAATAATGGAAGAGGAGACCATATATTAGAAAGTCACACTTTCCTTTTAGCAATTCACATTTTCTCAAAAGGAAGAGCTTGGAAAGAGGAATACATTCAGAGTTATATACAGTATATTCAGAATAAACTAGAATAAAATTTCTGTCTCATGACAAACGGACAAATGTATTGATTATTTTTAGATCCAACCAAATGTATTTTATATGTATCCAACCAACGTATATTCTATTTCCTTAAATTTTGGGGGGAATGTAAGCCCAGTAATACAATAGCACTTTACAGCCCTTTCTAAGTGGTTTACAGAGTCAGCATATTACCCACAACAATCTGGGTCCTCATTTTACCCACTCGGAAGGATGGAAGGCTGAGTCAACCTTGAGCTTGGTGAGATTCAAACTGCCAAATTGCAGTCAGCTGGCAATCAACAGAAGTAGCCTGCAGTACTGCACTCTAACCACTGTGCCAAGGTTCATTATAATAGTAATAAAGTAATAATAACAGTTGCCTATTAGTGTTGCAATAATTGCATATTGTTGCATTTGCAAAAATTCTTAAATTATTCTTTCTGCATGGGTTAATTAATTTATTGTGCAATATCTATGTCATTAATGCATGGTTTCAGAAAACAAAATAAATGGTGTACATAAGGAATGTTCAGAAACCAAGTTGAGTATTCAAGAATCAAGGTTGTTTACTATGCAGCCTTGAGTTATGGTAAAGCATACCTTAACATATTAGCCTGCTCCCTGGAACCAGCCTACACACTTGTACAGTAGGATAGAAGACTTTCTAAGCCTTTCATAGAGATCTTCATGCAATACTTTTATTTTACTATTAAGCCCTGAAATGTTAAAACAGGTGGCAGTCTGAAATTGTTTCTCAGAAAACTGAATTTTCTGATCATGCTCAAAAGCATTATTTCAAAGATTTTCTTGCTATTTCATTAACTAACTGTTGGTAAAATATGATTTTAACCACAATACCTGAGAGAGAAGGGGGTGAACCAACAGGAGTTGAAGGATTTGATGAAAAGCTGTTGTTGGTATGATCTGGAGAGTAAATCTTTAAAAGATGATACAGAATTAATCTAAAGTCACTTGGAATGGATACAGACAGAGGATTGGCACTCTTCATTATAAATGTACTTATACTTATGACTCATAAGATGAAAAGGATGCTGTGAAGAACATGAAACCACTATGACAAAAACACTATGAGGTAATAAGACAGTTGTGATGAAGGACAGCTTGTGGGAGGTTTTAGTTTATCCCTAAGATTAAATTATCATAGTAGGTTTTACAGTACTAAAATATGTATACTGTACATATAAATGGAGGGGGGAATCAGAAAATTACTTCAATTTAAGCTAAATATCTTAAATTATTATAGGAGTCAAGTTTGGGAAATAAAACATTGAAATATAGAATAGTGAAAAATACTTATTGAAATAAACTCTACAAAATAGAAGATGGAAAAATAATCCTGACTGATGTGAACAACTGCATATACATGGCTGAGTAAGTATATTAGAGTTTTTAGTTAAGATTCTCAAGGGTTTATCTACTTAATACCCTGAATGGATAAAACTTCTGTGATCATTTGGGACCTGATTAGAAATCATAAACATCATTAGACTCTTATCTTATCAAATTATCAAAGCAGACCATGCTGGGAATTCATATTGGCCACTATTTAAGCTGGGCTCATGAACTTTTCCTTAGGGTTCTGCAGAGGCAATTACATTAATTAACCCCTTGATCATCTCTCAGTTAACCAATGCCTCCAGGCACCAGTTAAAGTAGATTTTGTACTGTGTCCATTATTTGGGAGTTGTGCTAATTTTTGTCTTTGTAACATATGTTAGCTGGACATGGAAAACATCAATTCTCACGAGAACCCCATTGGAATCCCATTCTGCCCAGAAAATACATTACAGTGAGAGTTCATTTAAAAGTCAACGTTAAGTTTTAATTTGTAGAAATTCACTGTGCTGTATATATACTTGATGGATCCTTACCCAAATCAGAGATGGAAATGAATAGAATGGGTGGCAATTGGAAGTCAAGGCTGGCTTTTAAATAACTGCAGCAAAACAGATTGAGAGGCCCTTTGATCTTTTTACCCTGACTTCTGGGAGTCTGCTTTCCCATATGCAGTGCCTAAGCAGATAGTATATCATCCAAATTACTGAAAGATGTGAACTGGGGAATGATGTTACAGTTTCGGATTACAGATTCATCACCCCACCAGGAAGTAGTAATTCTATGGAAAAGATTCATAAGCTTGGTCCCTGCCCACATGGGTGGATTATATCTCCAAGGACCTATGCATAAAAAAGCAGGTTCCTTTAGGGAGCTGTTCAAAGGCCTTTAAGGCTAAAAAGGGAAATTCAAAATTCAAAATCCTATCCCACTGCAGTGAGACTTACTCCCTTTTACTAATGGGAGACTTGAAAGACACAGTTGAAGTAATTTGACATTGAGATCAGGGGTGGGATCCAAATTGGTTTACCACAGTTTCGGTGGGCGTGGCTTGGTGGGCATGCTTTGTGCGCGTGCACTTTGCATGTGCACAGAGGCATTCCTATTCAATTTCTCCTGCACTCTCCCTGTGTCTTCAACAGCTGACTTGCGGCAATCCGCTATGACGTGCGATGCAGCTGGGCATCAAAATCAGGAAATAAAGGTCAGTATAGCCAAGGCAGGCAGGTGGGCTCAGCAGCTGATTGTCGGAGCAAACTGATTCACTCCCAGATGATCTTTGGAGCTACTGGCTCAGGCGAACCGGGCCAAACCGATAGAATCCCACCCCTGATTGAGATAGGGATAATTTTTGAATACTTCCCACCCAGGCTCTAACGTAAATGTACAGCAAATTCATATTTAGGAGCAATTCAAATGATTCCATTTATCTAGATTATGGTCATGGCTTTGTCCCAAAAAACTTTACAACCCTATTTCTATGATGTAAAATAGGCATTTGAATCAGAAATTTTAACATCCTTACAGGATGTAAACTCCCAGCATTCTTTGGATGAAATACGTAGTCCTTGGATTATGACTAATCCCTTTAATGTTACAAATGACCCGAAAAAGAGGACTTATGACATGGATCTGAAGTTCTGATGGTACCTACTCTCCCAGTTGTGTGACTGCACTTGTGTGCTATGCATGTCTGTTTGCAGTGTTATGTGCCTTTCACAGTGTTATGCACCTTTCACAGTGGCTTTGCAGAAAGCCAACATTGTTTTTTTCACAAAAACATGCCATAATAAACAACAGGTTTGCTTAATGACTGTGGGGTTTGCTAAATGAGTCATTTTATGACTGTTATGACTAAAACAGACATTACATTCGTAACCTGAGGACTACCTCAAATTGAAATTGGTTTAAATATGGTTTAGGCTTCAAATGAGACCAGGAAACCATTACAGGGCAGGCTTGGCTACTGAATCATGTAACATAAGCTTCTTATGATTTCCATGTGAATGGTAAACTATAAACCACTGTCTTCAATTAAGAATTTATCTCGAGTTATCTAAATTTTGCAGAGCAATGTGTCTTAACATGCTTTTATTCTCAATTATTTTAACTGGCCATGATAGATTTGTGCATATGTGGTTACTGATTCCAACCCAAGTTCATGCTATTCAAATCATCCAAAGCAAATACTTTCTTACAGATGCAAGTGCTTTTCCCAGCGCATCGCCTGTCTGTGAACTTCCTGCAGCTCCGCTTCCTCTGTTTGCTGAAAAACAAAACACAAAATAAAACAAAACACAAAAAACACACAGATGAAAACAAGAAAATGAATCTTTTTTTCCATACACTGCACCCATATCCATAATTCAGCTGCATTTTAATGGTGAGTTATACAAATCGTAATTAGCATTACTCTTATTAATTATGGTGGATTTCATATATCTCAAACATACCTCTCATATTTCATGTTCAAAATGTTTTTGTTGCAAGCTATTTCAATCTAGTCTTCTTTCTGTGGTGAGTGAGATACAGAGCAGTGGGTCTTTGTACAGTATTAACCTAGCATTTTACAAGAAGAGAACTGCAAGGCACCCTAGATGTTTTATTTTGCCATTCTCTTTTTGGCTAAAGAACAGAAGGTCTTATTCAACTGCCTTCAAATATATAGAGATGGGAGACTGAAATCAGCACAATTCTATATTGTGTCCCCCTTAATGTAAAGACTAACTCATTGCCTCTATCCTACATTTAATTATGCTGAGGAAGCCAGATGTCTTATGTCAGTCCTTTGAGACAGATAGCATCAGGAAGCAAAGGCCACAACAATTATTAGAATTGTATCATTAGAAGGTATAGTAACAGAATCTTGAAATCCTGACTGAGATTTACTCAATCTCTTCTAATACTAAAGGAGAAACTAAACATGGGAATCTTGAGGTTTTTCCCCTCACCCTCTCCAATTTCTCCTGCCTATATGGGCTAAGTAGTGGTTTGCAAACAGTTTTTGAATCCTTTCTTCAAAGCCATCTCCATGCCTGCTTAAAACTTGGAACAAAATTACTCCAAATAAGACATTCTGAAAATCTGAAATCACCTCTCACTGGGAATATCTGACTTAATAGAGTTGCTATTGTGTGGAAAAATACGAGGGGGCGGGATACTGCCGTGAGCTCCAGTACAAAAGATGAGATATTATCTAATAAGTAAATAAATAGATTTCACAGTCCGCTTTTCAGAACCAAGAACAACACATGGAGTTACTTCTGAATAGTACTTTTATTGTTGCTTGCCTACAAACAGAATCTTGCCCAAACTAAAGCAATTATCTGCCATAAGTATATTCTGTGAATTGCTTGGGAGAATCCGACCTTGTTTTCTTCCTGTTCACCAGACATTCAATAGAGAAGGGACCTTAGAGGTCTAGTCCAACCCCTTGGTTAGGCAGGAAATCCTACATCACTTCTGACAAATGGTTATCCAATCTCTTCTTTAAAACTGCCAGTGTTGGAGCATTTACAACTTCTGGAGGCAAGTTGTTCCACTGATTAATTGTTCTGTCAGGAAATTTCTCCTTAGTTCTAAGTTGCTTCTCTCCTTGATTAGTTTCCACCCATTGCTTCTTGTCCTGCCCTCTGGTGCTTTGGAGAATAGCTTGACCCACCTGTTCTTTGTGGCAGCTCCAAGCCCTCTGGGAAAAAGGCCATCTCTCCTGTGATTCCAGACTACAATCAACTACACTGCTTCATGTAACTTGCAAAGGTAACAGATGGCTTTGCACAAAATAATTCAAAAATTATTTGAGTGATCCCATTGTGATCCACACATAATGCCAATGAAGTGGGGTCAAGAAAACTGTGCACATGAATTCATCAGGAATACAGTTCCACTCAAAGCCTTTATCTTTATGAACTAATGGTGTGACCTCAAGCCTTGTGTTCTGTCCAACTCAAATAACATCATCAAACCCATAGCATGAGGGAGCTAATAATTAATCCCATCCTTTTTAAATGTACCAAAAAAATATATCTGTACCAGAATGTTAAACGCAACTATTTTCATAAGGGTGAAATTATAAAGGTGATATTACGATAATTATAATCCCCATGTTTCTTGCATAATGTCTAAATAATCATCTTCATTAATGGATTTGTTTGTGGATGCCCTTTTTATAATTGTATGAAATATTTTGTATATGCCAAGGTTACATTAAAAATTGTTCTATACAAGCTTCACTGGCAGGAATATAATTGTTCTGACCCAGCTCCCCAAACACGACAAATGTGATGCGAACTCAAAAGATTCCTTTATTAGGAATGCTGGCAATCCCAGCAAAAAATTTATCTCACAGACTAACAAGTCAGTCCAACCGGAAGATAAATAGTTGTTTGTCACAGCTATTCATCTCCTCCCCCTGCCTTTTATCCCCACAGCTAGGGTGGAGCTTCGCTAGCATAGGTAGCTCCTTCTTCCCCAGGACTGGCCCATAGATTTCCACAGCTCTCCTCTCCTCTACCTTCTGTGCATCGATGCGTCAGGCACTGGACCCAGCTGTTCCTCTTCTTCCTCATCAGCCACCTCCAGATCTAGGGGCTGTTGACTCTCCATCAGAGGGCTGAGGGATGCCCCAGGCTCCCTTCTCTCTCTCTGCCAGCTCCATTCCTTCTTCCCCCTCGGAGCTCCCAGATTGCCCTGATGCTGACCCTGACTCCCACACCTCCTCCTCCTCTCATTTGGCTGCTGGGGGGCCAGAGGCTGATAGGCCACAACAATAATGGTTTTGTAATCTAGAGCCAGCTACACCAAACAAACAAAAAAAATTGAGGACTACTCTGAGTTAATAAATGCAACATCTAGCCTGTTCTCCAGTCTCTAACTTGAATGGGAGCAATGAGTACATTCAGGAAATAGAAAACCTGAGCCAATTTGATATTTTCCTCAGATAAGATGTACTGACACAGCAGGATAAAATTCATGTCCCTCTTGTGCCATATGACAGTTTAGCACCCCACAGCACTGGAAGCTTACACTAGTAAAAAAATTAAGTGCAGTATTATGTGACTGTTCCCATAATAAAATCACAATAAAACCAAGGCTTCAAGGGAAGGCGCACATCATGTTCCCACTAAAAAAGCCACATACTGCTATGTATCTTGCAATTCAAAAATGTCATTTAAAGTGAGAGTAGAAAGTGGGATTAATACATGAATGAGGCAGATCTTCTGGACTAATCTTTAGCATATGCTACATTAAATCTTTGTTAGTAAGTGGCTGCTTAAAGGCTCTGAATCTTTGAAAACACACAGAAAGTACTTTGCATAGACTAAGCATCACTTTAAGTTAATATCTTCCGGGTTTTTTTTTAATGCCGTGTCGACTCCTAGCGATTGCCTGGACCCATCCCTGTATTTATCGTGGCAACATTTTCGGAGTGGTTTGCCCTTGCCTTTTTCCTGGGGCTGAGAGAGATTGACTGGTCCAGGTCATCCAGCCGGTTTCATGTCGAAGGTAGGAGTAGAACTCAGACTCTCCCAGTTTCTAGCCTGGTGCCTTACCCACTACACCCAAGTGCTTCTGTTTTAATATCCACCTAAACCCATGTTGGCGAACCTATGGCATGCGTGCTGGAGGTGGCATGCAGAGCCCTCTCTGTGGGCATGCGAGCCGTTGCCCCAGCTCAGCTCCACCGTGCATGCACATGTGCCTCCTGCTAGCCAACTGGTCTTCAGAGTTCTGCTGAGCATGTGTGGGGGGACGGAGTGCAATATGGTGGGGCACATGCATAGGGATGCATGCATATGTGGGGATGCACATGCATACGGGGGAAGCACATTCATGCGTGGGGGTGGGGCACATGCATGGGGGCACATGTGTGGGGAATGTGCACATATTGCATTTTCAGGATGTGTACACATTGGGCACTTGATGCTGAAAAAAGTAACTATCATGGACCTAGACAATTTTCTTTTGCTTGTTCTGCAATTTTCTCTTAGAATATCACCAGTTAACAATTATTTTCTCTTCAAGTTTCTGTCCTTTTCCAGATTGCAAGTTAACTTTGAGAGAGCAGCCAAGAATGAAATTTAATAATACAAGTTTACTTTTTTGGAAAGCAAAATCAGACCAGGCAAATAAAAGGGGCTGGATTATTCACAGATCAAACTCTAAACCCTACACTCTTATTGACTTGAGTTTCCAGTCAGTATAGCAAGAATTCCAACCAAATATCCTTTTAAATCTGTGATTACACAAAAAGCAAAGTGTTCTTCTATGATATCTGATCAGCTCCACAAGCTCTTTCTCCAGAAAACAGACGAGGAGAAACTGCCAGGACTTGCCTTCTTCAATGCAGTAAGAACCCTACAACTCACCCATTATACTTTCTGTTCCATTTGCCGGAGGTGTACAGGAAGAAGCACTGTAATGGGTTGTGGCACTGCGATGGAAAGTGGACATTGGAGGAAGACTGGAATTGATGTCTGCTGAGGAGTGTGATGGGTAGCTCTGTGGCACACAGCAGGAAAAGGCAACATTTTAGTTAGCAGGTGACAGTTGTAGAGTTGCTGATTTTCTCGTTCATTCATTCATTCATTCATTCACTCACTCACTCAACTCACTCATCAAATTTATATAACTCACATATAAGTGACTCTGGGCAGATTCAAAAAAATCAAAACTTCATAAAACCTATTTAAAAAAGCCTATCCCACCTTCCTTAGGAGCAACAACACAACCAAATCAGCCATTTGATTGGCTCCATCTCCATTCATGATCTTCAAACCTGCTCATGAAACCACGTTCAGAAAAGCAGCAGGATGCAGGATAACTGAACCTCAGGGGAGTGCTGTCCCATAAAGAAGGTTCATTGTACAATGGAACCACTATTTTTAGATCTCTTATTGCCTATAAACAACCTTGATTACCCAGCTTGGATGGAAAGGTAGAATATAAAAAAACAATTCAGTGACATCCCCCAGGGAGATTTTTGGGGGGTTTGTACCCTTGTTTCATCCTAAAATCTTTGATATGTAGCTGAGAGACCCACAAGCGTTAAGGTATAGCATGACCCGTTCCAGAACCCCAGCAGAACATAAGAACAGCGGATCAAAGAACAAAACTCCATTGTAAGGCTGTAAAAACTGTTCACATTTATGTGAGTAAAGGCTGTTTTAAAGATTGTCACGCAAGGAAGCATCTTCAAAGGAAAAAAAAAAAAAGAAAGAAAGCATCCTCAAGACAGGGTTCTGCTGCATAGAGTTAGCTTTGCTTGGCCTCCTCCTCATTTTGCAATTAGGATTTAAAATCTCACACATGTGGGAAAAAAGATTTTATTTTTAAACCATGAAATGTACAGTGGTTTTTTCCCCCCTCTCTCTCTGTGCATGTTGTCCATGAAGAGACACCACATTTCTTCATTTATAATTCTGCTTTTGTCACATAGCTTTTCTTCAGAGGTGGTATTTAGCAGGTTCTGACCAGTTCTGGAGAACCGGTAGCAGAAATTTTGAGTAGTTAGGAGAACCGGCAAATCCCACATCTGACTGGCCCCGCCCCCATCTATTCTCTGCCTCCCGAGTCCCAGCTGATCGGTGGGTCTTCTTTTGTTGCCCTGCACAGGAGAACGGAGCTGGAAAGCAGGTTAATGGGGTGGGGAGGGAATGGGGATTTTGCAGTATCTTTCCTCTGTCACGCCCACCACAGAACCAGTAGTAAAAAAAAATTGAATACCACCACTGATTTTCTTTTAAGCAATGAAATCCATAGCTCTTCTCTTCCAACAGAGATAAACGTGAGTGTGTAAGAGAAAGTGGCTTAAATTGGTTAATAGTTTTTCTTCTACATCTGGGCCACACACACACACACACAGATTGACACATAGTGCTGATTAGTAGCCTTACCAAGCGGTCATGAGGATGAAGACTGCAATAGCTACTGGACTGTGGAATATGAGATGAATTGCCCAACATTCCTCCATATCCAGGAGGATTCATTCCACTAGATGAGTTCCACGGATCACTGCTATGGTGGCCGTCTGCAAAATGTACAGAAGAAAGTATGGCTTCTCTGAATACACGGTTCTCTAACTAACATTCCGAGGTTGTGTTTTGTTTTAGCAAATGTTAAAATTAGCATTCTAATAGTGCTTGACGAAGGCCTTATGTGTCACAGTGTTGGATAGTAGCTTACAATAAGAGACAGCAATCACAAGTGGGGAAACCGTGTTATCATTTTTTGTCACATGGGAACCACACTAATCTTATGTAACTGAGTGAGCATGATTTTTTTAAAAAAGTTTTCTAAACAGGAGTGCAAATGACATTTCTGAAATTACCACTGATTAGTCAGAGATATTATGTGCAATTTTAAAAACATTTGTGCTATTTTTATCAGAAACCTACACAGTTGTGACCTACATTGTTATTAATCCCAGCTCAATATGTTTTTTTTAAAGAGCATTTAAATAAGAGTCTAAATAGATTCTGGGGTTTTATTTTATCACACAAATATTTTGATTCCAAGACTTGACTTTTTGGCCAACTTCATATCCCAATGTCATATATAAAATATTTATGAATCAGAACAGAGATATGTATGATTTAGGAAGATGCTCAGAAACTTTTCCTGTAGACAGACATTTACCAACAAAAGCTAATTGGAAAAGATACATATTTAAACTTCAAAGAAATTTGTCCCCAGAATTTTGTCTTTTCTACCTTTCAGTTGATGAACCCTTATTTTTTGATCTCAGATACTTGGTTGAGGGGAAAAGTTGAGAGATAGCTAAAATGTCATTATGCTTTTTGGGTGATAGATCAAAATACAAGGATCACTAAACAGAACTCATTATTTTGCAATAAATTTTAGAGTAAAATACATTATGAGCTGTTTTAAGATAAAGCATAAACACATCTATTTTCTTCCTGACAATAAATTGGTGCCTAGTCTCATAGATTAACAAAACAATCTGGAGTGTGTTATTTGAGTTTTGATTATCCAGAATATATCTAATGTACTACTTATCAGGCGATCCAAGAATATTAAGCAGTTATGTTTATCCACAAGAAAAGTACAATAAAGTCAAACTTTCAACAGTATAAGCCACAAGGGTAAATTGTAAGGCTCTTGAGGATGTTCCTGAATCTGCCTTCCAATATCCTTGAAGGAAATTAAATCAAGGAAGCATAAACACAGTTTAAAAGTTGGAAGTATGATTGCATATCATATTTGTGGGTCAAATGTGAAGCTCTGTCTGGTCATTGGAATCTAATTGTTTCTGCCTTGCTGCAAATTTATTTGACAATAACCCAAAACTCTTTGAACTCAACTTTCAAGAAGACAGCAAATTGTTAACAACCATTGAGGAAGCTGGGCTATACAGAAAGGAATCTTTAGCTTAAGTTAGAAGGATCAATCCATGTCTACTTTCTATCTTTAATAAATCTATGTCAATACACTCATCATAATGAGCAACATGAAACAATTTTCTCAAAGATTTTGATTGGATTGCTCATAAGGGGGTAACCGTAAAACAGGGGTGTCAAACTTGATTTCAATGAGGGCCACATCAGGGTTGTGTTTGACCTCAGGGGTCTGCGGTAGGTGTGACCAGCTTGATGTCACTCAGGAGCGCCTGTGGTGGTCTGAGTGCTCTGCCAGAGAAAATGGGCCTCTTGCAACCCTCTGCCAGTGAAAATGGAGCTCATGAGGACCTCCTGCAGCCCTCCCGAGCTCCATTTTTGCTGGCAAAGGCACTGAGGGCCTCTTTGCTGTTTCCAGGATGGCCCCATGGGCCAGATCTAAGCACCCTGTGGGCTGGATCTGGCCCCCAGGCCTTGAGTTTGACACCACTGATCTAAAATTTAAATAAGGAGCTGACCAACAATAAATGTAGCTGGGATGTAATCGACTTCTCTCTCGCACAGAAAAAGGGTGCAATCTCTTTAAATTACAGGTAGTCCTCAACTTATGACCACAATTGAGTCCAAAATTGATCTTGCTAAGTGAAACCTTTTGCTCCATTTTACGACTTTTCTTGGCACTGAATCATTGCAGTTGTAAAGTTAGTAACATGGTGGTTAAGACAGTGAACCAAGGGCTTCCCCATTGACTTTGCTTGTCAGAAAGTTGCAAAAGGAGACCAGGTGATCCCGGGACACTGCAGCCGACATAAATATGAAGCAATTACCAAACACCTGAATTTTGATCACATGACCACCCGGATGCTACAATGGTCGTAAGTGTGAAAAACAGTCATAAATCACTTTTTTCTGTGCCATTTATAGCTCCAGAGAGTTATAAACACAGTACAAAAAATAATTGGTTGCTCTCTTTCTTCTTTGGAAGAGAACGCGAAGACCAAACTCCTCTCTAGAACATTAAAAATATCCACAGACCATTCTCATCCTGGACATCCATATTTCGAACTGTTACCATCAGGGAGGCGTTTTCGGTGTCTTAAAATGTGGACTAATAGATTGAGAAACAGTTTCCTTTCCAAGGTAATAACTGTCTTGAATCAAACAGTGCATTTGTTTATTTAGTCTTATTATTATTATAATTATTTTAATTTTTAAATACTCTGGAGTGTGGTTGTGATGTGATGTTTGGGGCACTGTGTTGGAGTAGCTTTCAAATTTCATTGTATTCATGGAATGCAATGACAATAAAGGTATTCTTCTATTATGGAGGACTACCTATACTTTTGTCATCTTGTATAATGTAACTGGTATATGTTTGCCCACTGAAAGGCATCACTTCCAAAATGTGTATGAAGGGTGATGCTTTTAGCATTCTAATTTTTAAAACTATAATTCACTTTCAAGTCCATGGTGTGTAAATTTGATCAGCATTAAAGAAACTGATCTCCCTTTAAAAAAAATGTGCTAGATGCTTTGCTGGTTTTGATTAAAGTTCTGGTAAGATTACTCATCCTATGAATGACTAGTGAGATACACCTTGGCCAGCTTACAAAGATGATGTGAAAGTGATAGCTTCCCATTGCTATGTGTTCTAATTACCTGGTATTCAGTAATATACCCTAATTCCCCTCCCACCTTTTATTTGTATCATCTGAACAACAGAATACATCTTTGGTCAGACTAAGAAATAGTAACTTGCCCAAAGCCAGACAATGAGTTGGCTAATTAAATGAAAAACTACATCGGGGTGTCAAACTGGTGTTGTCACGTAACATATCATTCCCCCCCCTTCGCTAAACCAGGTGTGGGCATGGTCAGTGCATGACGCATCTGGACCATGGGCCACAAGTTTGACACTCCTTATCTACATGGTGGCTTGTCTATTAGATTCAAATACTCTTTTCACTATACTGGTTATAACTGAATTCATTTAGCTAATATGGCTAATAATTACTGACAGACACATTAATTATGAATTTCCTTATCATCAAAGCCTTTTGTATATAGTCGGGTAATATATTTATCAATGTTCCACCTTTTGAGAAACTTCCAACATGGATATTCCTTGCACCACAGATTTCTGAAGAGGGAATACAGCCATTTGATTGGTCTGCTTTGGATATCTAATTGATTCATATGATTTCCAGAGGTTCCTTGAGGAACATCCTGTGGTCTTGGTTGGCCTAATTGAACCTTGAGATATAGAGGTGGCTGTGCCTTTTATTAAGATTGCTCATAAGGAGCCTTTCCTATTTTTCATCTAGGAGCACCATCGTCCACTGAAAAGCTTTGGGAGTTGAAGCAGTACATAGGATGCCTAGACTGGCAATTACATACAACAAGAGAAAATACAACTGAAGATATTTATAAATTCAACTTCAAACCTACTTGATGGCAGTAAGAGCAGTAAAGTATCCATTTTCCATTATTATCAAGATATAGGCTGGGGACCATGAAGCAAATTTGGCTAATAGTTGAAGTTTAGTTTAGTTCAGGGGTCGCCAACCTTTTGGACCTCAGGGACCACCAAATTCATAATTTTAAATCCCATGGACCAGAGACCCTGGGAAAACCCCCCCAAAATCTGCAGGAAAACTCTCCACCCCATTTTCCCACTGATCGATCATTCTTTATTTGTGATCTCAGGATACCGTCTCCAGCTCTGTTCTCAGGGGGAGAGAGAAAGACTTTTGGCTTCATGCAAGGAAAGCAGCAGAAGTCTTTCTTTCTCTCTCTCAAACTCCTCCAGAAATGAGTCTTTGTGAGACTTGTCATGCCGGTGCAGCATCTTGGAGCAGGATGCCTTTCAGGGTCCCAGAGATTTGTTTGGGGGAGAGAAAGAAAGACTGTTGCTGCTTTCCTTGGGTGCAGCCAAAAGCAGAAGATGAAAGAAGCAGCCTGGCGGCCAGGCGAGGCACGTGGGGCTAGTGGGGCAAATTTCCCCCTTTGCCCTTTTCCCCCTCCCTTCACTACCTCACGTTGTTCACAATGCAAGGGATGCCAGCCTTGTGTTTCCATGATCCATGTGGGTGGCACAGCCTTGTGTTCCTGTGCAGCCTGGATTACCCCTGGGGGTAACATTTCTCTGAGGACTACCAAAATTTTCTCATGGACCACCAGTGGTCCCCGGTTCACTGGTTGGTAACTGGTTTAGTTTTACTTCACTGTCATTGCACCTTGTACAATGAAATTAAATACCATCTTCTGTATACATTATGACTATGAAAATAAATACAAACACATATCCTTCACATTCTGTACATTGAATTGAAAAACCCTGATATTGCATTAATATACAGTAGAATTCAATAGAGTTACTACCCTGGGATAGAAGCTTTTCAGCCTATTTGTCCTTGTTTTTATTATCCTGTACCGTCTGCCAGATGGTAATAGTTCAAAAAAAAAGGGTGGATGAGATGGATCTTTGAAAATGTTTTGAATTTTCTTCAGGCAGCAAAAACTATGAAGCTCTTCCAAAGAGGGGAGAGGGCAACCAATGATCTTCTGGGCAATGACGTTAATCCTCTGGAGTGCTTTCCTATCTGCCACTGTGCAATTGGCAAACCATATACAGGTGCAGTAAGTTAAAATACTCTCTATGGTAACAACAGTCGAAGGTCACCAGCAGTTTTTCATTCAGTTATTGTATTCTGAGAAGTCTCAGGTAGTATAATCTCTGCTGGGCCCTTCTGACAAATGCTGCAATGTGAGCACCCCAGGCCAAATCCTCTTTTAGGATAACACCCAGAAACTTAAAATTGGCCAGAAAAAAAAATACTTTGTTGAGACTGGAAAACCAAACTTGGGGAACAAGAAGCAAGAGCACACTTTTCAGTTAGGATTTTGATACGGGAATGCAATTGCATTGGTTGCTATTGTTTATGCATTATAATAATGTCTTGTCATGCTCCTTCTGGATCTCTCATGTACCTTCAATACTATTGATCTCTGCTTCTTTCTGGACTATCTGTGAGGGTCGGGAGGGAGGGAAACATGACACAGTTCCACACCAGCTGGGCAGAATCAAGGAAACACAGATTTCAGCAAGTTCTGTTTATTGCTAGTTTGGTGGTATATAAAGAATGTCAAAAACCGCAAAGGAAATTTTCCACCCTCCTTCATAGTGCTTTCATTAAGGTGGAGTCTTTTTGAAGTATCTGAAGTGCTTCTTCCGAACTTTCTGGCCACCTGGGCTGAATCCTTGTTTATATGATAAGCTGCTGTCTTTTGATTGTTTATGTCTACTCTCCCTTTTCTTATGAAAGGCTGCATTTTACTCCCAAGGAAAGTAGTCCCAGGAGGTAAAATGAGGATGACATGACATTGGTGCTGTTGTGGATTATGAACTATTCTTGTTTAAATTACATTTGGGGGGCTTTAATTCTCAATACAATTGATACTTTAATTGTCAATGCTATAATGCTACTCAGAGTCAGTCTCTAAAACTCCAAGCAATGAAGAAATGTGGGAAGAAATAATTGTAAACAAATCTCTATATTTTAACAAAAGGAAGCAGCAAAAAAAACACAACATTCAAAGAAGCTTGTACCCCAGAAGGAAACACAAGGGGTTATCACAGGATAAGATCAGTGAATAAGTACTATACGAATAAGTCACACATAATTGTTTATTTAAGTTTTATTTTTGTTTTTCCCTTAATCGTTTTGTTTTTTAAAAATATTATATATCTCATCTCTGTTATTGGTAATTTTCCTGCTTGCGGTAACTTTTATTCATAAAGAAAAAATCATTCTTTTTAAAACCATGACATGAAGTCATACAGTTTATCGGTCCACTTCTGGACTTCCTTTTTCACTCTGTTATATTTGTATGTCAAGCTAAGGATAGGAGCTATCAACACATCTGGCTGACATGAATTCTAATTCATTAATTAAGTTGGTTCTGAACCTATTTCCTGACAAATTAATCAGGTGACAATGATGGCTGTGAAAGGTGGCGAAAAAGTTATTCTCTGGAATGAAAAATAAATTTTTTACAGAACTTTTATAACATCAGTTATCTGCTAATAAAAGGGTCTGATATCTTTTCTACAGTGATGTAACAGAAAAGATAAGCAAAGATAAGAAATCTTTCTTATAAGATAAGAAACTTTTGAGAAATTAAAATATCTACAAAAATATGCCAAAGGTGCTTTTTTTCAAGAGGCAACTGGACTTTCTGGTTTTTCTTTGAAGACATTTTGCTTCTCATCCAAGAAACTTCTTCAGCTCTGACTGAACTGAAGGATCCTTCCATTCCCCACCATCCAGTCAGAGCTGAAGAATCTTCTTGGATGAGAAATAAAACGTCTTCAAAGAAAAACCAGAAAGTCTAGTTGCCTCTTGAAAAAAAGCACCTTTGGGAGAACCATTACTTAGATGACTGAAAATTTTCATAGACATCTACAAAAATAGTTTTGCCTTACCTGATGTCCTATATATGGTTGAGCCAAAATTCTAATAATTTGGCTTCTTTGCTGCTTTTGTTCCCCCCCCCCGCCCCAACCGTCTCATTATTCTATTGTTTTCTATCTTGATTCATTGACTTTTTATTTTAGTACGTTCGTTTATGTTGTTAAAAGCTGTGTAGGTAATGTTTGCATAAACACACAAAACACTGTTCATATATTACAGAATCAAACTCAGCCAATGAACAATACATAAATTTGATCAAAAAAGCTCAAAGGGAGAAAACATTGGCAAATTCCCCCATTATACTTGAAGCTTAGTTATAACTGAGAAGATTTAAAATTCAGTCAATGAAGGAAAAATGATTCAAAGAAAAATGCAGTTATTTTTATTTTATTTATTTTATTATTACATTTTTATGCCACCCCCTCCCCTATAAGGTGGTGGTGTTCAGCATGTTCTAACCAGTTCTGGAGAACCAACAGCGGAAATTTTGAGTAGTTCGGAGAACCAGCAAAAACCACCTGTGACTGGAGATTTTACAGTATCCTTCCCCTGCCATGCCCACAGAACCGGTAGTAAAAAAGTTTGAATCTCATCATTGCCGATAAGCATCTATAATTTAAAGGGAAAAAAAAAACTGTACCGAATTTAAGAGCCAAGATGCCATTCCATAAGGAAGAGCAATGAGACTAGATGAGGCAAATTAAAATCCTTGCAAATTTCCCCACCTTTTTCTTTCTAGTTGCATTGGTTTGTAACTCCCTGCATGGCCAATGATGCATGAGAAAAGTGGGTTTGTGGTTTTCATGGAGCTCAAGCAATAATATTATTAATAAATACAGCTGTGGAATATAACATTTTTAGTGTCATTTTTTTCTCCATCGATGATTGGTTTACATGTAAAGTCTCATTTCTGAGATTATATTTAAGGTGAGTGAATTACTCCTCTCCATGTGTGACTGATTACACTGAGGTTTTTCCTGATCAATTTAATTGCTCTATCAATTGAATATTGTTACAAACCATTTGACCTACAATGTTAATATTATAAGATAATTCTTTGAACTGAATGCAAAGAACTGAACACATTCATCCCATTAGCTGTTTTTATAGAAAATATTTTTGTATGTATCCAACATTAGGGCTTCAAGGTTGTGATTGAAACTATGCCAAAGGGCAGTAAGGCCCACTGAATATGATTAGACTTACAGCATGCATCAGATTGTTTTGCACATCTTGCTGAAAATATCTGTAATCAAGGATTTCCACTAGAGAAAATTAAACCTATCATTATTTCTTGAGCACTATTATGCTCCATTGGTGTTCAGAGTTCAGAATGCTGCATTTCAGATCTTACTCCTTAATTTCAAGTGGAAGGAAGAGGCATACGGATACATTTTTTCTTCATGTTTACCTCTCTTCCCAATGAATAGCAGTAGCACTTAGACTTATCTACGCTTTATAGCCCTCTCTAAGCTGTTTACAGAGTCAACATATTGCCCCCCAAAATTTGTGTCCTCATTTTACCCACCTTGGAAGGATGGAAGGCTGAATCAACTTGAGCCTGGTGAGATTTGAACTGTCAAACTGCAGTCAGCAGAAGTAGCCTGCAGTACTGCATTCTAACCACCACACCACCATGTTTCAATGTTAAGATATGGGTAAGGGACAGCTCCATGTTGACCCAGGAGCCCAGCAATTTATGTTTACATCAAATCGTGAGCACATTTGTTATGTAGGAGTCTGTGTGTCTGAATTCAAAGTGGCACTAATACTATTATTTCACTCCCAAATATGTTCGCTTCCATAAACATTTGGAAGAGCAACAAAGTAAGCAATGTTGCATTTTGTGAATTCGTATTTGGCAGCAAAACTGACTGTACAAAATGTTTATTAAAAGATCCCTTTCGATCTGCAATATGTCTTGTGGCCTTGATCGTCCTTTATCTGTCTGGCAGGCTACTATGTTAACCTCTTCACTTTGAAAGAGAAAGCAAGATTGCCTGGAATTGTCCATCTGGCAGGAAACTCTGTAAACAAAGAACTGAGCTCAGGACTTCAGTGTCCTCTCCAATGACCCTTAAGGGCACGCATCAGAAAATCCCTTCTATGATAACATCCTACCTTGCATGAAGAAAGAACTAGGAAAAGTGCTGGCTGCTGGTTTTGAGGATGGATAGCCGGGCGAATCCCGATTGTAATCGGCAGTGCTTGCAGAAGGGGCATAAACCTATGGACAGAAAAAACAAGATCAAAAAATTAAATGCATTAATAGCTTTCCAATAATTGGAATTTTAAATTTGTTAAAACTGTACAGCACCACCATATAATTCTCTTTATTGGTACATGACTGTATTTTAAAACCTACTTTAGCAAATATTGAATCTACCAGCGGAGCTCTCCTTTTGTAACCTTCAATTGGATAAAACAGTGCATAGCAGGGAAACAATCTTTGCAAATGTTAACTCAAATGGATTAGCTCATAAAAAACGAGCCCAAAATCTGGAACCCATGACTACTGTGGGACTGAAATTTGGCAAACATATGGCCTTTTCCGTATCACTGCCAATCATCCATGATCATGTGATCACCATTTCCAATGTGCCCTGCCAGATTCCCACAAGGAAAGTCAATGGGGAAGATGGCAGGAAGTCAGAAGTCTCCTCCACTCCCACTATTTTTTGCCTGCCTGTGGTCATTCTGTTTCTTTTTTAGGTCAGGAAATGTCTTTGAAACTATGACCCAAAGGGTCATGGTTTGTGCAGTAGATGATAAAACGACTAAAATTTTCTCCATGAAAACCTCTCCTATTGAGCGATCACACACCTGTGTCCCCTTTTCAATGAATTCAGATCCTGGGAGTATACACTTAAAAGGCCCACCCTAGTATTCCCATCCACTATAAATCCAAATATATATTCACAAAACAGATAAACTTATTCCTCAGGATGTTTTTGTTTTTTTTTGCCATCTAAGTAGCATTTTTGTGGTAAAAGTCTACTCAATAAGATATTAAAGGCTCACAATTTTACTGTGGCATGTCAGCTTCTTATTCAGTTATTTTCTTAAAAAAATTTTTTTTTTGAAAAAAATAGGAATGGAATCATGTCCCTCATAGAAAACACAAGACATATTTGGGACCCCTTAGGAACAATGGAACATACATCAGTTTTGAGATGAAAAGGCATACCATCAGCACACTACCAGAGAGCCATTAAGTTTTATGAACAATCTGTTTTAGATCCTCCTCCAGTTTTCTTCAACCACAAGGAACTTTAGACATAGCTTGGGCCAAGTCACTTAGTGAAAATCTGTGGTTGACAATGGAACTGAATTCTCCAGAGTGTCTCCATTCTCAGTCTGATGCCTCAATAGTACCACACTGGCTCAATCCTGTTTGTTTTTCTGTTACACATTTTCACCCCTCTGTATTATCCTTTATTGCCTCTGCTCTCCAATGTGAAAAAAGGCTGTGGAAGCACTTTCCTGAACATGCCTTCTCTTGGGACTTGAAGCTCTGGAAGCCAATGAAGCTGCTGACCTCAGGGAAATGATTTCACAGTGAAAGAGAAGACATACATTCTGAAGTTTGATGTTATTGCATGCCCTAGCACATTGTTCAAGAATGAAATATGGTAGATTGAAAAAATAAATAAAGTGCTTAGGTTAGGCTGCATCTATTCAACAATTTCTTCCATTCCTGAAATGAAAACTATCTGGCCCTGGAAATCTGAATTTATCTGTACATCATATTGGAGTTAAAAACCTAAACATGATTATTATAACTAATTTGAATTTAGACTGTACTACAAATGAATGCAAATTTAAATTTAATCTGTACTATTTTAAAATGAAGAATGGAATTGCGCATGATTGAATAACTGGTATGCAAGAGAGAACAAAAAAACTAGATCAGAATGTTTCTTCTTGATTATATTATTTTTAATAGACAAATATTATTATCCTATGGAAGATATACAATCATGCTGGTTCTTCTAGCCATATTAATAGCAGAATGCAAATGCAATTTACTCCCCAAATGCCTTATCACTGCAGAACTTTGTATCTGCTCATACTTCCTTATTTTCAAACCCACAAATTCATCACCACAGGGAGGAGGAATTCTGGCAGAAAATATGATTGAAACAAGCTGTAAGAAATAAAAGTCGACATGAGAGATACCTATGCAGTTAGTCCTCAATATATGATTGTGATGCCAGTTTTTATGACTTGTTTTTATGACCTGCGGTCATTTAGCAAATCCATTGCTCAGGAGTGTTTTTGCTGAAATGTTGTCATTCACACTCAACTGACCATAGGATGCTGCAAACAGCTGTAAATGCAGACCAGTTGCTAAGTGCCCAAAATGTGGTCATGTGACTGTGGAGTGGGGAGCAGCCACTAGAACTTCAAAACTGGGCCGTAAGTATCTTTGGTGTGTGTGGGAGGGAATGTTGTAACCTCAGTTACTAAACAACCAGTTGTAAGTTGGGGACTATCTTTACACCAGACAGCATAGATAACAAAACCATTTAGGCTGAAGCAGAATTTCTGAACTTGAAAAGGAAAAAAATATTGTTCTATAGTATCATATCTGCTGCCTCTGAAAATCAATACTCTGTAAGGCATAGTGTATATCTGGAAGAATTGTAATATCATGAAGGTAATTTTTAAAAAGTCTCTAAACTGATCTATTATATGGAAGTAGAGTTCAAACCTCAACGGAACAATGTAAGAAACCATCAAATCATTCCTTTGTTCCCAAGACTTAGAAATGGAATTTCAAAAGCATGACTCAAAAGCACTGAAAGTTCTAAACATATCCCAGGATACTAAACCCGCTCTTTTTTTGAGAAGCTCAAAATAACTAGTAAAAATCCAGATCAGCCCAAGACCACCAAAGCAGTGTGCATACATTTGGGGGGTTGGGGCACCTCTTTTTTAGTGCTCCGCATATTTGTGCGTACAGTAAAGTTAGTAAATATGCCAAAACTTCATTTACTTAACATTTGTTTACTAATAAGCAGACATTTTTCCCCCTAACAATTCTTTCCAGGGGTGAAAGCAAACTCTATTTAAAAAATTTGATTTCTTATAAGTGCCTGGGCACTTCAGAGTTCCTGGATAATTTTTTTTTTAATTTGTTGACTATAAATACAGATATTTGTATATTTAATGTTTCTGTTTTTTTAAGATCTTCCAATTCCAGATGGTCAGGAAGACCAAAACATTCTTATTATCTTGATGAAAATGGATACGTTCCTGCCTTCATTTTGAAACAAGCAAGGAAGGATATCACAAACTAGCTACAGTCTTATTGGGATATTGACATGTTACAGCAAAATGAATGGAAAAAATAATCACAAAGCCAGAAGGGGAAAGAAGAATACAAATATACATCTTACAAAAAGGACAATAGTTCACTTCAGAGAATAAATGCTGCAACCAAAGAAAGAGAATGTAAAAATAATGAATGATGACCATAATTAGGATACAATGCTTTAGTGTATACTCTTGCACAAATGTTCTCAGAATATTTTAATGCTTGGATAGAAAGCATTGTTTTAATCCTGATCATAATTATTATTCAGAAGTAAGTTAAAAGACTTTTTGGGGAAGTATTTGAAATAATTGCATTTTAAAGAAAGAGCAGATGCATAGAATCCAAAGGGTGGGAAAGTAGATGGTGATGTCATCTTTAATGCTTTGTCCATTATGTTTTTGTTAATTATTTATTAAGCAATTTTATTATAGGCAGAGCCCAAAGGACAATTCAACTCCTTTTTTTTTTAAAGAACCAGAAGTGTTGCTTTCATAATTAACCACTTGCAGATATATCCACACAGACTAAGAGCAGTGTAACCCTGCAGTCCATCCCATTTCTATAATCCATTTTCTGGATTCAGTTTAATATTACATCAAACCAAAAGATAATTTTATCCGGATGGGAGGACCTGGCTCAACTGCGGGCCTGCATTTATTTATTTATTTAAGTTGTGGTTTGCAAACTAACCTAGGAGAAAATGTGAGTGAATTCACAGGGTTTGGTGAAAAGCATCCTTGAGCATCAAGAGTACATCAGGAGCACAAACAAAGGCAGCGCTTTTATGATAGACCTGACTGGGTTGTTTTCTGGTCCTAGGCTGTGCCATCTGGAATGGGAAAGTTTGCTTTCTCATTCAATACACTCCACTGGAGAATAACAAAGAAAAGTCATATTTAGGTTAATGGCTCCTTTAGGGATTGATGTGGCAAGCAGTAGCAATCACTTCACATTCCAAATGAATGAGAGACTGGATAGCTGAACACTGTTTCTCAACATAAAATATCATGCACGTGCACCTATGTGCACCTCCCCAACCTATTAGAACAATGAAGACTTTTTTCTCTAATTTCTTTGCTTTATGTTTGGGAATAAACACCCAAACACACAATATGTTTCCCTGAGAATGGTCTCCAGTACAAGTCCGAAAGCTCAGGAGACTAAATCTGGTGACCGACCCAGAATGGATCCTGCAACATTATACTGGGACACCTATACTTGACTTCATTCATTCTCTCTTTCTCTCTCTCTCTCTATCACACACACACACACACACACACACACACACACACACTGTACACTTGTGTGTTCAGCAATTAAAAGCTCCTCTTGTAGATGTTTATCCTGGACTTGTGTTGTCTTAAGTCTTCTTTGTAGGGTGCAACAGAGGACAAGAGATGTTGAAGTCCAGCCTGAACAGAATCCAGTAAGAGGATTGTGGGAACTGTCTTCAGAGAGGTATGTTATGAAGAATGAAATGGAAAAAAAATCTGGAATATCACATTTGTACTGGCAGAAAGTCTCTGTGTTTTCCATATTCTCATTTATAAAAGTTTCCAGAATATAGTAAAAGGCTGCATGAGGGAGAAGAATATGTGAATCTTTTATCTACGTACACATGGAGAATTTTTAATGAGGATTTTTGGAAATCAAAAAGAAGGACTGGACAAAAATATACCTGATTATTTTGCATAATGAGTAGAAGTTGTTCGAATGTGGTATCATGGGAATCTGAAATAACAAAAACTATTATAAATGTCTGTGTTCTAATAGTTAACTGCCCATAAGAGAACATTCAGTACTTCTGGGATATGAAGGAAATAACCTCAGTAAAAAAATTCTCTCCAAATTCTTGGAAGTTTCTCATAATTGGGGTTTGCAACCTAGAAATGCAGATCTAAAAATATTCCATCCTTTCCTGGGAGCATCTGTCTATTATAAATAATATGGTCTATTTCAGGAAGAATAATTTCAGTCCTCAAAACCATTTTTACAAATGGCAAAATCTGCTATGCACCCCTTTCTGTATGATAAAGCAAAATGACCTGATTATGTTACATTACTATTTCCTGACTATTGATCAGAATAGCAGATTTAATATCATGAATTTATAGTTGTTGGTTTCAGCTTATATATTTTCCTTATTTGGATGTGATTGGGATATGTGCTTGGCTTGTACTTGCATGCAAGCGGACTCCTTTACAGGTAGTGCTCAAGATATGACTGTTCATTCAACAACCATTCAAAGTTATAACAGGGTACTGACAACTGGCCATCACATTGTCAACTGGGAAACCAGCAGGGATGGTTGTTAAGTCAATCCAATAAACTGCTCACACTGCTTTTTCTCCTGAGAAGCCCTGTGACAGAATACAAGATTCCAGGGAACTTGTACTCCCCCCATAGCCCCCTCCCATCCATATCCACTCCATAGCATGTTCATCTGTCCACAGAAGGACCTCACTAGCCCACTCATGTCCCTAGCACCCACTCATAGCCCTTGATAGACCACTGACAGCATTTCCACCCCCACCCCACCCCAGCACCAGTACATCCCCTAGCACTCCTTGCTTGGGACTTCCACTTCTTCCAATTTGATGACTCACATGAGCCTGGGGCCTGGACTGCCAATACTAAGCGATACAGTCATATGATATTGTGCTTTACAACTGCATCATTTAGAACAGAAATTCTGTTCCAATGGCTGTCATAAATCTAGGATCACCTACATGTATTTTAACAGGACCAAGTTACAGGATTATGTGTCCTATGGATAAAGTTCTAATAGCACCACTAAATGTGATATGAAAAAAACTACAAAGGTTTTCTTTTAACTTTGAAGCACCCATAAGGACTATTCATTATACTGAGAGGAAAAAACTGTCTAGCTGAAAGTTATTTCCTTGTAAAATAAGCCCAATGGTTTTTGCTTTTTCTTCAGAGCAACTTTGGACAACTCTGTCCTATCCTCTATATGACATCTCTTCAGATATTTGAAGACAAGTTTTCCCCAAATTTTCTGTCCTCGCAGTTAAACATAGCCAACACCTTCAACTACTCAAAGGTTTTTCCTTCTAAACCGCTTATTCTATATTTCATTTTTTCAATGAGATGCCCAGAAACGGACTCAATATTCTAGGAATGTTCTGCTCAATGCACAGTAAGGAGGAATATGTATTTGTCAAAAAGATACAGTCTATTCTGCTTGATTCTTAGATGGGACTTTAAGGCTGACTACAGGTCATAAAATTCCAGACAAAGACAATAGCAATCCAAAATACTATTTTAATTATGCATAAAAACAAGAGTTGAGGTCCCTTTGGGGGAGCTTTTATCTACCGTATAGTTGCTATCATTGGAGTTATATCAATTAAAATGATGAAGGACACTCTAGAAATGATCCTCAAAATTTTGTCTTCTGGTAGGACCACCCAAGCAAAATGAGGATAGCAAAGTGAGATGAGACAAGCAAGAAGTTCTGAGCACACTGGAATGCAACTATTCAGAGGATGGGGGCAGTTGATAGGCATTCAGTGAGATAAAGAAGTAGGTGTGTTGAAGATGTTGGTTAACTACCATTTTGTGAGTACAGCAGATAGACCAAAAGAAAGCAATCTTGAATTGGAAGAAATTATTTTCTAAGGCAAACCAAAGAAATGGACTATGATCTGACTAAGTTGAAATACTGTACATAAATAAGATCGATTTGACTGATATGTTATGGAGCTACCTAGAGTTTTTCCAGACTTAGGCAACCTAAAAAATCATTCAATCAAATCCATACATACTATGTAGTCAAAGTAGCAGTGGAATACCACCAATGTCTTCTGCCATGTACATTTTAATGATCCAAATGAAGCTTATGGGACTTACTCTTAGCATAATGACCATGATGGTCAAATTGACAGGTATTCAACCTTTTCATAGTAGGAGACATGGAATTCAGGATGCTATGATTTTTATCCAACAATGTTACGGACATGGAAAGAAACTACTCTGGACTCATCTTGGTGTATTATTTGGCGTACTATATCATTGATTCCTGGGAAGAACATCTCTCCTTTGTAATTTTAAAATCTGCTTAGATGGAGAGATCCTTGCTGCTGTTTGATCTGGGTAAAGAGATATGATTCTTGAATTGTTCTTGAATCTTGATTCAGAAGATTCATAATTGTCATCTCAATGGTAATTGAAGCAGTACGCCAGGCTCCAAGAATGCTGAACTTAAGAGGGAAGTGATCAGTAGTTCTTAAATCTGAAAAAATTGTAGACTTTGCTATTGAGGCTTTCCTTGACAAGGTTGAAGTTAAAAGGGGAGATAGGAAAATCTAGGAATTGCAGAAAACGGGGTCATTGGAGAAATTGGGAGTCATCTGTTCTTTATCACATAAAGGCAGAAGAAAAAAACTCAAAATTATTTGAACTATCTGCCCTCAATGAATTAGCTCTTGATGATAATCATCACTGTTTATTCTTACAGAAAGTAATGATGAAATAGGGAATATCATAATCCAAATACTGTATGATGACAGAGAATGGGGTTATCTAATATGTCCCACTGTATATCTCAAGTACACTAAATGCAGAGATGCCTAATAAGAGTTCAAGATTTTCATGATAGCACAGATAAACTGGTCAAAATGTCCAATGAGGAATCAGTCAATGCATATAAGGCAAAGCAATCTAGTATCTACAGACTCCTTTATGTTGATTTATTTTTCTTACAGAAGATGGATACACATAATTTGTATGCTTTATTCCTCTAGGCTGTTTTATTGATGGTCATCATGTTAGAGCCAATGGCATCACTTACAAGAAAGTCAATAAAGATTCAACTGAAAGAGAATCAGATACTGAGAACATATTTTTTAGGCGTAAAGACTTAATTCAGATGAATTTTCACTAGGCTGCAATACTTTGCTATAGCAGGACTGCCTGATTGATCGTTTAGAAAACAGAGAGAACAATCCCCAGATTCTATCATAATAGATTTAGTACTAAACAATGGTAAACCTACGACCAGGTAGTAAGAATTGTTTCTGTGGTTCCACTAAAACATGGGTTATTTCTAGAATGTTCTGAGGCATGTAGTCAACTCTGGAAAAAAAATAGTCTTATTCTTAGGTGTTACCATTACATCTGAATATGGACGTTGAGTATGTCACATTATTTTCTATCATCTTTAACACATTACTTTCTATCATCTTTAATACTTTACACAGATAATTTTTTTGAAACATCCCCTTTCATGAACTATTTACAAACAGAATGAGGTTTCTAAACAAATTATTTCAAATATTTACACCTTGGTACATTTCAGCTCTAATCTCTATTCCTATAGCAATTTTACTGCCTCACCACTTCCATATGCTAGCAACCATTTGAAATCATGCCTCAAAGAATTCACTTTGTAAATAGCAGGGCAACAAGAATGTGTTTTTGAATATTTTCAGATGAGCATAATGCAAATTTCAGTTCAGCTATCAACTCAAAATATTCATTAATTTGAGCAATTGTACAGCACAATTAATGAATTCTTGATTACTGGTTGGTGGAAACATATTTGTCAGGTCACAGTAATTGCAAAATTAACAGCATGTTTGGAAATTCGCTCAAAACAACACAAACTACAACATCAAAAATGTACAAGAAAAAATGGCACTTAAATATAGAGTATATAATTTTTTTACTGTTTATATGTATGCACATACACATCTGGGAAATATATTTACTGGTATCCACTTATGAAGTTGAAGTAAGTTTGTTAGGGCAATTATTACAGTAAGTCCACAAATCAAATTAAATTACAAAATTCAAATCTGAAGCAATTGGGGCAAAAAAAAAGCACCTTGAGAAAAAAAAGAAAACCTGAATAAATATAGGGTACCAAACTGTCAAAGCTATGGGACTACCGATTGCAGTTGCTAGTATTAAAACAAGAGATGATAAAATGTTTATGGACCCTTCAACTGCTCAGAATGTTACACAGAGGTCTGGATGCAATGAAGGGAAAAAGCAGACTTATCTTAATGGAAGTCACTTTTTACATTAAAAATATAAAGCTGGGGTATAAAACAGAATGATACACAAAGGAAGACTGTTGAATATGAATGAAATATTCATTCTGTATTTTCCGTAGCATCTGTTTGTATGAATAATTGTTCAATATGTATGTTATGTATTTTTAATCTTTTAAAAAAATAATTTAATTTAACTTTGTTTAGTTACTCTAAATGTGCAGATACTCATTTTACAACATTCGGAAAGCCACTATGGAAAAGTTTTGTTTTGAAGAAAAGAATATACTATTTTAAAAAAATGTTGGAAGAAGTCAACCAGTTTGCAAGAAATTCTGCTTGAAAAAATGCTGAAAGGATTCTCCTAAGCTGCTCCTAAGATTGGAATCAATTCTTCAATAAGGATTGACTTCCTGGGAAAATTAGCTATCTATAGTTTGCCAAAGTTAAAACTGACGAAAGAACGGCAAAAGTTATTACTTATCCTTTACCCCAGGACTGCTTACAGAAGCAAGCTTCACTTCTACCAATAGATTAATCAATCTGAGATACAAACAATAATATAAATTATGTCTTAAGACCTCATGACAAACAGGAAAATCTCTCCAATCTCATTCCTAAACATTTATATTTGGAGTATAAATCAATTTTGTGATGATTACTGCCTCAGACAGAGCTGGTGTGCAATCTGGGGATGCTCCCAGACTCAGGGCTTCTACTCAAAGAGCAGATGGCACCTACAGCTAGGAAGACCTTTGCACACCTTCAGCTTGTCTGCCAGTTGTGTTGGACAGGGAGGCTCGACTCACTTCCCTCCTGTCCTTGTGACTTCTCATCTGGATTACTGTAATGCACTCTACATGGAGCTGTTCTTGGAGAGTATTTGGATGCTTCAACTGACGCACAATGGAGCAGCATGGATAATAAATGGACTACAACTTGGGGTATTGCACTGGTTTCCAGATGTGCACCTGGATTCAATCAAGATGCTGGTTAATCATAAGCTCTTCGTGTCTTTTGATTATGATATTTGAAGGATTTTCTCTGTTTTATTTCTATCCTTCCAATTTGGTCAGGCAGGATGGATGTATTTCAGTCCCATTGACCAAAGAATACCATTTGGTGAGTCTAGTAGATGGATCTTTTAGTCACAGTCCCACCTTGTGGAACATTCTCCCTCTGAAAATAACCTTGAATTTGTTGACTGTAAAGCCCCAAAGCCCTGGTTTTGTGCCAGGTCCTGGGATCTCAACTGTGTTCAGGGACCTATTTCTTGGTTGAATTAGTGATTTGGGTTTGATATTTCTTGGCTCCTTTTGCATTTTAATTTTTGCAATGCTGGTAATAGTGTTAGGTATCCATATAAATTGAATATACTGTATAAACAAGCAAGTACAATGTAAAAAAACAGAATACGAAAGAATGAATACTAAGAGAGGGGCACTGAAAATACCAAAAGCATATAATCTAGGTCTGGATTTTAATTCTAAATATCAGAATAAACAGCTACATCCTCATTTGATACTATAAGGCGGACTGGGCCACATTTTCTTTTCTCTCAGCTGCAGAAAATACTGAGAAAATATATTCTACAAATATACTTTATTCCAGAAGGTGCAATGGACGTGATAAAAGCAGAAGGAAGTAAGAGGAGCCAACATATACATACATACTTGCAAGCAGTGTCATACCCTCAAATCTTCCTCCATGTGACATGCCTGTTATTTTTGATTCTAAAACCCTCCAAAACCACACCTGGAAAATTCAATGACCAACTGTCCCAAAACATGGCAAGATTTCCCTGCACATTTTCAGCAAGGAAAAAAAAAACACTCAAAACCAGTGAGAAAGCAAAAAATTAAGCAATGGTTCCACAACCCAACCCAAATCTCTCCAGAAAAATACCCACCAGCTCACTTTCACAACTCAGTGCTTCTTCATTCTACTCACTATAAACCATTTTAAGGCTGATAACATTATATTTAAAAAGTCTGACCTTTATGCTATGCAATGCAATTGTCCATGTATAAAATACATGTACGTTAAGATGATTTCCAAGCTTTTACATTTTTTAAAAAATTGCAGCATTCACTTGTACTCCTGAACAAGCATGCAGAGATATAAAACATTTGCTCAGGCATCAAAGAGATGCGTGCCATGATAGCAAAACAGTAGTAACAACAGCAAGAGATCAAAAAGCAAATTCGAGGTATGCAAATCATTCTAGTTAAAGTCCTAACTCAGGCAAATGTTAAATGCTTCTGATGTTTTCCCCAGATATTGATATTTTATGGAACTCATGCTTGGTAGCTTTTGAAGGAAACAGTGCTGGCTATTTAAGGAGACAGGGGCTTTTAGATAATGTGTAAACTCTCCAAAATGTTGTGGTTGAGACAAAATTCAATACATTAAAATGGAATCAATGAATAGAGTGAATGGAATTTCTTATTATCAAAAACAATTTTACAAGGAGTGGATATACTTCAGGTTGGAAATTGGATTGAGAACTGGGCCATAGGCTGAAAATCTCTGGCCAAAGTGGATATTATTGATCTATCTTAACACGTACCGCAAACTGGCTGCAAAGGAAGATTTGGATATTCTCCAAGGAACAGTGGTTTGAGATGGAGATATGATTCTTTATACGGATTTTAGCAGACCACATAAAACAGAATTTGCAAGCAAACTCTGGCCATTGGCCAGAGATCTTAACTCTGATCTACTGTATTCAACAAGGAAGCAAAAGCCTGATAAGTCCTTTTAATTCTTGGCAAATGTTCTGAAAATTAAAAATCAAACCATACTAGTTAAACCCTCTTTCCCCTCTAATTGGCTGGCAATTCTGCAAGATATTACAAAGAAAAAAAGCAAGCCATTGGGCATACATATACTGGAAATCATACTACCAGTTAGAAAAATAAAACATGTAAAACAGGTAAAATATGACAGCAATTTTGAAATGCATTTAAATAAATGTGTCATTAAGAAACCTAAAGATAAAAACAAAGCTCTAGAGTAGAGATTCTTGGCTAATATATAGGCAAATCTTAAAATAAAGATGTCATATGTTTGAAAAGCAAATGTAATGATTTTCAAGTCTCCTAGAAGAACAATGCTATTTATGCAACAACTCTTTTGTGATTTTTTTTTTAAATATGGGATTCAACACAAATCAGAGATTGTATCATGTAACAGAGAACTTCAGAGAATGAGCAAGAACATCAACTGAAATAATAAGAAGCCAGTGAGGGAAAAAAAGAAGTATGAATGTTCACTGGAATCTCAAAGTTTTGCAAGAAAATCTCCAAACAAGAGAGATTTAGCCGATCCTAAAAAGAAGAGAGAAATTTAGAGGGACTGCTTCAGCATCCATCTCTAAAAGTCAAAAAGTTCCCAGCTCAGTCTACAGAAAAGAACATGTATTATGGACTGGAATCCTAGAAACAGTGAGAGCTCACAGCAATGTATTATTTATTAATTAAACTTTTATGCTGTCCATCCTATAAGGCAAACCTGGGCACCTTGTAGACTATTAATATGGGAGTTTTTTAAGTGATCAGGTGTCAGTTGGTTTTAAGATGTGTCCTTCTCTCACAGAGATTAGAATACCTTCTCTGAAATAGGGATTTATTTCTCTGTCAATACATACACAAAAGAATTAACACTAGCTTGATGAGAATATTGGCTCAAATCTTTGAAGTAAAAGAAATATATAAAAAAAATTGCATGCATGCAATATATATGCAAATTACCCCAATATGAGACTACATTTTTTTCAAGAAATGTTGTCATTTTGCTACCTATTTATATTTATATCCCTTTGGTAATTTTAACTCTTCTTGCCTTAATAAATCTGAGAGATCTCTCTCGATAGTCAAACACTCAATAAAATATATAATTAGCATTTTTGCAAACATTTTAATAAAATAATGCTTTATATTTCATCTTTTGTACAACAATACCAATTCCTTCCTTTATTTTTTCAAACATATGATACGAGGTGAATTAAAATTCTTGAGTGTAAACTGAATTTTGAACTTACATGAAATCCATCCCCTTTTGGAGTGACATTTAAAGTTTAACATGCCTCTTGGAGAGTCTTCCATATTTTCATGTTAATTATTGTCCAATGTTAAGGTATCACAAGAACTCAGAAAGTACAATGCGATATAATTTTATATTTCCATTGAACTAAATAGTATGTCATTCCTAAGAGTTCATTTTTGTCTGATGCCTTGAATGTTTATCATAAGCTGTGATTTATTTTCAGCAATCTTCCTCAACTAGGCATTCCAAGAACTATCTAGATAATACTGAATCTTTTGCTACACTAACTGTGAATTTTGCAATCCTAACATATCTGGAATTAGGAAGCAGTGACTTCATTCAGTATGAAGGAGGGTTCAAACCAAGTTTCAGGGAATATAACCATAACCTTCTGCCCACATGGGAAATTTCTAGTGAAATCAATAAGAAATACTTACAGAGGGATGCTGCCTACATTTTTCAGCTAAGTGGAATTCCTAATTTTCTGCAGAAAAGTTTCAGGAAACAGATCAAATTGTAAGCAGCGATTTTATGTCTCTGGCTGCAGCAATACAAGCAAAAAAAAAAAAAAAAAAGAGGCTTACAGCATAGCCATAATGCTGTGGAATCAAAGCTCATCATCCATCAGCAATGTTCAAAAGGGTTTGTCTTCCCTATAGAATCCTTTGCTTTTATGTTAGTCTCTGGTCCTCCCTTGTATGCATCCTCTGCTGAGCACGAATAATCATAAGCATCCTCTAGTCTTAAAGAAACGACAATATAGAAGGAGCCACAGCACCAGCCTTCTAAAAGGAAGAAATTATATTATTGTGTTACCCTCCTATTTGGTCTTGAAAGCACTATTTTGATCTTGAAGGGATAAACTTCTCTAAATTGCAGTGAAAAGTCAAGTCTGTATTTTTGCTATGTGATAAAGCAGATTCACCGTTTCCTGGACTAATCCAAGAAAAGAAGGAAAGAAAGAGAAAGAAAGAAAGAAAGAAAGAAAGAAAGAAAGAAAGAAAGAAAGAAAGAAAGAAAGAAAGAAAGAAAAAGAAAAGAAAGAGAAAAAGAGAGAGAGCATAAAGGAATGAAAAGAAAGAAAGAAAGAAAGAAAGAAGACAGAGAAAGAAAGAAAAAGGAAAGAAAGAGAAAAAGAGAGAGAGAGCATAAAGGAATGAAAAGAAAGAAAGAAGACAGAGAAAGAAAGAAAAAGGAAAGAAAGAGAAAAAGAGAGAGAGCATAAAGGAACGGAAAGAAAGAAAGAAAGAAAGAAAGAAAGAAAGAAAGAAAGAAAGAA
>BLBF01000010.1:9516733-9563816 GCA_015471245.1 Laticauda colubrina
GAAAGAAAGAAAGAAAGAAAGAAAGAAAGAAAGAAAGAAAGAAAGAACACATGCCTAATTTACCCCACATGTTGCTGGTGGTGATTTGGACTTAGGGGAAGAATGGAGGTATGCGGGGTGGGAGCTGCTTGAAGGGGAGGGAGGAAGATGATGAAAAGACTAGCACCACAAGTGAAGCACATTACCAGCCCAGAGTGGAAAGGGCCGGAAGGAAAACCCACCCACCTCACCCTGCGTTTATTCTATCAACCTGCAATTGCAGCAATCAAAGCCATATGTCGGCTCTTCCAGATCTTTCTCACAGGACAAACATGCTAAAGGCCTAGGGCCTGGCGTTGCCATCAAATAGTAATTGATACCATATGAGCCGCGGAACAGAAAAAGCACATACAAACTCCCCCTGCCCCACGAGAGGTATGAAATTGCAGGTCCCGCTGAGAGGCTGAGTGCACAGTGCACCATGGAAAACAAGTGTACATAGCTATAGTAACCACCTGCAAGTCAACAAGACCAAAAGGACTCCCTGGCAAAGAGGAAACCATGGAGGTTTTAACGAGAGGTTAAAGATCACAGGAGGTTAATGAGAAGGGTTATTTGGCACCACAGAAAATGAAGGAAGGTGTAAGGATGAACACAAGGGTGGGGAGGCTTGCTGGGATGGTATGCACCCTGTTTTCTAATCGCACGGTGTGTTTTGTTTCCTAAAAGGATCTTGTGGCTAAGAAAGAAAAATGTATGCTTGTGTGTGGGAAATATATATTTTTTCTCTAGTGGGACCGGTTTATCAGGGCAATCTGGTTTTCCCAATTATGGGATGGAGCATACTGCTTCCATTTTTTAAAAAATTAATATTTATTACACATTTTTCAAACATTTATACCACATTTCATTTCTGACAGTGCATGAGTCAGCTTCTTTCCTATATACTTTCATTTTCAATTCCTGGTATATTTCTCTAATATTTGTACATTTATATTTACCTTTTTATAATTCCTTATATATACATTTCCTGCAACTCTTAAGTAATTTTATACTTTATACTATTCCTTATTTTTCTCCTCTAGCCATTCATACCATATGTTCCAAATCTTATGAAATTGTTTCCTTGTTTTTAAACTCCGTTGTTAATTTCTCCATCTCCGCACATTCAAGCACTTTTTTTTTATCACCATGTCTTCTGTAGGGATGTTTGTTGTGCGAAAACAATTCTGGCCCTGTCAGGATATGGAGTATGATATATTGATTTTTTTACTTAGATTGTCCTTTATTATACCTAATAAGTCTGGTTTCCACTCAATTTTTTGTTTAATAATCTCCTCAAGCCATTTCTTTATCCTCATCCAATACTTCCTCACTTCTTGGCACATCCACCATATGTGAAAAAATGTTCCTTGTTCATGTTTGCACCTCCAGCATTCCTCTGATCTATTAGGGTACATTTTTGCTAATCTTGCTGGTGGTAAGGACCAGTGGTAGAACATTTTTTTATAGGTTCTCCTTATATGCCACCATCATTAATTTATAATTTTTCCCCATATTCTAATTCAATGTTGTAACCAAATTGTTTTTGCACAAATTATCATATTTTCCTTGATGATTTCTTCTTCCAATTTAATTTTCAAAAATAATTATATCATTTAGTTATCATTTTCTCTCCTGATCCCTGTAATATTTTATCAAGTTCTTGTTGTTCTGTATAGAACCCATATTGTTCCAAATCATTTTTGTATCTTTCCTGAATTTGGAGATATGGCTGCTTCTGTTTTTTTTTTTTTAAATTTTCTTATTTAATTTTCAAATTTGTCCTTCTGGTTTACCAGCCTGAAAAAAATGAAAATTATTCCTCCCGAAATAATAAAACAAGTTCACTATGAGAAGAAAGTGTATGGTGTTCAAAATATCTTTATGGAAACCTCTTTATAGAGGTGGTTCGAAGTTTACTTAGAAGGGATAAAAAGATCAAGATGCTACCCTAGTGTTGTCTATTTGATATCAATGAACAGGTACCCCTCATCTTACCATTACAATTGAGCTCAATATTTATGTTGCTAATTGAGAAATTTAAGTGAGTTCTGCCCCATTTAATGACCTTTCTTGCCACAGTTGTTAAGAGAATTGTTGCAATTAAGTTAGTAACATGGTTATTAAATGAATCTGGCATCCCCATTGACTTTGCTCATCAGGCAGGTAAAAAACAGAAACACATGAGCCCAGGACAATGCAACCATCATAAATATGAATCAGTTGCCAAGCCGCAGAATTTGGATCATATGACCATGGGGATACTGCAACTGTCATAAGTGTGAAAAAAAGGTGTAACTCATGTTTTTCAGGGCTGTTTTAAATTTGAACGGTCACAAAATGAATGGTTATAAATCAAGGACTTCCTGTAATTAGGCAGTCTTTCCTACCTTCAAAACCCAAAATCTCCTTCCTGTTGTAGTCTGCCGGCAGCCTGCACAGTTGGCAGCAGAGTAGGACAGTGAGGAAAAACATAGGCCAGTATAGGAATCTGGGGAAGGCTCGGAAGAGGGATCTGTGTCCGACACAGAGATAGGACCAGGGCCAACTGAGAGTTATGTGCTGACTCTGGAGCCTCCAGAATCTGACATCAGCGAGGCAGAGGAACAGGGGGAGCCTGTTCCCTGTGCGCGCTTGCACAGAGCTGCCAGAACACAAGAACAGTTATGATAAAAGGGGCAACTCGGGAATAAGGCTTGGAGAGGATTGGCCCCTCCCAGTAAGACTTAAAGGAGGAACAAAGGGACATGAGCCTTTGCAGGAACTTTGTTCATTCTGATCAGTTTAAACTCTGAAGCTCCGTGTTAACTTTGTGATCCATTTGGCCTTATACAGCTAATTGGCAATTTAGTCATTGGCAGCATTTCAAGGGAAATAAAGGTGAGTGCTTATCAGACTTATCCTGAAAATATGGCAGGCTTCTGTTGGACTATTCACAAACTGTTTGGGACTCATTACGGGCTGTGAATGAATATAATTCACATCCATTGAAATAAAAAGAGGGTTTTTGGGACTAAGTGTTTGATTGTTATTGTCTTAGGAAACCTTGGTCAGAACACTTCCAAGGTGAAGTGCATAGCTAGAAAACACATCACACATCTGCCCTTCGTTATTAGTCACAGTTTTATCGCCATTCACTGCTACACAAACAACAGCCGGATTCTAAACATACCCTAAGCATTAGCAGCATCGTTTCCCCCCCCCCTTATCCCACTGTATATATCTTAACTCCACAGATCAAGTCAACTTAAAATATTTTCCAGATGGAACAGCTAAATTCTACATCTTGTGAACGCCCAAAGTTAAAAAAAGGTCAGCAAAATTAAAAAAAAGAATTAAATACAGCATGATGTCATTCTTGTGCAGTAATTCTCATTCCACGACAATAATAATGAAAATTGGACATGCATAGCCTCTATTCATTTTTCCCCCATTTGTTTTTCCCATTTCTTCAGTCAATACATTATTTTTGTGCTGCCCCCCCTCCCCAAACCACAATCATCAGAATGTATTTTTGAAATTGTCCAGGATCTGTTTCAAACCTTTAATCTAGTTATCGTCCTCCTTCACATTTTGTCGCAATTTAATCCTGACTGCTTTGAAGAAACCATTAATTTAAAGTGAGACTCCCAAACAGAGTCCTTTGCAATTTTTTCAAAGCTCTAATCAGCATGATTAATGATTAGGCATTGTAGAAACAGAAAGTTGTATAGGCACTCCTTGATTCATTTAGTGACCATTCAAAATTACAACATCACTGAAAAAAGTGACGTATGTCTGCTTTTCACACTTAGGAGAGTTGTAGCATTCCCTTGGGTCATGTGATCAAAATTCAGATACTTGGCAACTGTCAGAAATATTTATGAGAGTTGAGAGTCCTGGGGTCATGTGTTCACCTTTTGCAAGCTTTGGATAAACAAAGACCACAGGGAAGCCAGATTCACTTAACAACCGGGTAATTAATTTACCAACTGCAATGATTCACTAAACAACTGTGGCAAGAAAGATCGTAAAATGGGGAAAACTCATGTAACAACTATCTGTCTTAGCAACAGAAAATGTTGGGTTCAACTGTAGTTGTAAGTCAAGGACTGTCTGTATAATGGACCTTCTTCAGTTCAGTTTACAACTTGGTTAGGAATCTATCCCTTCATCACAATGATGTCTGTGAATTTTGTATTTTATACTATGCATTTCCTTCTGGTCACACCTAAGAGGGAAGAGGGGAGTAAGAACTATCAGTGCCAGAGAGACATGAAGGTGTATGAGTGGAAAGGAAATGTTAGCTTTTTATTCTCCATGCTATACTGGCACACTTTGACACTAGCCTGACTCCGTATTCCACCTGAATTTATTTAAGGTTCTTTTAATTAAAATAAGGAGGATGAAGAGGAGGAGGTAGCAGCAATATGCTGCAAAATAACAAATCTTCTATTAATTTTAAAAATTACCCTTGGCTACACATCTACCCCAAAAACATTATTTAAAAAAGAAACAATGAAGGGGTTACACTTGCATAATGTGATTTTTTGTTAAAAAAATATATCTCTGAAATGTTAAGACAGCATCTTGTCAAGCCACCTATTCAGTTTCGTAGATAGGTATTTGTGATTGGTCATACTCACCAAGGATGCCACTTTGTGCTCTCAAATGTTTAAACCTGATCACCAGCCAAACTGAATTAAAGATCCTTGTTGAACCTTGTTATAAAATGGGTATTGTGTCACATGTGCCATACTTAAGCCACCAACTGGCAAATGCGCTTCTTTGGCCTGATAAATTATACATCTCTTCAGCCTACAGTATGCTTTTATGCATTGACGGGGTTACAAACTAGTAAGAACCATTTTCTTATTAAAAAATTAATGATAATTAAGATAATATACACCGGAGTCAAAGATTTTCCTTTAGATTACCTGAAAGTGAACCACTGTTAATTTCTGTAGAGATCTTAATTGGAATAATACAGAGAGGCAACAATATCTAGTATTTGTGTTTAGACCACTGAAGGATAACCAATGGTTAAAACTTGAATTTGATGATTAAAAATCAAACATTTGTACAGTGCTTGTGGCACAAAGAAAGTTAAAAATTCATTCATTCACTTATGGCAGTGGTGGCGAACTGCATGGGAGCACCAGAAACCAGAAGCTCAGCTTCCTAGCACGCACATATGTGCCAGCCACCTGGTCTTCTAATGCGCATGTGCGTGCAAGTGCGTACAAGTGCACACAAAGACCAGCTGGCTGGCACACACATGCGTGCTGGGGAGCTGCTCTTCCAGTTTCTGGCACTCCTGTTAGTATGAAGACATGCACATTTGCACAGGGAACTGCTCTTCCATTTTCCAGCACTCCTGCATGCGCAAAGACAAGTTGGCCAGTGCGCAAGTGTGTGGCAGAACTCAGAAGAGCAACAGGCAACAGCTGGTGCGCCTGAAGAGATGGTTCTGTGTGCCACTTCTGGCACACATGCCAAAGGTTTGTGGGAATTCATAAATAAGCCATGATGGGCCTGGACACTCTTCAGAGAACCTGGTCCTTAGTCTTTAGGGCATGAACTGAACAAAATCATACCGTAGTCTTCATTTAACAACCATCTGAAGTTACAATGCTCTTCTCCACAAGTTACTTCGGATCCCTCCTCGAATTTATAACTGCTGCAAACCCACACCAAAGGTCACATGACTGCATTTCAGGTGCTTGGCAACCAGTTTGTATTTATGCAGTGGTGGCGCAGTGATTAGGATGCAATACTGCAGGCTACTTCTGCTGCCTGCCTGCAATTTAGCTGTTCAAATCTCACCAGGCTCAAGGTTGACTCAGCCTTCCATCCTTCCGAGGTCAGTAAAATGAGGATCCACACTGTTGGGTGCAATAGGCTGACTCTGTAAAACCGCTTAAAGGGCTATAAAGCATTATGAAACGGGATACACGTCAAAGTGCTTACTGTTGTTGCTCTGATCGGTTGCAGCATCCTGCCAACACATGATGTGTTTTGCAACTTTTTTGCAGGCTTCTGGTAAAAAAAGCACCACTACCCATACAAAAGAATGGATTCATGGCTGTGTGGTTCACTTAAGAACTGCAGTGATTCACTTTATGATTGTTGAAAAAGGATTGTAAAATTGAGTCAGGTCATGTGGTGAGCTGCTTAACAACTATAATAAACTTATGACCAAACTTTTGGTCTCCATGTGGTTGGTAAGTGAGAGCTACCTGTAGTTGTGCCTGTAATTTCACTGATAGAACACTGTGGTGATAAATATTAATGGATATGTCTGGAAGTTAGGTTTTGAACAAACTTACAGGTTATAAATAATCTTTCAGAAGAAAGAATCTCCACTTTCTTGTTGGTATCTTGTGCATGAGCCAAAGGAAACCAAACAGCTCAACATGAGCCATGAATGCATTGTAATCAAAATGAGCCCATATCCAAATTTGGAATTTTGCTTCTGGGATGTCCAGGAAAGAGGATTAGGAGTGGCATCTCATAAAGGATAATTCTACTGCACACCCTAAAAAACATCTGATTTTGCTCCATGTATATCCCACACATTTTGACAGAATGAGGATAACGGTTCCCCAAGAAAGTAATGTTAAAATGCAGGCCAGAAAAACCTGAAGCACACAGAGTATAGATTTCATTTTGGAGGCTAAAGGGAAAGTTTGCTGATAAAAAAAACTCCTAGCCATGGTTTCCAAAGCAATATTGCTGGGCACTTTATTACTTTTTCTTCCTTAAATTTATAGCTTGTGTTGGACCAAAATTGAGGGGTTGAGAAAATTTAGTGCTAGATCATAGTTCTAGCAAATTCCATATTTTGTGGGGGGGGGGAGAGGGAGAGAGGGATAGATAGATAACAAATAATGCTATACTAGATGGCACAAAACAATAAAGTTCAGATCCAGTTTTGATCTCATGAGGAAGGAAAATAAATAGGATCACAATATAGATAGGAGAACATATATATTTACATAACTGATCCTTTTCAGAATCAGCAGCATTATTCAAAGCACAGAAAAGAGTAAGCAGAATGTGCAGAAGAAAATATTTGTTTCCTGCTTCTATTTTTTTAAAATAGACAACACAAAGTGGCAGATATTGTCCTCCTTCCTCCTAGTTTCCCCACAACAATGATCCTAAGAGGTGGGCTGGGCTAAGAGAGAGAATGACTGGCCCAAAGTCACCCCAACTTTTTTTGTATATACATATTACATACACATACACATACACACACACACACACACACACACACAGTTTTTAAAGGAACAACAACATGTTAAACCATTTTGATTCTGGCAAGGGTGCAACTTAGTTTGACTCAGTAAAGGCCTCAAACTTCAGTTTTTGGAGAGCGGAAGGCGTGCAAAGGAAGAATGACAGAAAACAGAAATAAATGTGATGACAAACAACATAGGTGTAATTTGGCAGAAATGTGAAGTTGGCTGCCATATGCAAATTTGAATTTAAATTTAATTTAAGCTAGCATTAAAAAAAAAGGGTAGAGGAAGTAGCAGGAGGAAAGGAAAAAGAGAAATAAAGAAAGACCTGTATTTTCCTTTCATTTTTATATCAGCTACATGGAATTTTTCTTAGCCAGATTTTTTTTACAATGTTTTTGTTTTTCAACGTCCATATTCTGTTTACAAATACAAATAATAATAATAAAAAGATATCAGGCATCTGCCCACACTCTTTCTATTCCTCACCTCTTCATCAGAATTCTCACTTTCCTGAGGAGAAATTTGGTCATTAGTACTAGTACAATGTGGATCAAATTAATTTTTAAAAAGATACCTTTAATTAATTGACTTTTATCTGTTTCTGTGAAGTAACCTTCTAGGAGCTCCCTGCTGAGTTTCTACTATGTTTTACAAATATTGAATTTTATAAACTGTAAGACACATAAAGCAGCATTTTATTAGGAGAGGCTAGAATAAAATGTCACCAAACACAGATGTGACTGCTGAAATTCTATTCATGCCCTTCTTATCTAAAGATAAAAGTTAATAGTGCAACTTGAATGTATGGCAGAAATTACCAGAGTGTGGGTCAATATTATTCATTTGTATAATTCCCTTGAATATCAGTTTTATTCCAGAAAATGGAATTTGTGAGACAACTGGATGGTGGAAGGGAAATAAAACTATTACTATATCTGCTTTATTCTTCCACAAAGTGTTGACACTTTGGGGGAGGGAGGAAGATTGTGGGCTGCAAATTTGTATGCTCAAACTTATATAGCTATCATAACTAAGATACAGATAGTCCTTGATTTACACTTAGTTGCTTAGCTACCAAAGTTCTGATACACCTGAGGGATACTTACAACCCAGTTTTGAAATTCTAACAGTTGGGACAGTACTGCAGTCATGTGATTGCCCTTCAATTGCTCCGCCACCAGGATGCATTTTCAGCTGTTTCCAGTGTCTTGCAGTCACGTGATTATGATTTATGATGGTTTCCCCGGCATTTACTTCCAGTTTTCAGCAAAACCACACCCAGGAGAATGGATTTACTTAATGACCATGGTGATTGGCTTGCAAAAAAATAAAAAAAAAATCATAAAATCAGGCTGTTCATGCCTGCTTTACAACCATTATGACCATAATGGGTGGGCTGCATGATGGTGATAACTCAAGGTTATCTCTATTCATTGAGTAACAATGTCATAATTTGAAAGTTAGTAGAGATATTAAAATGAGTCAGGAATCAAGACCCTAACTGAGGGTAGCTCCATAATTTCAGAAGTATACATTGTCCAGTGTGTTTTGTTTTTCAGTCATATCTGAATGGTTGTGAAAAAAGGCTTTTGTCCAAAATTACTTCCTGTTTTCCTTATTGAATACTGAACTGGTTACCTAATGGAGGCCCATATAGTCTGTCCCATCAGGTCAAAAAACAAACAAACAACCCCTGCCCACATTAATTTTGGTTCTCGGTTGAAGAAGTCTATTTGCCTTCATTACAGAAGACCTATGGAACCAAATTAGACAACAGATATGTTGGAATATGATGTCTTATTTTTAAGGGAAAATGCCTGGAATGGATCAATTTATTTTTACTGATCCATACATTTTTACTGGTGGAATGGAGGATGACGTTTTAATAGACTCCCTTCTCTTTCTCCAGAAGTCTAGGTCCTGTCACTGATGTCCTGCAGGGAAAATCAGCTAAATAGACCTCATCTCAGCGCTTCATGGTAGGCCTGATCAGGAAAGAGGACCACAAGGATTCAGAAATGCTCCTTATTGTTTCAGGGTACAATAACGGAATCTTGATAGCTTGTCAAAGATCTCCTCTGCTTCATCATATACTGAGTAAAATCAAGGTTGGTTTATTCCAGGTTTGTTGTGCTTTCCATTTTTACAAGGTCCGAGTTGGCATTTCACCTCCTTTAATGGTTTTTCTATGCCAAGGTTATTTCTACATCACCATCTGCCTTTCAATCAGGCGGGAATGTATGGAATCGTCATTCTGCTTATAGGGGGTCCATCCCAGAGAACTTACTGGTGGGTACCAACTCTGACTCTTACTGGTTGATCAGATTGTAATTTATGACCCATAATATTTTAAATGAAAACTTATTGGAGGATTGAGTACATTTTTGGATACTACAATGAAAGAAGTATATCAATAGTCTGAATCAGGTCCAAAGGAAAGAAATAAGAGGAGGAAGAATTCAGTATACAAAGTTGGAAGGAGCTGAGTGTAGGGTTGGAAGTGTAGAGTAAAAGAGGTAACAGTAGTTCTGTTGAAATATTTATTAGGCTTTCAAATAGAACTTATTTGTGTGTGTGTGTATGTTTTCTTATGTTTTCGTGGCTATTTATATGTATGGTATTCAGCTTTGTTCAGGTATTTTCGCACGTCTTTGTAGTTGTGCTTTTAAAGTTGGAGCAACGTTTTGGCAGAATCTCATCTGCCATCATCAGGCTCGTGTATTGGGTTCGTCTTCGTCATGTGTGTCAGGCTTTCGCAGCCATTTCTGCTTTAAATTTGGTGCTAGCCTCGTGCTTTGTTTGAATGGTTTTTTCTTCATCCTGATTGGTTGTAGAGTTTCAGGCCACAGAGATTGAAAAACGATCTGAAAGCATGAATAGAAGAGATGACTCCACCAGTCATCTTATCTGGAAGCCTGCGCTCACAAATAAAAAAATCTCCACATCACAAGCCAAGCAAACACCTGGGCACAAACAGACCCCCCCCCCCGATACCTCCAGCCTAAACACACCCCAGCCAGCCACCCAGATGAAACCTAGCTTCCTAATAAGCAATAGCTGGCCATTCACCCAAAGCCAAGCTGCACTGAAAGCCTCCAATACCCAAAACACAATGTTGCCAGCTAATCAAGACAAAAAAACACTACAAAATATATAGAAGATATTAGAAACACCAATCAAGCAGAACACAGCAAACTCCAAGATTAATAAACACAGATCAAGACTCCCAACCAATCAGGATGAAGAAAAAACCATTCTGGCATAGCAGTAGGCTAGCACCAAATTTAAAACTGTAACGGCTGTGAGACCCTGACCCACATACAAACTCAATACAGAAGCCTGATGATGGCAGATGAGATTCTGCCGAAACGTTGCTCCAACTTTAAAAGCACAACTATAAAGACGTGGGAAAATACCCAAAGCTGAATTACATACATACATACATACATACATACATACATACATACATACATAAATGTATTAGCCAAGAACTCAAATGGACTTATCCAGGGAACATATACCTAACTGAACAGGGTCGAAGTACAAGAAAAGGATTTTAACTAAACATTAGAGGGAAAAGATCTTGAAAATATGTATGGGAAACACTAGTCTTAGAAAATAATGGGATCTTTTTCCTTCAGGCTTATGTTATGAACAGCATCTTGACGGCCATGCATCATATAAACTAGAGATGAAGCTTTCCTGCACAGGTAGGAGGATGGATTCTGAATGAGAAGGGAAATGGGATGACAGGAGCATCAGGTGCCAAATTATAATAATACAATGTGAAAAGAAAATGCTTACTCTATATGTCAGAGGAGATGTCAGTACCCATTAATAAAGGTATCTATTAAGTCTGCTCTTATTCATGAGGGACATTTCCAAGTTAAACTAAAATAAATTATCTTTAATTAAATGGAATTGTCATATTCCTCCTGCTATCTTCCCCAATTATTACGTCCTAATCAGTTCTTTTGGGAAAAGGCATGAGAGGCCCATGGACTATAAATGATTTGTCTCTTCATCAAATAATGGCACTTGGGTTTAATTGGAGAAGACTTGCACCCTGTTTTTAATAAATGGAACCAAACAAATAAGACAAACAAGTGGGTATCTTTATGCGTCACCATCCACGTCTACAGTTTAAAAAACAAAGAAAAAGCAAGTGAACCAAGAAAAGTAATTTGCCCAACTGAGAACTGATTTAATTTTGTCCTGAAAGTGACGGTAACATTATAGTTGTTCTGAACCAGAATTGTTGGGAGTCAAGTGGCATATAAATAATAATTTTCATATGATTATAACAATCATAACAGGCACCTTGGGTGTAATCCCAAAATAACTGGGGCATCATTTGAACATCATTGGCATTGACAAAACCATCATCAGTCAATTCCAAAAGGCAGCTGTGCTTGGAAGAGCTTATATCCTGCAACAATAACTTTAAAACATTAAACACTCACATCTGCCTATTCCAAATCCTAGGGAAAGACTCGCCAGGTGAACAAAAATGCCAAATCCAGTCTGAACATCTGACTGACTGTGCAACAAAACACAGTCTGTTAAATTTGAATACCATCCAACTAACTCTCAACAGCTCAGGTAACAATAGCACTTAAACTTATATACTGCTTTACAGTCCTCAGTAAGCAGTTTACAGAGTCAGCCTATTGCTCCCAACTATCTGGGTCCTCATTTTATCAAACTTGGAAGGGTTTGAAGGCTGAGTCAACCTTGAGCCGGTCAGGATTGAGAAAATCGAACTCTTGTGAGCAGATTTAGCCTGCAAATATTGCATTCTAACACTATGCTAACAAGATAAGCAATTTTTTGGACCTTACTTAAATTAAATACTAAACTGACATATTTGAACAGTATAGAACATACAGACTTCAGATGATCTGTAAGCAGTGTGATGTATCCATGCATCTGACTGAATGGAAATCCTGAATATATACAGTCATCTCTCTCAGCCTCATGCAAGACAGCTTTATCCTGTCAAAGCCACATGTGAAACTCATCACATACTGGGTTAAACTTTTCCTGAAGAAATTCCACAGTGCCTTTGAAAAACCTGTTCCATCGTTAAACAGTTTTTACAGTTAGGAAATACTTCCCGATGCTCAACCTACTTTTCTATCTTTGCTTCATCTTAAAGCCAGTGCTCCTTATATTGAAATGATGGTTCATAAAAATTATTCACTCTCTTCAATGTTGATTCTTGAATATTTGAAACACACAGGCATCAATCTGCCTTCTTTTGTTCCTCTCCTCTATCATTTTATAACACCTCATGTGACTGAACAGAGTGGAAAAACTATCATGTGGGATATACAGATTTCATGAAATGGTTGCAAGCCACAGTAGATAAATTGATATGGTTGGGTTTATATATAGTAAGCAAAATATTTAGATTTCCCATGCCTGTAGCCTTCTGATTTATCTCAGAGGATGAAATTATATGTAATAAAAATAAAAATGGTGCTACTGTAAGATTAGAGGCCTCCTGTCAAATTCTATACTCCCTTGTAAGTGATGAACAGTTCATCCCAGAGATTCTCTGGGATCAATTTGCAGAGATTAATCCTGCATCCATACTGCTACTGGAAGCATCCGTATCCTGCATCCATGCTACTATTGATAGCTGAATTATATTAAGACTTAATTACAGTGAAAATAGACAGGTGTTCATTATTATTTGTAGTTTTTAAGTATATACATTAAAAAAAAATCCCACTCAAATCCCCCTCAGTCAATATTTATATTTGGCTTTGTGAAAAATTGGCATTCCAGTTAAAATGAAGAGAAAGAACTGGGAGAACTGGAGGGCATCAAATTGCAACAGAAAGCATTTTTTTGATGATCAAAAACTAGCTGAATTTTTACACAGCTAAAATAATAATTTTGACATGTGATTGATTAAATGGAACAAAGACACATAATCACAACACATTTTGGCTTTTTAACTGCATATAAATATGATAATCATCAGTGTCCTTGGTCACCTGGCTGATAGATGATCAGAATCTGCTGATCTGTACTATCCTTACACAAATGACAATTTGCAGCATGGAGCAGATAAACATTTCTACAACTTTTGGTCAATGATGTCAGGCTGTTAGTCCTTTGAGAAAAACCAGGCAGGAATCAGAACTTATCAAAAATACTAGAACTTCTTCGAGCTGGCCTATAACAGAATCTTGAATGCCTGACAGAAGTTTCTCTTTCTTTCATTTTTATACCAAAGAAAATTAAGTGAAGGCACTCTCGAGTTTCCTTCTTATACCTTACATGGTTGCTAGGAATATAAAACAATTTGATACACACCACCAATGAAAAAAAGAATAATACATAAAAATGTATTTAATATAACGTCAAACTTCTTTCAATTAGTTTGGGTGAAAATAATTTTCCTGCTCCAGTTTCCTATAGTATAGTATCTATCCTTCCCTCTGCAACCATATAATCTGAATATTTGTCAAAAATATGTTTTTGTTTCAAATGAACTGAGAATCTAAATGAAATTAATTATTACTGCAAGATACACAAGCAGAAGTAGTTTATTCTTCACCTCTTATTTGCTTCATTCTCTTAATAGCTCTCTGAAGAATGTTAGTAATATACCTGTTTAACGGAAGGGTAAAGTAGGGTTGGGATATAATACATTTGAAGACCTAAGCACCATATTAAACAACTCGTAGTATAGGATAGGAACAGTACGATGCCTTTGAATCTGATGTTGGAGAAAATTCCTGGAAAATTCTAGGGACAGTCAGGAAAACAAATCAACGAATCACCAACCCGAGTTCTCACTCAAGATATAAATGTTGAGGCTACTTCAGGTACATCAAGCAAAGATCCAGCTCTCTGGAAAAAGTACTAGTGGAAAAGATGAAAGGAAAGAAAAGAAGAGTGAATAGACTCAAATAGAATAGAATAACAGAGTTGGAAGGGACCTTGGAGGTCTTCTAGTCCAGCCCCCTGCTTAGGCAAGAAACCCTGTATCATTTCAGACAAATGGTTATCCAATCTCTTCTTAAAAACTTCAAGTATTGGAGCACCCACAACTTCTGGAGACAGGTTGTTCCACTGATGAATGGTTCTCACGGTCAGGACGTTTCTCCTTAGTTCTAGGTTGCTTCTTTCCTTGTTTCCACCCATTGCTTCTTGTCCTGCCCTCAGGTGCATTGAAGAATAGCTTGACTTCCTCTTTTTTGTGGCAGCCCCTGAGATATTGGAACACTGCTATCATGTCTCCTCTGATCCTTCTTTTCATCTGACTAGACATACCTGATTCCAGCATCCATTCTTTATATGTTTTAGCCTCCGGTCCCCTAATCATCTTTGTTGCTCTTCTCTGCATTCTTTCTAGAGTCTCAATACCTTTGTTACATCATGGTGACCAAAATTGAATGCAGTATTCCAAGTGTGGCCTAAAGGCCTGGTCCCACTGCAGTTACGGATGCAAAGAGGATGTAAAACGTTTAAAAAAGCTTGCCATCCGTTGGAAAACGCTATGCATCCGTTGTGTACTCATTGCATATGTGTTTCATACGCTCTATCCGTCGAGCATCCATCCACTGCGATTTCATCCGCGCAAGAAGTTTTGAGTTGCACAAAACTTTGTGAACGGATGAACTTTCCGCCATGTATGATGTAAATCCGTGACATACGAGCAACAAACGTTATATGTCCGTTTATCATCCGTTAAACATCCGCTGTATCCTCTCTGCATCCTCTGGTCATCCTCGCAACTCACATCCGCTGCAGCTGAAAACGGAAAGAGGGAGGAAACAAAAGGTACATGGAACATCTATACATCGTTAGTAGCACGGAAATAGAAAGGATGCACAGTGAACAGTTTGTATCCGATATACATCCGCGCGGCATCCCCTTTCTTTCCTTTAGGCGTGATGCACCCGCTTCATCCGCTATGCGTCCGCTTTGAAATTCTCCCCTGGAACCCCTTCGGAGGTGTAATCCGCTTCCATCCGCTAGGCTTCCTATGAACATCCGTTTAACATCCCCGCTACATACTACCCACGCCCATTCTTTTCCGTTCTTTTCTGTTCTATTTATGCAAATTTTCACCACTTTTTGGAGCGGATGACAATGGATGGAGCCACCCCCGAAATTTTGCTCGTCCACTGTGTCCTTTATGCATACGTTTTGCGTCCTCGGCCAGTGGGACCGGGCCTTAAAGGCATTATAAAGTGGTATTAACACTTCATGTAATCTTGATTCTATCCCTGTCTATGCAGCCTAGAACTGCATAGACTTTTTTGTCAGTTACAGCACATGGCTGGCTCATATTTAAATGATTTTCCACTAGGACTCCAAGTTCCCCCTCATAGTTACTACTCAGTTACAATGGTGATGAGAACACTGCTGGGAGACTTGAAAAAAAAAAAAGGTTAGAGATAGGTTGTCATGGAGAAAATATATCTACTGTATGTGGTAGCTAGGAATTGAAAATAACTTGATGGTACATAATCAATCAATGAATCAATCAATTAAAAATAACAAAGAATACATTAAAAATTGGACTTGGACTTGTTATATTTGATTCCTGATGATTTTGTTGACATATCAAGTAAAGTGCATTCTTTCCTGTTGCATTTTTAACTTCCTTATCCAATCTAAAGCCCTAGAAATTCATGTAGCTGTGATCATTTTCTATTTGGCCCTCATTTTTATTTTTACTTTTTTGGAATGGATTTCAAACAATATAGGCAGTCTTTCCTTACAGATTGTTCGTTCAAACTGACCATTCAAAGTTATGAAGGTGCTGAAAAAGGAGATTTATGGCCAAGCCTTAAAGTTGCGTCTGTCAGTGTCGTACACCCCTGCAGTTATGTGATTTGGATGCATAACAACTGGTGCATATTTATGTCTGTTGCAATGTCCCATGGTATTGTCCCATGCGTAATTGTCATTTACAATATTTACAATATTCACAGTCAGCTTCCTATAAGCAAAGTCAGTGGCAGTAAGCAGCAGGAATTAGCAAATTGCAATTGTGTAATGTGCTTAACAACCATGTGTGCTTCACTTAATGACCACAACGGGAATTGACACCAATTTTACAATTGGTGTCAATTTTACAATTGCATCACTTAGCAATGGAGTTACAAGTCCCCATAGCTGTTGGTAGATGTGGACTTGTTATATTATACTTTAAGTCAAATCCCAAACAGTTTAAACAAGCACAAGAAAGATTATTCACAAAGTTCTATATGTTTGTGGTCTACCGACAGCCTATGGAGACAGCAGCAGAGTTGGACAGTGGGGAGGAACATGGGCCAGTCCGGGAGTCTGGGGAGGATTTGGACAAGGGCTCTGCGTCCAATACAGAGATGAGACCAGGGCCATCTGGGAGTTATGTGCTGACACCAGAGCCTCCAGAATCTGACAACAGTGAGGCAGAGGTACAAGGGGAGCTTGTTCCCACTGCACGCATGTGCAGAGCTGCCAGAAGGCAAGAACAGTTAAGACAAAAGGGGCGACTTGGGAGTAAGGCTTGGAGGTGATTGGGTCTTCCATAAGACATAAAGGAGGGGCAAAGGGACATGAACATTTGCAGGAAGCAACTTTGTTCATATTGGTCGGTTTGAAACCTGAAGCTCAGTGTTGAATTTGTGTTCTGTTTTGGCCTTGTATAACTAATTGGACATTTAGTTATTGGCAGCATTTCAAGGAAGATAAAGGTGCGTGCTTATCAGACTTATCCTGAAGGACATTGGCAGACTTCAATGGGACTATTTACAAACTGTTTGAAACTCATTATGGGCTGTGAATGACTAAAATTCACTGCCGTTGAAATAACGAAAAAAGGGTTTTGGGACTAATGTGTGTTTGTTCATGTCTCAATAAGCCTTGATCAGAACACTATGAAGTTAATAGCCTTTTTAAAAAACCATTCATTCATTTGAATGTATGGTTGTTAATATTAGATGTCTCTGTGATTTTACAATTGTTTACAGGGTAAGAATTTATTGCTGTTTTTATCCTGTATCAGTGATGCACCTAATAACAGACTTGTGATATATATATATTTACTACTGTACTGCTTTTTGGTCTATAAAGTATCACTGTTTTGTGGGTATAATATAATTTCTCCTTCCCCCACTCCCCATTTTGTTTTCCTTCTGAACATGCCTTCAAGTAACAGTAAAATAGATTTCAATACAAAAAAAATGCCATCACATTTTACAATGAGTATCACTGTATAGTCAAAAACCCACTGTTCATTTCGATGAGGTACATAGCAGTTATCAAAACAGGCATTACATGCTATCCTAATGTCTTTTGGCCACTTACTACAGCTTTTTATGCAATTGCATTTAATGAAGATCATATTTTTTAGCTTCTTGCCAATTTGAATGTTATGGTACAGGAACTAGATATAAAGTTATACAGATAGATCAATGAATGTTTAAAACTCTACTGCAGAACAGAAAGCAAACAACAGAAAAGCTGAACGTGTGCACAACATAAATGATTACTAACTGCATAATTATTTCAAGGAGAAATGATAGTTTGTGCATGGGGAATGAGATCCAGGAAAAGCATCTGTCAGTTTGTGGCATCCTTATCTCTTGATAACCATAGCTTACTATAAAAAGATGGTCTGAAAAATACTTCCATAGTTTTACATTATGAATTAACATAAACACATTTTTATTCACTTTTAACTGAATTTAAAAAAGGGGGGAGGACCAGATGAAATTTAACCAGATGAAAATTACATAATTCTCAAAAAAGTTTGGCGAGCAATTACAATCTTTCCTTTCTTAACTTATTTGAACTTGGTTGGCTGTAGCCTCCTGGACACACAACATGATATGACAAAGTAAGGAATCTTTATTATACACTAAAACTGAAGCCACTACAGCAGTCAATTGCCCATAAATCCTCTTAGTTTAAAATTCAATGCTTTTTTCCCCGCCCCTTTTCATAGCTTAATCAAAATCCTGCTATGTGTTTCTCATGTGTGTTGTAAATTGGCAACTGGTTATTGAAATAGTCAGGAATCCTGGTCTGAGAAACTCTAGTTTCCAAAATATTTCCCACACCAGACTTTTCCAAACCCAATAGCAGTCCAAACACCAATGGAGAAGACCAAATTGAAAAAAAAAAAATAGAATTTTCTGAAGCTGTGAAGTGTTTACAATTCAGCCATGAATATTGAGTCAATCCAAGATTTTTTTTTACATTTAACATCAAATCTATACAATTAATAGCAAGGTCTTAGGTTGCACATTTTAGACTATTTTGCAATATATTTAATATTCAGAAGTTGATCAACTGGGAAGCCAATAAGGTTTTCCTTAACCATTTAAGGAAAAAGCACCTAGTCCAAGAAAAAAATATATTTCATATATAATATATAATTTGGCTTATTGGCTTTCCATTTGATCAACTTCTGAATTCTGGTATAGCAATATTGAAAAGCTCCCTTATTTGGAGTGGGAGGAAAACAACTATCCCTACTTACTGCCATCTTATTTAATAATTATAACTAGTGAGTTTGTTAATTTTTGTATCATTTCAAGTAAATTGATGATCCAAGCTCTGTAAAGGACCTTGAAATACTCATCTCTAATGATCTAAGTGCTAGAGCCCACTGTAACTACATAGTCAAAAAGGCAATAAGAGTTGTTAACCTAATCCTACGTAGCTTTTTCTCTGGTTATATCATGCTACTAACTAGTGCACACAAAACATTTGCTAGACCAATAGTCGAATACAGCTCATCAGTCTGGAACCCACATTACGTATCTGATATTAGCACAGTTGAGAAAGTCCAGAAATATTTCACTCCACTCCTTTACTCGTTATAGAATACCTTATGCCACCAGACTTGAAATTCTAGACCTAGAAAACCTTGAATTACACTGTCTTTAGTCTGATCTAAGTATGGAATATAAAATCATACACTGCAATGACTTACCTGTCAATGAATACTTCAACTTCAACCATAACAACACAAGAGCACACAATAGATATAAACTAAAGGTTAACCGCACCAAACTTGATTGCAGGAAATACGACTTCAGCAACAGAGTGGTCAATGTCTGGAATACTCTACCTGACTCTGTGGTTTCTTTCCCATACCCCAAAAACTTTAACCTTAGACTGCCTACTATTGACCTCACCCCTTTCCTAAGAGATCTGTAGGGGGCGTGCATAAGTGCACCAATGTGCCTACTGTCACTGTCCTATTGTTTATTTTATTTTCTTATATGTACCCATTTCATGTATTCATAACTATGTATATACTTATACCTATTATCTTGTAAGCGATTGACAAATCAAAATAAATAAAAAATAAAATAAATAAATAAATTTTGAATATATGGAATGTATTCCAGTTTAATTGTAGGAATTTAATTCCTACATATAGGAATTAAATGTGCCTGGATATACAGGCACATCTGAGACTATCACAATGAGCAAATGCTTACGTCCTTACCAGAACTATTCTTGACCTGACTATTCTTTAATATCTCAATCCTTAGTTGATCAGATATACAACCGTATTATAGGATTCCCAGATAAGAAATGATGGACTTAAGATAGCTTTGCAGAAAACAAAATAGAAAATTGTAGCTAAATGAAGAGCCACTGAGTAGACTAGCAATCTCCAGACAAATAGAAGGCTTGAGATCACCCACAAGTCCTCCGGGCAATTGCTTCTCATGACGAGCATGCAATATGGTGGTCTCTGGCAGGCTTGGAGCTATGGGAGATGAGCAAACAGTGATCTTACTGAAACTGTAGTCAGCAATTTTGAAAGGATATTGGATTCACATATTTCCTTTTATAATTACTTTTGAAATTGCTTATCTTTCAGCTATTAGGGACTTTTGGATGAACAAGGTGGAAGGAATCAGAAGAATAAGGTTTTTTTTTTTTCAATCTTTAGCAAATGAGGTTTTAAATATAACTTGAAGGATTTAAAATGTTTTTGGAATAAACAGGAAAAAGTTGTTTTAAACTTTGATTTTAGAAAGTCACCTATGGACTAAGGGTCCAGATAAATTTGAAACAAGTTTTTGCATTAATTATGAAGAATCCTTCATGTGGGAAAATGGTTTTGTTTTGAATTCTTAAAAGAAATTAGACAGTAGAAGGAACTAAAGAGTATATTTAAAGGAGAAAAACACTCAAACTCAATTTACAAAAATCAAGATGAAACAAAACATTTTAACATTGGTTATACCGAAGAATATTTTTGAGCAATGGACCCATAAGGTAATTTTAATAATGTCTGTCTCTATTGTATTTAAAATATATTATGGAACAGAACACATTTTACCTGTAAAGACTGATAAGAGTTTTGAAAGTGGATATTAAAATGACAGGCTACAAAAGAAACTAGCTGATGTCTTCTGAATAAATAAAGGGCTATATAAACAATAGATACAGATCATCAGAGTTGGAAGGGACCTTATAGGTCATCTAGTCCAACCCCCAGCCCAAGCGGGAGACTCTACACCATTTCTGACAAATGGCAGTCCAATCTCTTCTTGAAAATCTCAACTGATGGCACTCCCACAATTTCTGAGGGCAACTTCTGTTCCATTGGTTGATTGTTCTCACTGTCAGAAAGTTTCTCCTTGTTTCCAGGTTGAATCTCTCCTTGTTCAGTTTCCATCCAGTATTCCTTGTCTGGCCTTCAGGTGCTTTGGAAAATAGCTTCACCCCTTTCTCCCTGTGGCAGCCCCTCAAATATTGGAAGATTGCTATCATGTGCCCCCTGGTCCTTCTCTTAACTAGACTAGCCAAACCCAGTTAATGAAACTGTTCATTGTATGTTTTAGCCTCCAATCCCCTAATCATCCTGGTTGCTCTTCTCTGGACTTTTTCTGGAGCCTCAACATCTTTTTTATAATGTGGGGACCAAAACTGGATGCAGTACTCTAGGTGTGGTCTTACAAAGGCTTTATAGAGTACTATTAGTATTTCCCTTGATCTTGACTGTATCTCTCTGTTAATACAACTAAGGATTGCATTAGCTTTTTTGGCGGCTGCTGCCCACTGCTGGCTCATATTTAGCTGGTTGTCCACTAAGACTCCAAGATCCCTCTCACAGTTACTGCTATTGAGCCTGGTTTCACCCAGTCTATATGTGTACTTTTGGTTTTTCTTGCCTAAGTGTAGGACTTTACTTTTCTTTAAATTGAATTTCATTTTATTTGATATGGCCCAGTGTTCTGGTCTGTCAAGATCCATCTGGATCTTGAGCCTATCTTCTTGGGTGTTAGAGATTCCTACCAGCTTAGTATCATCTGCAAATTTGGTAAGTTCCCCTTCTATTCCCTCATCGAAGTCATTAATGAATATATTGAAGAGTACTGGGCCTAAGATAGAACCTTGTAGCACCCCACTGCTTACTTCCCTCCATGTAGACTTAGACCCATTAAGGACTACTTGTTGAGTACGGTTTGCCAGCCAGTTGCGAGTCCATCTAGTGGTGGTGCTTTCTGTTCCACCATTCCAACCAAGAGAGTGACTTAAATAATCTTCCTATATTCAATTTACAAAGATTTTGAAGAATTTTGTGAGAAGGGACGAATAAAAAATGATCTGAACAGGTTCTGAAATGAAAAGTATGTTCAATATGATTCCATGTGAGAAATAATTTGTTCCGAAGCTAAGACATTTTTATTTTATTGTAACTGTAATATGTACTGTTATCTGTGTTATTGTGATTTTCTTTTTTATTGGTCTTTTTTGTAGTTTAATGTTTTTCTCTTTTTCTAGAATAATTAAAATTGAGACTACTTACTTGTAAACTTTGAGACACAATCTAGGTTTTATTAATTGGAAAGCAGGAGATGCAAAATTGAATGAACTCTGTTTGGGTTTGCAGAGATGCATCAGTCACCTACATCTTGTTTGGATAACGAATACATAAAATTTCCTTTACGTGTCTGTCTACTGTTTGGTGAACTTCTACAAAGCAAGCGATACCTAGGAAACAGAAGTTTTCCTAAAAACCGCAAGTTCAGATTTTTTTTAGGTTGCATTTAAATTTCTGTAGACATTACAGAGATTTGACTCAGACAGCTTATGGGGAACAAAGCTTTGCTGGGTTTTCATATTATTGGGATCTGGATTATCAGGATGTATTCCAGTTGTATTCCATCTCTATGCTTGGAAGAGTAGACAGTTTGTGGTTGAGATGTAGTAATCACTCCCAATTGAAACAATGCTTTTACATGACCAGAATGTGCTGAGTTTTGCAAAGCAACCACTTTTATTAGTAATGTGGCCCACAATCAGCAGAAAACAACATGTGACATGAGATACCTTTCTTCCCCTTCCTCCAAAGCTGGCAGAGAAAAATGATGGAGCTACATAATTCTCTTTATATACTACCCAGAGTCCTTTGCTTGAGATGGGCAGATAGAGAAATTGAATAAACAAATATCATTCTCACTCCCAGCCAATGTAAGAAGTTCATACCTATTGTTGAACTGACAAAAGACAAAATGATTTAGGGACTGAGAAGGACCCTTTGAAAACTGCAATCATCCAACCAGAAGAAGAAAAGTAATATGCTATAAAATATGGATGGAAGATCCTTAAACTCTGGGTCATGCATACTGTCAGATTCTTAGCCTGTTCTTTCTATTAATTAAGGTAACAATTAAGTGCAAAAAAGTGTTCTACATCTTGAGGTCTAGTGCAAATGCCAAATTACAGAATAAATGAAAGCCAATGCATGAGAACATGACAGATGCTCAGGCAGTCATATTACTGCATCCCAATCCCATGCCATGAACTATATGTAGTTCGTTGATTTCATATTTTGTGCCTTCAAGTTCAGTCTCTAGTCTTGGTGGCTACACAGACAGGTTCTCAATCCCATACAGGTAGTCCTCCACATACAATCATTTGTTTAGTGACTGCTGAAAATTACAATGGCATTGAAAAATGTGACTTATAATAGTTTTTCACACCTTTTACCATTGCACCATCTCCATGTTCACATGACCAAACTTTGAGCGCTTGCCATGTATTTATGACACTGTTCTGGAATCACGCGATCACCATTTATATCATTCCCAGCTGGCTTTCTACAAGTAAAGTCAATGGGGAAAGCCAGATTTGCTTAACAACCACATGATTCACTTAACAACTGCAATGATTTACTTAACAATTGTGCCAAAAAAGCGATTTGTTGAACAACTGTGGCAATGGGCACAACTTGCTTAGCAACAATTGCCTTGCTTAGCAACCAAAGCTTTGGGCTCAATTGTGGCATAAATTGAGGACAACCTGTTCTTATCAGTTGGTTATGTGCCATTGTCAGTGGCAACTCTTAGCAACCACACAGATTTTCTCCATGATCACCAATCAGATAATCCACAAGATGCCAAATGCTACATACATGTATAAATCTATGCAGCTGATAAAATTATATCACAACAAGCAACAGCAATATAATTATAATGAAGGGTGCTAAAGTCCATGGACTTGTTTCTCTCACTTAAGTAATACATCCTACTCATTGGCTGTGTTGCTTAAATATTCTGGGAATTGGGTTCACAAATTATCTGGGGTTACAAAATTGGAAAAACTGCTAGCCAATGTAGCAAGTACAGAAAAAAATTCATTTTAAAGTACACTAAGATGTATGTCTCTGGTACAAACATAAAATAATGGGCAAATCATATGAGCGCAGCTCATCTGCCAAATAACCTAACCCTAAATTTCACAGTTGTAAAAACTAAACCCTTGGACTGTGCTCAGAAACAAACTGTAAGCACTACAATTGATCTTTTTGCAGTTAAGAATTCTTTCTAACACAAGTTAACTATAGGACTTTTGATTGATTAAATAAGTATGTGTCTTCAGTAGAATGAATAATTTAACACCTCTCTCCCAAATTGACCAAAATAAAAGTTATCAGCCGAAAGAAATCTAAACTATACATATAAAGGGAAGAAATATAGACTTCTCTTCAAGTTCAAGTTCTTATTTGAGCAGTAAGCAAAAGAAAGTATTTTTGCTGCGCTGACGTTCATAATAAGCATTGTTCAATTTAAATCAGGGTCTAAAGCCAGCATTTGAAATAAGTTTAAGAAAACTAATAACAGGAAATTATGGTGTTATTGAGTACAAATGTGATCTAGTTTATAGAGAAATGAAGATAATAATCATCTATACAAAATTGAGGTAAAGGAGGAAGTAAAGAAAAAGAAGATAAGTATTGTTGAATGAACGAACAGAAGCATTTAAGAGATCAGGAAACCTTAGGCAGATGTTTGGGACAGAGAAAAATAAGCTGACAAATATTAGGCAATATAAAGAGTGTACATATTTGATATTCTCATCAGATGCAATCTTTTGCATTTGATAGATGGCACACAACATAATTCAAAAACAAACAATATTGCCGTTATTTAAAGTTCCAATAAATATCACGACACAGAGGGACATTTGGAAAGGCAGGAAAAGAGCCTCGAAATACAATTGAGAGAGAGAGAGAGAGGCAGAGAGAGAGACGGGGGGGGGGGGGGAAATGGATGTGAATACTGAAGAAGGGAAAAAGAAGTCAGTTTAATACTGAGGGCTTAAGTTAAGCACACCTTTGGCTCAAGCAAATTCTCTACCTAACATTTTTAATGACAAATATTAGGGTAGTTCTCTTTTGGCAAACATAATATCCCTGAGCCAGCTAAAAGGGAATGCTAACAAGTCTTTTGAAAGAATGCCATCACAGAATCGTAGAATCAGAACAGCCATTCAAATTATCCAGTTCAGACCAGGACAGGAATCATTGAAATTGCTATCCAATGTCTATAACATGTCCAGTAAAGTAGAACACACTTCTCCGCAGAGAACTGGAGATTTAACACTGAATTGCTCTTACTTGTTAGACAGTTCTTCCCCTAATTTTCAGATGGAATCTGCCTTCCAGTAATCTGAATTCATAAATTTATATCCTGTACTCTGGAATGATAGAAATCATGTTGATCTTTTTCTTCCTTCTATCTTTCATCTTCAGGTATCTGAGAATATTAGTATCGTTCTCCCCCAATTTTATGTTACCAAGCTTAAACATTCTCAGTTCCTTCTATCTCTGCTCACAGAATTAACAGTCTTATCTGTCTGAATATCATTCTTGCTCATCTTTGAACTCATCCCAATTTGTCTGGATTCTTTTAAAAAGTGTGATGCTCAGAACTGGACCCATACTTGAGGTAGAGTCTGATTCATGATTATGTGCCATCAAACTGGTGTTAATTTTTAACAACCAGATAGGTACAATTCTGCCCTATATTATGAGCAACTTACAATAAAGTGTAACTATTACTTTCTAGGAGATAGTAGCTCGCTTGAATTTTATTTGCCTTTTCCACATGGCTGAGTGATACTTAGTTCAAAAATTGTGTCAAGCCTATGAACCGATCACATGCAGATACCACTGAAGTCGTCCAAGCTTAATTAAGAACCTAAGTGATGCTTCTGGAACAGCCTCCTGTCCCACGTAATTCAGCAGTCTGTTCCAGTGGCCAACCATATGCATAAAGGAAGCCCACTAGTCTCTAACAGATGACCTTCAGAGAGTCACACTGCCATTAAGACTAATAGTCACTGATCCCCATGACTTCAATGGATTGGTCCAATGCATTTTTGAAAACAGCCAAGCTGATAGCCGGGACTTCAATTCACAAATACTAAGTCTGACTCTCTGCAAAGGTATATTATGCACTGTTTATTAATGACTAACGGTTCTACTTTAGTTCTTTCCAAGTATTTACTATTAATATGGAGAAGGAAAAGGGTAAGGTGATGATGATGCTAAAAAACAAAACCAGTCACTCCCAGAATATGACTATGAAGGATTAAACAATCCATAGTGGGATGATGGAACAGATAGGCAACCTATTGGTCCTATCAGATCACCCAGAACCTCCACAAGAAGATTAAAACTACTTTGATTGATAATGGCTACCACCAATAAAATCTGTGTTTTTCCTCCTCCTCCTTAAAATCTTGTGAATAAGACAGATGTCTGTCTGAGTCTAGTCTGCATTTTTCCATCTGCTGTGGATTTTAAGATATTTATCTCTTGTTGGTTATGCAGCTTGCATATCTCCATTATCTTCCTCACTCTATATAACTTGGCAGGTATAAATGTTCCTTGTCAGAAACAACAGCATCTATTCTTGATAATTGTTAGGGATAACATTGTTCACCCTAACTGTTTTAGGTGAAATACTAACTATGAATCATAGTTAGTGTATGCAGCTTTAACTGTAAAATAGCAACTGTGGGTGTGGTTATGAAAACCATATAAAAGTAGCAAGGCTACAGCTTGCTTGCTCTCTCTCTGGCTTTGATGATCCCTGATTACTGCTTGGAAGCAAGACTGCATTGCTCGAACGGGAGAGACAACAACGGACTGATTTATGAGAACTGACAATAGGATATTCTACATGGACTTTGCTAACTGAATATCCCTGAATGGACTGACTACATGGTAAATGAATATAGGACTGTTTTTGACTATGCTATAAACTTATACTGGAATAAAATATATTCTTGATAGCACAAGCGTATCTGTTATTTTTACTGTATGTTAATAAACATACAAGCTTAGATCACTCATTTATCTGTGTGCCTATCTGACTAACGCTGCACATTCTGTTTAGCTTGCCTACCTAACCCTGGTTGGGGAACCCAGGCTTAACAATAATAATATCTGATAATTACTATTACAAATAAGAAAATCTAATCTGATTGGGTTTGTAAGTAATGTTAAGGTAACATTCCTTTCTATTTGTTCATTTGGTAATGCAAAAGGAAAAACAAATGTAGATTACTTTTGATGGTCTGATGAAGAATATTGACCTATAAATTCATGTGAACTATACTTATGAATTTGAGTAATAAAAACATAAATTTGAATGACCTTTTAGCCCATTAAACCCATTACCCCCTTTCTGTTTCAGAAATACAGGTCTGTTTCCTTCACTTATGACAAACCAAGGAAAGGAAACCACCATTTCTCTGCATAACCATTTTGACTGCTGCATTTGTCTTTTTGGTAGGAATTTTCTCCCTTTTAGTTGGGCTTGACTTTCTTTTTCTACATCTCGAGTTTGGAAAATGAAGAAAAGGTTTTGATTACCTTCTTTGTGGCTATTATTTATGTACTTTACTAGATTTTACAGGTCATTCCAAGCACAAATAATTGAGTAGTGGCTTAAAATATGAAATACAAAATAAGCAACCTAAGACTATAACAGCAGATGTGATACAAAGAACATCCGTTGCCTGCCAAAAAAATATTGCAATGTCAGAGGGAATCCACAGAATCTTAAAACTCCAAAGTCTGCTCAGATAATCATATTATAATGGCTTTCCTTAAAAAAAACAGTAAGGGAGGAACTATATGGATATCTGGGGGATTATGACCCCAAAGATGGAGTATTCTGAATGAAGGTGTACAGAGAGAACTTATTCCACCAGATTCTGTTGAATGAGTAACATATTATGGGAAATAGGTGATCTAGTAGATAACCAGGTCCTGAATCAAGAAAGGCATTTAAAGGTACCCTGAATTTCACCTTAAAACCAAGTTCTGGTCAGTGCAGTTCTTGCAGTAAATGAAGAATCACATGTAAGTATTTCAGCAGCTAGTTGTAGCTCCCCAAAAGACCAACCATGCTGCAATATTTTAGAATAGAATAACAGAGTTGGAAGGGACCTTGGAGGTCTTCTATTCCAACCCCCCTGCTCAGGCAGGAAACCCTATACCATTTCAGACAATGCTTGTCCAATCTCTTCTTAAAAGCTTCCAGTGTTGGAGCACTCACAATTTCTGGTGGCAAGTTCTTCTATTTAGTTGGAAGATGTCTATTATCCAAGTGACTATGAGAGAAGAATCTTCTGTTCTAAGAGAGAACAAGCTGAAGCTGAAGCAGTTAGGTGAAGGCCTTTCTAACTACAAATACTTCTTGCTCAAAAAGCAGTTGTGATTCAAGGTTTACAGAGTAATTCCATGTGGAGCAGCACAATTCCACCCAGAATTTAAAAAAAGGCATTTCCCTTGAATCAGAAAGCTGCAGGATTCAAAGGTTGGGATTAAATTTAGTTCTGTTATTTCTCATCCTAGCTGTTCAACAACACTAGCAACTTCTAGAAGTTGAAACACCACAACAATATCATAGCTTCAGATGGCTTCACCCTATGGTTTTATGTAATGTTACATAAGAAGAGTTAGAGCCCTGATCCCTGCAGGACACTGAGGAGCCTTGGGCTCAGTCACTCTGCTCCAATTCCCACTGGCTGGAAAAAGAACTACTGCAAGATAGTACCTCTTACTTCCAAGTCTTAGAGGCAATCAAAAATTGATTATCTTAAATCAATGGTATTGTGGTGTCAATTCCTTGAGGTAGGACACTTTAAGAAACTGGCATAGCAGGATTCCAGGAATTGAAATGACCATTGAATATGAAGATCCTATAAGTGGAAAGAAGCTTTCTAAATCTTGTATGTAAATTGAGAGTCATGATTTTTTGCAATAACTGACTAAGTTCTTGATCTAAAAACATAGTCTGGAAAGAGTTGTGCAGTCTCCTATGCTAACAGCAGTTCCTTGCAAGAAATAAAATGAACCAAATGGTATACTAATGAAAATGGTCCTATATCCATTTGCAATTGGATGTTGAGTAATAAAATCCAACAAAACTATGGCCCAGGGGAGAAGGGAATGGCTAGAGCAAATCAGTCAGCTTAGTTATAAACAGGATGAAACATAACTTTTGACATCAGCTCTCATCTTGAGTACCAAATTTTTTTTAGCACAAGACCCTTTGCAGGATTCATTTTCTATTTATTCAGGAAAGATCCAATAACCAAATAGCCCAACTGCAGAAGATAAAATGAATGGTTGCAAGTTCTTGGCATGGCTAGTCTAGTGAAGAGAAGGATCAGGGGAGACATGATAGCAGTGTTCCAATATTTGAGGGGCTGCCACAGAGAGGAAGGGGTCAAGCTAATTTCCAAAGCACCTGAAGGCCAGACAAGGAATAATGGATAGAAACTGATTAAGGAGAGAGTCAACCTAGAAATAAGGAGAAATTTTCTGACAGTGAGAACAATGAAATCATGGAACAGCTTGCCTTCAGAAGTTGTGGGAGCTTCATTGCTGGAAGCTTTTAAGAAGAGACTAGACTGCCATTTGTAAGATATGGTGTAGTCTCCTGTTTGGGCGGAGGGTTGGACTAGATGACCTACTATAAGTTCCCTTCCAACTCTGATAATCTGTTAAAATGCACATTTTTCCTATTTATAAATAGAGGTTCCTGTGAAGACAGTCTAGGACATTTCTAAGGAAAAATAAATATACTCAAGGATGAATCTTCTGCAAATACTATATTATCAGGAAATAACATTATATATTTGTTTAAAATACTGCTTTTGGCCATTTTGACTGCAAACTACTACTAGGTCAAATTAGCCTTGATCACTGTGAAATTGCAAGCATTAGTTTTAAATAGTAACATAAAGAAACACAGCCTATACTCTACCATTATCCACAAAACATGTGAAATTAGTAATATTCATCTTCAAAATAAAGTCTGTACCAGATATTCTTTCACTAGGGACAATTGATCCCTACTGATACATGTATTCACAAAAAAACAAATCCTTACACACACACACACTTGATGTATATGGCAATGTTTTAATACAAATAGGTATATATTCGCTTCTTTATTTTTTCAGAAAGTTGACTTAAATAGTAGAGTGGCTATGGTTAGTATTCCATCATGGATGTGAATTTCTAGCTTACTATGAAGTCCAGCATACAAAAAACTTTGTATTGATCAGACTGCATCAGTAGTTTCTATAAATGTATTTATTTCATTTTATTCAATTTAGGTACCACCCAATTCCATCTGCCTCTGGGCTGCTCACAGTACAGTACCATTAAAATGAATATAAACTGAACCAAGATTGGATCCAGGCACAACATGCAGGCAAAAATAAAAATTACCACCACATAATTGAGGTAAACTACAAATTATTAAAACCCGGAAAATAACAGGTACAAATTTAAGTGCATTTCCATATATTCATGGTGCAATCCAGTCGTGTGTCCAGGAATAGCTTGTGAAGTTCAATAAATATTTATTTTCGGGACAAATACAAGCAATCCTACAATTTGATCAAAATAGTTTAAATGTTTGAGTGTGCTATATTTATTTAAACTGTTTACATACATTTCCTTTGGTTTTATTTGTAGAAGGGTTCTTTAATTTAATTGGACTATTTTTAAAATATGCATGTTCAATTGTTTAATAAGATTTCTTCTCCCATTTTTTGTAGACTTGAGTGCTCCTAAATCAGCTCTGAAATGTTTTCTCCAATCCACTGGAGAAAATTTGAGAATGTCGTAGGAAACAGCACAGGAGCGGATGGATGAAAGGAATTTGTTCCACTGTTGGACACTATTCCATCAGTGGATGAACAAACTGGATATAACTCATTATTAATCAAATGCTATCAAATGCTTCAGATTAAGGTGCATTTTCAGAGGATTAATTTGGGCCAACCAGTCTCTCTTAAGCCTAAACTACTTGTAGGTTGTCATAAGGATAATCTAACTCAATGAATCTTGTCATGAGCAGCTTAGAGGGTAAAATCCAACAAATAAAAGGGTAGATATAATTCAGAGAGGAAAAAACGGGGGTAGCGACACATAAATGTTGCCAACCATTTTCCATTTGACTAAAAACATTTACAAGAATCCACTGCCTGTATTCAGTTGTGTTTTGAATACAAAACATTTCCTCTATTGCCTACCGGTATGTTCCTATTATTGTCACAATTTATAGTAATTTCTGGATTTCTGCACCAAGTTTGAAAAGCTCCTTTTTTATAATCTGCATCAGTTGTACAGATTTTTGCATCAATAGTACTAGCTGGAAAGCACTGAGTCTGCAAGGATAAGGAACATGATAAATGCATGTATTTTCTAAATTTGCTTACATGCAGACAATTTATACGCAGAAGTTAATTTTGCACTGTTGGTATTTGTGGAGAGAGAGAAAGAGAGAGACATGGATACACATATACATATAAAAATATCTTACAAGACGGCAGTTTTAATTAGATAAGGTTATTGTGTAAAAAGTTTAGTTACTTTTATGAATTCAGAGCTAACTAAGAATATAATTAAGCTACCTGGAAGTTCAACAAGGCTTCTGATACATCTAGGATTTGTAGCTTAATCATTATGGAATATTATTTGGCCTGCCCTACATGAGACACATAAATACATTGTGAATGAAAAATTGTATAGAAATGTTAAAACAAACAAATATGAATGAGTTGAGGCTATGTAAGGAACTGTATTTAGCAAACATTTGCCATCCTATAGACTGTCCTCCCTTTAATACTAGCTAAGCTAGCTTTTCAAAAGATACATGAGGATGGAGAATGTTATTCATAAGTCTAGAACAGGGGTGTCAAACTCATGTCATCATGGCAGTGTCACATGATGTATCAGAACTTTGCTAAACTGGGCGTGGCCAGCATGTGACATATTTGCCCTGCAGGCTGGAAGTTTGATAACCCTAGTCTAGAACGTAACTCATAGTCACGCTCCCAACTTAATCCCAGATGAGCTTGTTTTCACCCTTGACTGGTTGGAATTAAATTGTTTTTTTCCCTGCTTGCTAACAAACAGAACTAATCAAAGGCCATCACTCTAAATTAACTTTATTTCCCCAACACAAAGACAGTGAAATCAAGAGTGGCTACATTAGGATAGAACTATAGTATTCCTATCCTAGTCAGTAGTTGAACAAGCACTATTTGAAAACAGAACAAAATGACACCAAAATAGCAGCTGCCTGTGGTAGCAAATAGCAATAATCTGGCATAATAAGAGAAAGATTTTTGTAAAGCTGTCCGTTTGTATTAAATCATTTATGCTTTAAATTTTTATTCCGCATAATTCCATGTATGCTGATAGTGATATAGAGATTGATCGTTTAACTGCATGTTTAAGGGGGAAAGAAGATTTAGACTCACTGACTTAGGCGACTTAGATTTACTGGTAGATTTTAGGATAATTTTCAAATGGGTATTTTAAGAAGAAATCTCTTCCCAGGCTGAAACTGTACTGTACTAAAATTTGTACTACAACATGAATGAGGTCTGGATGCATAGCCATTCATTTTTATATGGGATATCTTTTTAATAATTGGAATAATATCTAAAGGCCACTAAGAAAGATGCATTGAAGCTAGTACATGATGAAGGCTTACTGAATACCAGAATCACCAAACTAGCCTACAAAAAAAAAACCTCCAAATGAGGAACAGGTGAGACACATGGCTAAACATAGTATTACATGGCCATTATGTACATGCACGCACACACACAAAACAGCCAATGCAGATAGCAATAAAATCTGGCAATGGCTAAGAACAGGGAAGTTGAAGAAAGGGATGAAGGGAATAATTCTGTATGTAGAAGACCAAGCCTTAAGAACAAATGCATATAAAATCAGAATTGAAAAGAAAGCAATGAAAAGCAAATGACATCTCTGCAAAGCAGCTGAAAAAAAGAGTGGGCCACTGGACCAACTAGTTAGTTGCTGCATGAAGATTGCACAGATGGCTACAAACAACGGCATGACAAAATAGCAACCCACAGTACTTTGGAATATATTCAAGAAACACCATTTGCCTTGAAGCAAGAACGGATGGAACCCCAAGACAGACAAAGTAATAAAAAATGAAGAAGCAAAAGTTTTGTGAGATTTTAGATTTATCAAACAGATAAGTACCTGCTCCACAAGCACCCGTCTTAACAAGCATTGATAAGAAAGACAAAAAAGCATGGACAGTGGATGTAGCAGAATCTGGAGGCAGCTGAAGAGAAGAGAAAGAACTGAAGAAAATTACAAAAAAAAAAAAAACCTTGCAAATTGAAGCAGAACAACTGTGGCAAAAGAAAGCAAAAATAGTGTCAATAGTAATAGGTGCCTTGGGTGCAATTTCAAAACATCTGGAGCATCATTTGAACACCATTGGCATTGACAAATTTACAACCAAGTCAGTTGCAAAAGGCAACTTTACTTGGAACAGCTTACATCCTGTGATACTTTTCACACCATCATACAACATTAGCTAGGTCCTTGGGAAGGACTTAACAGGTGGATAAAAATGCCAAATCCAGTCTAAACATCTGGCTACTGTGTGACCAGCTACAATAGATTAAATTATAATATCTGGGCTCAGAAAAAAAAAATATTTGCAATATGCTGTGGATGGTAGGTTGCAAGATTCTAGTTCTTGGAAAAGTGAATTCCATTTATTCTTATAATTACATCTCAGTATACTGCATCCTTAATTTACAGTGATCCTATGCATATACAGCAGTCCTCAACTTATGATCACAATGAAGCCCAAAATTTATGTTGCTAAGTGAAGTTTTGCCTCATTTTACAACCTTTCTTGCCACAGTTGTTAAGCTAATGCAGTTAGTAAAGTAATAACAGTTAATGGAAACTGTTTTCCCCCATTGACTGCTTGTCAGAAAGTTGCAAAACAGAATCACATGACCCCTAGATGCAACCGTCATAAATATGAGTCAGTTGCCAAGCATCTGAATTTGGATCATGTGTCCATAGGGATTCTACAATGGTCAAAACTGTCAAAAGTCACTTTTTTTTCAGTGTGTTGTAACTTTGACCAGTCACTAAATGAGCTGTTGTAAGTTGAAGACTACCTGTATGATTGTGAATAAGTCCTATTACTTATTGAGTTGTTCCTTCATAGGAGACATGTGAAAACAGATCTTAAAGCTGAAAACACATTGGTTCCAGTGACTTAAAACAATTATATTAATATTATATGTGAAAACACATATTGGAGCTTGTTCTCTATAGAATAAGGATGTATTTTGGATTATTCCCGATCCATCCTTTAAGATGTATGGTTCTGTTTTTGTACAGTTAATCAAATTCCACTGATATTAGATTGATAAGTACGTTAACAGGTATGCCTTTCCATGTAAGCCAAAATAAAACTAAGCCAAATCAAGGCAAGTCTGATTAAGTTGACTGGAATTTACTTCCATGATAAATTTTCAAAGACTGATATCAAGAAGAGACTAAATCCATTATGTTGTTCATTCTTGCTGCAACCGATTTCAACACTACACACACAGGATTGCTTATTTGGTAAATGGGATTACCAAAGACAAATCTGAAGATATCATCTTACCCTTCCAGCGGTTGGATATTTAATACTACACCATTTTTTTCCAGGTGTTAATAGAAAATTCAATTTTACATCACAACAGCTGGGATTGTTTTAAATAGCACAGCTGTCAGGATTTGAAAATAACTAATTTAAACATGGCCGCTGTGCTGAAAACTAGTTGAATGAAAACATGACCGATCTTCACATATTATCCCCTCTGCCAACCAAACGTCCGGTATGACTGGCATTGCAAAGATATCTAATAACAGGTTTCAGTCTGTTATTCAGTCATGCTTTGGCTATGGTGAGTGCATAGAATTTATTACCCATACAGACAGGAAAAAGGGTCACTGCCATAACTGTAAAAATCTGTTTCATATCTGCTTAATTCTGCATTTTTAATCATAGAAATAGAGGCATGTAATTTTAGAAATGGGTAACTTTGCATTAATCCGAAGCGCCAGCATTATGTAGTCCATGCAAAAATTGCAGGCAGCATAGAAACTGTTTAACCATTATTTTTGTAATGGTTACACCCTCTTTCCTTGCTTATTCAGGGAAGTAATGCATTAGCTGAAAATAAATCCAAAATGGTACTAATTTTAGTACCCACAATCCTAAAACAGCAGCAATTATTTAGAGATTAAAGAAGGATAGAAGAGTGCTCAATTCTGAACTAATAGAAACAAGAAAAGTTTTTAATTCCTATGCGAGGAGTTGCCAAATTTAACTCCAGTTTAGAACTCCCACTCTGTGTTGAATATCTAATGTTGCGGACTGCTGAATATGCCTCTCTAATTTACAAAGGAGCAGATTCTTCTCTACAAAATTAAACAGGGAGGGTAGAACAGGTTGATATACTCTTAATATCAATCTACAAAAGGAGCACGAGGTGGGGGTTGGGGGGGGGAGAGGTGACAATTCAGCCTTAGAGGATTATTGGGAGGTTTTACAAATGTGCAAGGGATGTTTTGAAGATGTATTTTAGATTTTACCATTATTTAACAAAAACATGGGTAGAGAATAAGCATGGTCTTATGGTTGATGAACTGTTTTGCTCATATCACCGAACGCATAACAGATATTGTAGGACAGAACAAGATTATTCCCACAAGACAAACCACAATGGAAAACTACACTGTACGGTGCAAAGACTATGCAAAGCTCACTTCACTTTTAAGACAGCAAATTAAGAAATATGAATTAATACCATTTTTTATTAAATTTCAAAAAAGACATCATTTATCTATAATTCAGTTATAGAAGCCACTGTATCAGGCTGCAAAACCAAACGGCTATGCAATGAATTGCAGCAGATATGAAATCACAATTCCACATTTAATTTTTGACAATACAACCCAGTGTTTTCAGTTCAATCTGCATCCAGATTTACTTTGTTTAAAGCAAGGGACATGGCAAACATGGCAGTCAGTTAGTAACTGGGTACTTCTCTATGTCTCAGCACTAGAAATGTAATAAGCGGTGAACATTACGGAAAATATACATTTTAATTCTGAGTATTAGTTACCAACAGCTATGAACATTATTGAAAGCTTCCATGCTAATCAAAATTAGCATAATATGCCAGAGAAAATTTCACTAAGAATGCAGTCCTATGCATGTCTACTCATAAGTTCAACTGGATCCAAGAGGACCTGGACCTCCTTCCAATTCAGTTTTTTTTTATCAGTGCTCTGCTTAAGTTTATTTTCTTTCTTAATCCCACCTTATAACCGCTCTCGAAAACTGCCTAAAGGATCATAGCTATTACTCTGTTATTCTGTGCCTACTGGAATTGTTGTAACAGGTGCAGCGTTAATAATATGCTGGGCAATCAACTTTTTTCCACTGATCTGTCAGTTTAGCTTAATAATGCCATTAAAAGTGTAAACATTTCTGCAATCCATATTTAAAAGTCAATAAAATAATGGGGTGCACTACTTATCTTTTTAATTTTTTTAAGTAATACATTTGATTATTTTAATCATGTCACTCCTAACGGAGTTTAAATATGCAGGCAACATCACTGTAGACTCCACTCTCCCCCAGCCCTTCCCCCCATCAACAAAACAATTCCACAATTCCACTTTGCTCTCTTTATCCTTTGAAGCAAAGATGATTTAGAGACAATCAGCACAATATTTTCTATCATTCTTAAAACTGCTGTTAAGGGCAAGAAAAATATGGGGAAGACATGTTGTATTAAAAAGAAAAGGACTTTAAAGGACTGCACACGTCGAGGAATCCATGCCAGAAAAATTAAACAACTTTATAATAATAATTACAAAAACTTCTTTAATTACAAAATTACAAAAACTTCTTATAATTACAAAAACTTTGCTTGAAGTAGGTGGGTAGGTCTGTATCTTTATATGCAGATGTCCAGACACAGACAGATACATCGCTTCAAAGTCAAAATCCTTAAAATTACAGGCTTTGGTCTTATATCAGCCTTATTGACAGTAGTCAAGATTTGCAAAGTCTATAATTCTCACTAAAACACAAAGGTGAAAAAGCCAAATCAAATGTTAGCCTGCATTGTTGACATGTTCTCTGTATTTGCAAGTCCTCTCCAATGGAAGCAGCTGGAATCTAACATTGTCGTGCTGCCCCACCAATTATATCAACATGGCCTTCTCTCCAAACAAGCGTAATTTGGTATCTATGAAAGCTCCCCTTTGGGATCCTGAGAATGATAGGCAAGGACTACATATTTCAGGAGTGTATAAGTAAAGACAGTCCCATTTTCATTCATCGATCAGCCTTACACTGCTCCTGTTTGGCTTGTAGTACCTTAAAAGCTCAAACACCCATTAGTCCTGCACAAAGCAGTATTTATAGTAGCCCTGTTTCTGGTTAGGAATCTATTAAGCCCATGCAGGTGTACAGAGTTTCCTCCATTTTCAACTTCATAGATCTTTTGGGTCACCGTAAGAATCAAATAAAAGCTTTTGAGGGAAATAAACCAGATACACAGAAGTATTTCCTCCCTTCTTCTACAGCCACATACACTTAGCTTCCTGCCTTTTAGTTGTCTGCATTATATGATACAAATGGAATCATAAACACAGATTGTTATTGTGGCAAAATGTCATTTCTAAAGACAACTGTGGTATGGCAAATTATGCAACTTTAACCTGGGGTAAATTTACAACTATGGGTATTTTCAGCTCTCCTTCTAATGCTTGAGAGATGTAAGACAATTCCGATCCATGAACAAAAAAGTTTCTGTGAATTGCATATTTCTACCGTGATTTCTGTAACCATTTAATTTTAACAGGGATAATTCCTCCAAATATTTTTTACCTTCTGCACGTAAAGAGCAGTTGACTAATTCCGATCACAAACAGTAATAAGAAAAGCAATAAAAAGGAACATATAAAATCTAATAGCTGTCCAATTGACATCTGCAAGACTTTAAACTGTGCATGTGGGCATATATATGATACAGACAACATGACTGAGATTCATATGCTTCAATTTCCAGAACAAAAACATTAAAATATGGTAATCAATGGAAGACTGATTTCTGGAAGCTGGGGTATAAAACTAAGTTTTCAGCTTCCTTTAGCAATATCAGTCAGCTTCATCTGTGTTCTGTAGAACATACATTTTCCCGACATGTGTTTTAAGACAGACATCCTTTATGTGTATAAGAAGCTTGTCAAAAGCAAAGCTGGTCTGACAGACAACTATTCAGACAAAACAAAAGTGGAGACGATCCACCGTCCAGTTAAGCTGAGTTACTGGAGTTTAACCAATTTATCCTCAGGGACTACAAGCCAAACAAAATTGTTTTGAGTCAACTTCACTGGGTTACAGATCGGGCTTACAATATTCTACAATTTATCATTTATCAAAAATTCTCACAGAAGGTACATGAGCTTTTCCAAAGACACCCTTTGCTCTTGCGCTCTTTAAATACATACACAACACACACAACATGTAAAGCCAGGAATATCCCTACGATTCTAGAGAGTCATGTCTATTTTTTTTTGTTGCTTTCTCTAAACACATCATGGTAAAATGCAGTGCTAAACCCTTGGTCCTTGACATACGATGGCAATTTTACAGTAAACTGAGTATATAACATGAACCAGACATGGTGTATTTTCAAACAGGAAACAAACTGCTCTTCTGCACAATTTCTGCGAAACACTTGGAAAGGTATTTCAAAGGCTCTGCTGGGAATGAGCATTTTCAAACCAATCTAATTCTCTTCTCCCACTCCCCCCAAAAATGTTTTCAGTCCAGAATTGAAAAAATGTATTACTTAAGGACACCACACTAATTTTCCATGTATGGATCATCAATTCATTATTCCATAAAACAACCACTATTTCATTTGTAAGAGTTGTAGAATACAGATTTGCTTCTAAAACAATTGCAACTTTATACATTTATAATAAAAAAGTGCTCTGTAGATTATTCGTTGTATTTTTTATTGCAGTAGTGTAAGGCTAACATTAAAAAATGAAGACTGAAATTGTATCCTAAAGCATCTATTTGTAAAAGTACAAAAGCTTAATTTTTGTAATATAAAGAAACGGTATCATTGTTATATCAGCATTCAGAGAATAGGAGCTATCTGAGAGATTCTTTTTTTAAAGAAAACTTTAAATATGAAATGTTTTGTTTTACTTGTGACACTAAAAAGTGGAACAGGATAGGTGTACACATGGGATTTTAAATATTAAAAGTATTAGTATATACTAATCTTTTCTTATTATTTCTTGGTATTAATAAAATATTTCCAAATTAATTTATTACAGATTAAATTACATGTTGAGTTGGGAGGTTACTATATGTTAAAGTCTTAACAAAAAGCCCTTCCAACTTGTTATATAGTTTACCGCTACAAATTTGCATATATGTATATGAAAATAAATATAAATAAGGTATTTATTATATTGACAAATTGTTAAAATGATTAGATTTCATGCATAATAACAACATGATACCTTAAATCATAAAGGCCTCATGGATTTTAATGAATTGTATTTTTACTAAGATTTTTGATATGTTATTGGATAATGGTCTGTGAATATTTTATTTCTGATTTTTAGTTTTTCCAAACTTTAGTATCACAAACCTTTCCCTATGGAGGATAATTTGAACTACTGGGTATGTTTATCTTGGGAAAACAACAAAAATACAGGAATCCAATTGGCAGATATTTAATTTTACAGGAAATGAGACAACAGTAAGTGTGATTTGCCATTACACATATTCTTTATCACCTGTATATAAATGAAATAAATGTATTGCTTGTTAATAAACAGAATTAATTATATTATTTGGCCTAGCCTGTTAGTAGAAACAATACTATGAAATATTTATTTCTTATAACTCTATGTGGCTGAAAAATGTCAATAATAATAAGAACAGACAGAATGCAAACACAAAAACACATTAGCATTTCGTTTTTTTGATTTGAGAACTTCACAAATAACTATTTGAGAACCACTATTTGTTGAGATGGCTTCACACTTGTCGGTATAATGTATAAAAAAAGAGCAATTATGATAATTATAGGGCTCTCTATATGATTTATCACATGCACATGTGGGTGAGAATCAGTGATGAGATCTTAAAATACTATTAAGTGAAAGTTTTGCCACTTTTGTTTTCAATTTCATTTGCAATATATGCCATCGTTGCTGTCTTCACATTCTTTCAAGTATGTCATTTGATCAAATAACTGCTTGCTAAAATCTCAGCCATGTGCAATTAGGAATTCTAAACATGTGATTAAAAAAGTGAGACTACAGAATTTCAGACCATACATGCCACAAGAGATATCTTAATGTCTTAAGAATTGGGAGAAGCAATCTTTTTCAACTGCAGAGGCTTTGTCGATAAAGCTATTATGCTGAGATGTTACATAACAGAAGCATGCATTACAAAAATAAGTAGATTTTTTTTAAAAAAATCTAAGCATGACCTAGAAAGGGAGCGTCACATATATATCACACATGTTTATTCATAGTTATTTTTTTTTTGAAATTATTCTTTCTTTTCTTTTTTTTAAAGAATACCTCAATTTTAAAGAAACTTGTTAAAAAAAAAAGCAGATAAATATGAACAACAAGTGAACTGGGAAAAAAAGGAAGTACCTAACTTCCTTAAACACTATGATGCCTTTATATAAAAACAGATTAATTTAAAAGTCCCCAATTGGTCAGATGCCTTTTGCTTTAAAATAAAAGCGACAAAGACCTCATTCCCAAACAAACTCTTCTTCTCACTCTAATATAAATACTGAAAGGTCTGGAATGATTTTGCCATTTTCCCCACTTTCGTTTATTCCCAGAGATAACCTACTTCCTCTAAATGTTCTCAGTTCAGAGAGTTCAAATTGAATTTAAAACAAGCCATTGGCTTGTCGGGAGGGGAGAGGAGGAGGAGGAGGAGAAGGAGGAATTTTAAGCTACATCTTATATAAAGTTAAGAAGGCTCCTAAAAAAATAACGTAGCCTGTATTTTGGTTGCACAAATTGAGAGAATGTGCAACACTTGAAATGAAATCTAGCACTTCCCGACAGGCACTCTAAACAAATCCAGGCAGGGCATACACAGCATCTGCAAGATGCCTGGCACCAGATCAAGAACTGTACAACATCTAATTGGAGCAAGAATAATACTGGCCATATGAAAAATAATTTCTCTTCAGATATATACCTAGATGTGTGTGTGAATGCACATGTCCACTCCATGCGCTCACACACAAGCAATTCTTGTTTTTTCACCCGGTGCCAGAATTGTGGCCTGATCACGATCCTTAAATGTGCAATTACGATTGACGCTTCTTCAGATAGGTAAAAATTTAGATTTCTCCAGTTTGAGGGAATAAGTCTGCCTTCTGCTGATATACCCCCAATGTTTATTCTCTTCGCTACCAAATAGGCACACAGATTCCAACGCACGTGAAAGTGTGAAGTTTGTTGCCTTTTTCTTGAACACACACCAACAGATTTGTTTTTAATAAATGTTGCTTAACAGTTCCTATAAATACATTTCGTTTGACAGCTATCTCGGTGGTACAAGTACCATCTTCCTGTTCTGATTCTCTCTATCCTCACCTCCAAAAATCAATCCTAAATGAAAATATTTATTAATGGGTAAATAACAGACAAAGATAACTTGTAATATGATGTCATATATCCTTCTGTTTATCCACAAACGAGACAGAATACATTCCACTCTGCTGAAGATATATGTGCCAGGTGAACATTTAAATTTTTTAGAAAGTTTGTAGCTTTAAAACCACAACACTAAAACAGTGAGAACTTGAATTCATATATCACATTTGCCCATCAAAACTACATTCATGCATTTTTTAAAAATAGTGATGTTTAAATAGTGGACAACTCATTATTTTCTAACCTTGACAGTTTTAAAACAATATTATTTCCCATAAAAATTTATAAACTCTACATCCAATGCATAAATTAGCTGTCTCGTGTATGGATATAAAGGTTTGTAAATAAACCTCCAATTATCAAAAAAAAAAAAAAAAAAAAACTCATGCAAAGTGATTCATAGTTCTCAGTTAAAATTAAACATTTTCCTTAACAAGTTGCATGACTCCCTAATATCCTTTAGGAACAATATAATAAATTGACAAAGTTTATGGTTCTTGATTGTAACCAGATAATCTGTAACCAAATAAACGGAGAAAAATACTAACCCTTTCAAAAGACGCTTCCATGAGAAGGATAAATTTGCTGTATAAAATAATATTATCTACCTATATGTATTACAATGTGTGCATATCGGAGTGTGTTTTTCTACAACACACATTCATAAGTATTGTGTAATTTATTTTGTGCCAACTCCCTACTTTAAAATGGGCCTTGTTTAAAACTGTAATAGTTCCCTTTTGGCCTAACTTGCTGTACCCTGATTGATATCAGATGCAATCTTAGAAATTGAAACAACACAGACTTCAGCCTTGCCTTTTCTCGAGAACTTTAATGGATTATTTTCTAGCTTTTTCAAAAACATTAAAATGCCCATTAAAATTAAAAAAAGAAAATATTTCTGAAGACATAACCAAAATATAAAAAATAAACAATCTTTCTGATGGCAGGTAGAAAGCTTTTCCTGAAATTGTACACAAAACATCAGAATGCACTCCTTTTTTCTTAAACAAAGTACTTCAAATGCAAGCAAAAGCTCAGATGCAAGGCACAAATTCTACATCATTTATGCAGATGTTGGCAAGAATTTCTCTCTCTTGTTTTGTAATTTTGCATCATCATTATTCTTTTCATTGCGTTTCAAACTCAAATTCATGTTCTACATCAGTTTTTTTTCCCTCTGTCAGTTCTTTCTCAATCCCTTTAGCTGCGAAGCTGAAGCTGGGATTCGGGAAGCACCAAATCTTGTTTTCAAGGGAAAACAAAACAAAACAAAAACAACTTATCTGAACAGACAACTGAACATTTTCTGGTGGTTTAAAGAAAGCCCTTATTCCTAAACACAATTCGAATAAATAAACACTAGCTTAGAAAGGAACAAGCTTGAGTTAACTAAGTTAAGTTTCAGGTTGCAAAATCCTTTGCCACTGACTGAAGGCATTTTCTGAAATTCAATTTTCTTCCCCTTACCTTACGATACCTACGCTTAATACGACAACATTAGCAAGAATTAGATAGCTCAGGCAGAAGGTATTCTGAAGCAGCCCAGAACAACTTTCCAAAGCAATAAATGCAGCAAATGACTCTCATTCGTACCACAATAAAACTTGTCAAAATTACACCTTTAATTACAGAGCGAGCTTACCGCTTTCCCATTATAGTAGTACATCAAAGAATTTCCTCCCATGCCTGGAATTGTGTATGCACAATACATGGTCTTGAATTCTTTTTTTTTTTTTTTTCCTCTCCAGTACCACTCTAACAACTTTTATTTCAAACTCGCTGTCCCTTTTTTCACAACAATTCCTTCAGTCGCATTTTCCCATATGGCCAGGCCAAGCATGGTGAATATGCAAAGCAGGAAGAAACCATTCCTGACGTTAGGGGTGCTTGGAAAGGGGGGGGGGGGAGAGGCGGCTAGGAGTCTTCTCTGAGACAGTTAACTTTCCAGAGCAAATCTGGAATTCTTCCCAGTCCTGATTTAGCTGCAATTCCTAATGCAAAGAGAGAGAGAGAGAGAGAGAGAGAGAAAGGCAGAGCTTCCACTGGGTCCCTGGATTGGTCTACTTGCTAGAATAATGCTGATTCTTAGTGCTTTTTTAAAAAAAACAAAAACAAAAAACAAAACCTTAAATACTACTACTACTACTACTAATTAAAAAAAAAAAAAAAGTTGCCTTCACTCTTTTCTTTCCTAAAATTTCCACTGATCTGCCTTAGGGGTAAAAAAAGTGGAATAGGGTCGATTATTGAAGAGAATACAAATGCAGTTAATTGACTCCCCCCCCCCCTCCTTCTCCCACTCTTTCTTTTTTTGTTTTAATTTGATTAAAAAGCGAGTGGCAGGAAGGGAATCGTATGATGCACATCTAATAACTGTACCATCTGTCTGTGCTGCTGGCTGCCTCCCAGCATTGTATGCAGCTGCCTGAGAACTCGACTCAGGGAAAGGGGAGGGGGGAAGGATTTATTTTTTATTTATTTTTTATTTTTTTTTTAGAAAAAAAAAAAAAAGCCCACACGTCTCTCTCTCTGACCTCGCTGAAAAGGAAAGAGGAGCCAGTGTTTTCTCACAGCCTGCTCGACTACCTACAAAAATACAGGGTTGAACGTGAAGCAGGGAAACAAAAAACCCCTGCTCCAAGCCTAGGGTGCTGTTGTTGGGTGGGTTGGGTGATTTATTACTCTTATGAATTCTTCTTCTTCTTCTTCTTCTTTGTTATTATTATTTTTATTTGTTTTTTTCTGGTCCCACCCCCCCCCCGCCTCTCTAAATCCCAGGCTTTTCGGTTGGAAGCAGGAAACGGATTGGAAGCGTTAGAAGTTAATTCAACTACAGAGCTGGCATTGGCTTCAAGGGGAAAATCAATTGGGAAGGGAACCTGATCTTGCACTTGCTTGTTTGTTTGTTTCGGCTCGGGGGTGTTTTTTTTTTTTGGGGGGGGGGGGGAGAAGAGGAAGAGAGGGGGACAGGAGAGGGAGTTTGGCGATGCACCTTTTTGGTTGCTTAACATTACGACCCAGGCTCTGAGACTTTTCCTTGCAAAAGAGAATTGTGGTGGGGGGGCGGTTTGGGGTTGGGAGAGGGATCTTTTCCCCAGCATGGATCTCATCTAAGGGGTTCTCCAGCTTTTCATGTATTGTTACCCTCAGCCTACGAACACAAATAAAGCATGTTCAGGGCACAATTCGATGCCACTGGGTAGAGACCGACTCTGATTTTTATTTTACGCTCTGCTGTCTAATCCAAAAAAGCAAAAAAAAAAAGTGAGGGAGGGGGGAAAACAGGTTTAAAAGGGCTGGCTGGGGAAGGGAGCGCATGGGGGGAGAAGAATGGGATTGGATTCAGCTTGCCAAATTCAGAGCATCAGAGTAAAGGGATGCCCCTGGGAACTGATCCCAAATGAAACTAAATAATTTGCATATGCTGAAGCAAATGCCATCTGAGCATAAAGCTATTCTCCAGAATCAACTTTAATAATTCAAAGCACCTATTTTCCTACCACTCAACGTGGTAACAAAACACATACAGTATTAATAAACAACAAGAGATGGCAATGTTAGTCTTGAAGAAGTCCTTTCTTTTTCTTTTCTTTCTCTTTTTCTTTCTTTCTTTCTTTCTTTCTTTCTTTCTTTCTTTCTTTCTTTCTTTCTTTCTTTCTTTCTCTTTCTTTTCTTTCTTTCCTCCCTCCCTCCCTTCCTTCCTTCCTTCTTTCGTTAATGGTAAAATTTGGTATTCTCTATGAATCATCATAAAGAGTGCCAGCCGCTACACAGATTTTAGAAAAAAGAAGAGAAAGCAGAGGGCTTTCTCTAACTTCCTTGTTCTGTATTTATTTGGGAGGTCCTAAGAGACTTGAATAAACAGTTCTTGAATTATAATCACACATTTCATTCAAATTTCATGCTTTGAGGTTTTTTTTTTTCTTGATTAGAAGAGTTAGTTGTCAAACGGACTGGATCACATTGTGTATAATATAAATGGCCAGAAGTCAAAATAGAACAAAATATAAATTCTCAAAGGAGCATGGGGTGATAATAGTGAGGGAGAATCAACAGCACACACACACACATATATACATATATACATACACACATATACATACACACACACACACACACACACACACGTTTTATTTGAATATGTTGGTTGAACATACACAATTTTAATTCCACTCTGTTTCTGCACACAAAGTATTATTTCTTTATAAGTGTGCAGCTTCAGATTTTTTTTTTTTTAATTCACACAGATGGATGTAAATGCAGGGGGGAATTCCCCCAAAGTTATGGATTAGTAGATTCCTCAGAAATATGCAATTAACATTTAATTCTAATAAAAGTTTACCCCAAACTAAATTTGATTGATATCTAAGCTTCTAAATTCACTCTAATCAGTTCATGGTTACTGAAACAACCCTCTAAAATCGGACTAACACTATAAGCTTTAATTACTGACATCAGATAATTATGAAATATCATATTATGATGTTTATAGGAAAACACAAATTAATGAAGTCTGATCCCGGCCTTGAAATAATGACCTTTCAATCCTGAAAATGACTGCAATTCAGGCTATGGTTACTTTTGACAAGTTAAGTTAATGGATTTTTAATTACATTTGGACAACTATAAGCCTTTATTAAAGTTGGATTCAAGAGATATCCCTGCTCTTCCTTTTTATGACAATCCTTCCAGTATTTCCCACATGTTTAAATTTGATTAGCATGTGTAATGTTCACACAGATTTCTTAGATCAATGATTTTATTTGGCATAAAATGTCTTCCTATATATTCTTAAATATGAGATTCTTCTCAAGCACTTTCTGGCTTGAGATCCACAAAGAAAATCAAATTGCTCAAGTTATCCATCTAGTCCTTAGATGCATTAAAAGTATTCCATTTACATAAATGAATATTAGTACTTCCAGTTCATATAACCCTTTTTCCTTACTAATACAGATTTATGGACTCATCATTCACATAATAATATAAGAGTTTCTACTGGATAAATTACAGATTGAGACGCAAAGAAAAAGAAACTATTTTCTTGCTTGTTCAAGATACATCCATGTGTATTGTGCACACATTCAACAACATGTTTGCACAAGCACAGTGTTAACAAGGGAGACAGCATTTGTACAGTGGACCTTGAAACAATGAAGTAAATACTATAAAAGTGAAATAAATCTCCTGTCTTTAAAAACTGCTCAGTCATTATAGTCAAATGTCCAACCCATCAGGTAAGTTTCCTTTCCTCATTTTTTTTACCTGACCTACTAAGAGATATAAAATCTTGATTTAGATATGAAGAAACAAACTTGCCATGCCCTGAATAATCTCCCCCTCCCCTCATTTGTCTGCCTGCCTGCCCTGCCCTGCCCTGCCCTGCCCTGCCCTGGCTGCCTGCCTGCCTGCCTGCCTGCCTGCCTGCCTGCCTGCCTGCCTG
>BLBF01000010.1:9563826-9577724 GCA_015471245.1 Laticauda colubrina
CTATCTATCTATCTATCTATCTATCTATCTATCTATCTATCTATCTATCTATCTATCTAAGAATGCCACAATCGAAGTGAATACATCAATGGAAAGGATTTAGACTTAAGTAGCACATGGCTTAACATATAGGTAGTCCTCAACTTACAACATTTCATTTAGTGACCATTCAAAGTTACAACGGCACTGAAAAAAACCAACTTATGACTGTTTTTCACATGTATGACTATTGCAGCATCCCCATGGTCACGTAATCTACATTCGGAAGATTGACAACTGGTTCATATTTATGACAGTCACAATGTCCTGGGGTCATGTGCCCATCTTCTGAGACCTTCTGACAAGGAAAGTCAATGAGGAAGACAGATTTACTTAAGAACTGTATTACTAATTTAACAACTGCAGTGATTTAGTTAACAAATGCAGCAAGAAAAGGCATAAAATGGGACAAAACCCAATTAACAAATTTCTTACTGAACAATATAAATTCTGGGCTCAGTTTTGGTCATAAGTCGAGGACTGTACTCTACTTGTTTGGGTAACCAATGTTTAAGAAATGTTTCCCAGATTCACACTAAGGCATTTTATTATAGTCAGAATTCTCCATAAAAATGGAGATCTCAAGTCATCCCACTTTACATGAAAAATGCTTCATGGGCCAGGCCCAAACTTACACAGAGTAGCCCTTGAGTTACAACCATAATTGTGAGAGGAATTTATGTAGTTGGTAAGCAAGGCAGTTCTCAAGTGAGTAGAAAGGGCGCTGGTGCTAACCTGATATGCCCATTCTCTGTGAGCTGTGAAGAGATGGGAGGTGCTTCAGTCTCTTCTGGAAAGGCTGGGCTTAAAACTCCGGGACACTTCTCCTCCTCCACGGAACTCCTCCACAGCGTCCCCCAGTTTTTGCGAAGACTGAGTGCCAAAGTCCAGAACTCATCACCTAATCTAGATACCTGACTGGAACGGAACCCCACCAGACGGAAAGAAAAGGGTGGGGCTGGATGCTCTTCACAGCTCACAGAGAATGGGCATATCAGGTAAGCACCAACGCCCTTTCTCCCACGAGTTGTTCAGAGCATCCAGAGATGGGACATACCAAAACTTGGCCTGTCCTTAGGGAGGGACTCCGTCTGGAATGAAAAATGAAATCCACTCCTATATTCTGTGGACCCTCTGCAGGATTCTTCTGCCAAATGAAGCATCTGCTGAGACATAGGTATCAATTTTATAATTTCTGACAAAGAGAGATGGTGAAGCCCAAGTTGCCGCTCTGCAAATTTCATCTATGGAGGCCTGTGTGGCCCATGCTGCTGACGTTGCCACACTCCTTGTTGAGTGGGCTGTAATGCCCTGAGGAACTGAGATGGACTGGCATTCGTAACATTTAGCTATGGTGGCTCTCAACCATCTACCGATGGTCGTGGCCGACACTTTTTGTCCTAAGGTAGATGGGTTAAAGGATAGAAATAGAGTCTCAGATTTTCTAAATGCCGCTGTGCGGTCTAGATAGATGCGTAAGGCCCTTCACACGTCAAGTCTATGCCATTGATGTTCCAGCCTATGGGATGGTTTCAGGCAGAAATTTGGAAGGACCAACTCCTGTGCTCTATGGAAGGTTAAATTTACTTTAGGAGTGAATAATGGATCCAAATGGAGAATCACTCTGTCTACATGAAACACACACAGGTCCTTACGCATTGACAATGCCGCCAATTCGGAAATTCTTCTAGCTGATGTGATTGCAATTAGTAAGGCCACCTTATATGTCAGGAATTTAAGAGTGGTTCTTAGAGGCTCGAACAGACCAGTTGTGAGAACGGTTAACTTGTTGAGATCCCAGGTGGGATAACGGTGAATTACAGGAGGTCGTAAGTTTGCAGCAGCCTTGAGAAAACTGTGGAAATGTGGATGGTGTGCTATGGAACGGAGGTCACCCCAGGTTATCACCGAGGCTAAGGCCGCCACCTGTCTCCATAACGTATTTGGAGATAGGCCCTTGGTCAACCCCTCCTGTAAAAAACCCAATAATTGTCCTATTGATGGAGCAGTTGGGTTGATCTTAGACCCCTGGCACCAGCGACAAAAAGCCGACCACGTGGCCTCATATATACAATTTGTTGGACCCTTAAACGGCTCCGCTCAACCTCCATATGGCTAGACTGAGCCATTGTGGGTTCGGGTGAAGTATCAGCCCTTGGGAGAGGGAAACCTTCGACGGTGGAATTTTCCAAGGTTTTTCTCTTGACAGGTCCTGTAAATCTGTGAACCACGTTCGCCTGGGCCAGTAAGGGGCGACCAATATCAATTCCGCTCGTTCCTCCAATAATTTCTGGATCAACCTGGGTATTACCGGGAGTGGAGGAAATGCATATAGAAGTCTGGGAGGCCATGGACATCACAGGGCGTTGACAGCCTCCGCCCCCTGAGTGGGTTACCTTGAAATATACCGGGGCCATTGGGCATCGAGAGGAGAGGCAAATAGATCGATCACTGGTTTCCCAAACCTCCGCACTGCTTCCTGGAAGACAGCCGAGTGTATGCGCTACTCTGCCTGATCTATTGTGGCCCTGCTGAGCCAGTCTGCTTGTGTGTTTAATGCCCCTGCTATGTGTTCTGCCTTGAGCGAAGACAGATTGGCCTCGGCCATTTGAACAACTTGGTCGTCTCCAGCATCAGAAGTTTGGAAAGAGTACTCCCCTGTCTGTTTACATGGGACTTGGTTGTGGTATTGTCTGTCAAGACCAGAACGTGGCGTGAATGGAAAGGGGGTAGAAAACTGAGTCAGGCCAGGTGAACTGCTCGCAGTTCCAACAGGTTGATGCTTTGTGATTGTTCGGAGATAGACCAAATTCCTTGTACACTGTGGGATTGGAAGTGAGCTCCCCATCCTACCAGGCTGGCATCGGTTGTGATTGTTACCCTGTGGGGTTCCTTGAAAGGGCACCCCTGATAATTGTTTTTTCCGACCACCAGCAGAGCAATCGGAGAATGTTGTGTGGTACCTTTGTTTGGACGTTGGAGATGGTTCTTCCAGATTGCTGGAAAGGTAGCAGGAACCATTGCAGCTCTCTAAAATGGAATCGAGCCCAAGGCACAATGGAAATACAAGAAATCAGTTTCCCTAACAGTTGAGACAGCAATGCAAGGAAAACCCTCTTTAAGGCCCTGATCTCCTTGGCCAAAGACTGAATACTATTTAACCTGTCCTGAGAGAGAAAAACCTTACCCTCCACGGTATCTATCATTGCCCCCAAATGAACTAGTTGAGGGGATGATGTGGCTTTTATCCCAATATATAGAAAAGCCATGACCCTGAAGGGTCTCCAGAGTAAACTGGGTATCCAAATTTGCTTGATGTCTGGAAGATGACAAAATTAAAATATCATCCAGATAACATTGTAAGTGAACAGACTTGATCCTGAACGAGGCAGCCAAAGCCGCTAGGACCTTGGTAAAAGTCCTAGGGGCTGAAGCCAGACTGAATGGCAAGGCAATATATTTGTAGTGCCAATCACAATAGCAAAATCTAAGATATTTGGAGTGAGCAGGTCGAAATTGGTATGTGTAGAAAAGCCTCTGTCAGATCTATAGAGATCAGAACATCGTTCTCTCTGATGCTGAGCAGAATAGACTGGAGAGCAGTCCTCTTGAATTTTCGATAAACGAATGATCTGTTCAGACATCAAAGGTTCAGAATTTCCCTCCAGCCTCCCAAACTCTTTGGGACCATGAACAATAGAGTAACAGGCTTGAGCCCACTGTTCAGATGGAACCTCTGTAATGGCCTGAATTTGCAGAAGATGATTGATAGCCTCCTGCATCAACGCCCTGTTAACGAGGTCCATGGACTTAGGGCTCCTGATGAAAAAGTTCAGGGGGGAGGATTGAAACTCCAGCGCCAAGCCAAACCTAATAGTATCCTTGACCCACGCATCAGAGGAGGAGCTGTCCCATTGATCGGCAAACAGTTTTAACCGTCCTACAATGGGAACAGCTGTCAGGGGCTCACTTGGGGCAAAGAAAAAGTCAGCCTCTTGTGCCTCTGGGGATTCTACTATTTTGGCCTCCCCTCTGACCTCTATCTGAAGATTCAGGCCTATTCTGTCTGAAACTGGGTCTGTAGCCTGATGTTCTCTGAAATCTGGGAACGTTGGGGCCCTGATAGTAGGATCGAGAGGAACCCCTTCGGAACGACTGGGGTGATCTGTTTTCAGGTTTATGAAAAAGAGGGGGAAGCACTTTTTTCTTGTTTCTATTTTCTATAAGTGCCTCCAAGACACTGCCAAATAATTTGTCCCCCAATATTGGGGCAGATGCCAATTTGCATTTATGCTTGGTATCCGCCTGCCAATGTCTGAGCCATAGCAGTCTCCGTGATGAATTGTGAGATGCTATGGCCCTAGACGAGAATTTGACTACATTAAATGTGGCATTGGCGGAGAACTCTGCGACTGGCATAATTTTGGCTGTGTCCTGGTGAGCTCTGACATTTGATGCCGGCAGTATATACCTCAGGTGGGAGAGCCATTGGAGGGAGGAACGTGTAAAAAAGGACACAGCTGTAGCTGCCTTAATGGCCCAGGCATCAGAAACATGCACCCTAAGGAGTGCTAACTCTGCTCTCTTTTCTTCCGGTCTCAGTGCTTCCTCGGCCTTGTTAGGGAAGGTGGAGAAAGAGGCCAGAGCCACAATGGGTTCATCCACCTCAGGCGTTTTGAGGAAATTTGCAAACTCTGGTGACTCATTAAAATATCGCTTATCGTACCCTAATGGGGCTGGGTATGATGCTGCTGATGCCCATTGATTTTGTACTAATTTAGCAAACATATGAGGGTAAGGAATAGTTTCTACCTCATTGGCCGGTTACGAGAATATTAGGTCCTGGGAGTCGTCCTGAGACTCTGTTGGTAATGGATGAGGGTCTGATGTGCCTAGTTTGGCGGTGTTCTTTGCCTTGAACAGTAAAGATTTAAAGAGGTGTGGACGAAAAAGTCCAGAAAAGGTAGGCTGGTGTGGAATGAGACCTTTGTCATCCGACATTCCCCGTTCTGGCGGGTCAGCTTCTGACAGACCCAAGTCCATCTGATGGATCGAGCCCCCTCCATGGAAACCTTTTGATCCTCAAAGTCCACCTCCTCCTGAAGATCCTGGGCTGGTATGTTGGGAATATTGGGGAGTACCTGGGATTGATGTTGTTGGGTATGCCCAAGGGAGCTGGTGGACAGGGATCCTGCATCCAAAGTGGTTGAGAAGTGTCTGGTCCGGATGGATTGCTGAAGTCCGGCCGCAATGCCCCTTTGAATTGCCATCTCCATCCATTGTCTCATTTCGATGGGAATAGACTCAGGTAATCCCTCCTCCTGCCTTAAGCCGGCAGCCATAGTGGTGAAGGTTGCCTCCGGAATTGGCCGGCCAGTGCTCAATTGAGGAGATGTGCCTATGGGGGGTTGTCTAGAAACAGCCTGTCTGGGCTGTGTAGATAGGTTCAAGGGCCCCATCAACGTGTTTGGGTTCTGAGCAGCCATAGTCATCTTGTCTGCCTCCCTGGCTGTTTTTGCAATTGTCTTTCCAATGCTAGGTGCCTTCGATGGGCATCCTTATCTGCTGCCTTAGAGACCTTTTTGGCCTCTAAGGCCCACAGGCGTGTCACAGGGCTTACTTGGTTTGGAGCAGAAAGCGTTGTCACATTCCATTTTGTATGATGGATTGTTTTGCCTCTGAATGTCAATTTTTTAAAAAATTTATTATGATTATTATTGATATTGATAAAGATATCCTGCAGTTGAAATCAGAATGCTCCTCCAGGAAAGTAAGACTCTATGTTTAAGGGAATGAGAGATTAAATGGTGAACAGTATCTAAGGGTCTCCAGCAAGGGAAACCCCCAAGTGCTCCAAGTAGGAGAAGGACTCCAGATCCCTGGTCCCCAACAAGGGAAACCAGCTGTTACAGGCTCTGATGTGACTCCTTGCCTGTCAGAGACAAACACCCCGCAATATAACTGTCACTTGCAATTTCCGATTGAGTAAATGATCCAAAGGCAAATACAGAGAAATGCCTGTGAAATGAGTAGTTGTTTAGTTCCACGTTAGCCAGAAGAATAACTAAGCCCAGGGAAGACACAATGGAAAGTTAATGTCTCGGTCCCCAACAAGGGAAACCAGCAAGAAATGGAGGCTGTGACAATTACTTTCTCGGTCCTCAGCAAGGAAAACAAACGAGAAATGGAGGTTGTGGTGATTAGGCGCAAAATTGAGGCACCCGTTGAAAAGGGCAGGAAGCGGAATCACCGGTGTTAAGCTTGAGCCGTCTGGAGAGCCGCTACTGCTGCTGCTCTAATTGATATTTAAAACGCTGCTGTCAGAAGAAAACAGCAAGGCCATTCCATTCTGATCATAGGCAGATGATCGGAAAAGCAGATAAGGCTGTTTGATGAAGGGAAAGCCTCAAGCTGCCTGTGGAGAGGCAGGCTCCGCTAATTTGCGAGGGAAACTGACCGGAATGGAGATAAGGCTATTTTCTGAGGCGAAAGCCTCAGGCTGCCTGAGGATGGCAGGCTCTGCTAATTTAAGAAGAAAACTGTTTTAAAATTGTTAGGTTTTGCCTAGATCGAGGGGAAAGCCTGAAAGACTGAATTAGCTGGTGAAGGGTTTTAAAGGTCCAACCTGAAATTGAGTAAAGCCGTTCTAGTCAGGGAGTGCACAATCTCTTACTATGAAGGCTGAGCTAAAACTGGGGGACACTGAGGAGGAGTTCCGTGGAGGAGGAGGAGCATCCCAGAGTTTTAAGCCCACCCTTTCCAGAAGAGACTGAAGCACCTCCCATCTCTGGATGCTCTGAACAGCTCATGGGAGAATTCAATTCCACGACCTTTATTGCCGTGGTTGTTAAGCGAATTACTGCAGTTAAGTAAATCCTGTGGTAAAGGATTTTAAGTAAATTCAGCTTCCACATTAACTTCGGCTGTCAGAAGCCAATTGGGAAGGGGGGTAATGGCAAGATGCTGCAACTATCATATATACATGCTGGTTACCAAGTGCACAGATTTTGATCACGTAGCCATTAAGATGTTGCAGTGGTCGTAATGGTGAGGAACAGTTGTAAGTCACTTTCTTAATGTTGTTGTGACTTCAAAGTGTCACTAAATAAATAGTGAGGACTATTGAGTCAAAAACTTTCTGTAATTTTTTTTTTTTTTACAAATTACAGGGTATATAATATGTCTTCGAATTGCAGTCAGTCTTGAAACAGACACCATTATTAACCCATTTCTATTTCTTGAAGAAAGAGGACGTGATTATGATGAAATAAAAGTTCATAAGGGAAACAACACAAATACTTCAGAGAGATGGAAGAGAGAGAAATGAGAAAAGGAGGCAGCCTTCAGAATGGACAAGGAACTAGTTGAAAGTCACTGAAATCTGAATAATTTTTGAGATTCGAAAAAGAAGCATGTGGTTCCAAGCTTTTCATCATATTCATAAAAGTTAAAGACATAAATTACACACATAAATAAGAAATGATGATTTCAACCGTGCTAACATTGTTTACTCATTTCTCAAGCAGATCAATTTTAGGGAGTTCATGCTGTAAAACTGAGAATGACAAGTCACGATCATCAAGAATCAAAACACTACAGTAAGTGCTTAAAGAAATTTGTTTAGCAATTCATTAAAATGATAATAATAAAGGTGGATATCTATGTTTTAATCTCCTAATGTGGTGCTGCTAAATTTGCATCTGAACACAACTACTTAGATAATATTATTGAGCCAAGCAAAGCCAGTAAGCTATACTTACGGCTAGGTCACACTGGCCGACGGATGCAAAACATATGCAAAAAGGACACAGCGCACGAGCAAAATTTTGGGGGTGGTTCCATCCATTGTTATCCGCTCTCAAAAGTGGCAAAAATTTGCAAAAACAGAACAGAAAACAACGGAAAGGAACGGATGGGGCTAGTACGTAGCGAGAATGGTAAGCGGATGTTCGTAGGAAGCCAAGCGGATGGAAGTGGATGACACATCCGCAGGGCTTCCGGGGGAGAATAGCGAAGGGGACGCGTAGCGGAAGGAGCGGATGCGTAGTGGATGACGTGGATGCATCACGGACGCCTATAGGATGCATAGCGGATGCAAAACGTTCACTGTGCATGCGGGGAGGATGAATTGCATCAGCTCCACGGATATAAAAGGATGCACCTCGCAAGCAGTCACCATTCAGAGGAAAGACCTGCTGCCAGAGACATCTTGAAAGAACACCATGGTTTGACAGTCAGGGAAGAAGAGGAAGCCTGTGCCTACTCCTGCCAGCCCTGGCAAGAAGGACAGAACCACCATCCCACTCCCTGGCACTGACTCTGAAGCTGCTGGTGCTTCTGCTGCTGGTGGTGGTGTTGTTGCTGCTGATGCTTCTCCTGCTGGTGCTGCTGGTGCTTCTCCTGCTGCTGGTGCTGCTGCTGTTGGTGCTGTGGTGGACCAGCCCCAAGGCACTCAAAGACCTGCAGCTGAAGGACCTGAAGCCCCTGCCAGAGGGAGGAAGAGGCAATGCAAGGAGAAGGGAGAGAGGAAACAGTACTCCATTTCCGAGGACCATGAGGAGGAGGTGCTGGAATGGCTGAGGGAGAACGAGTACTTGTGGAGAAAGGGCCACAGACTCTATCGCAACACCAAGAGAAAACAGGCAGCATGGAGAGACAAGGCAGAGAGCCTGGGCTACACTGCAGATGTACTCCTGGGATGGTGGAAGCACATGCACACCTGGTATGGCAAGCTGCACCTGAAGAAATCTGGCCAGGCCGCTGTCAAGCTCAGTGACCAGGAGATGTACATCATGGCCAAGTGCAGCTTCCTGGAGGGTGAGGTCTGCCACCGAGGAGCAGCCCCTCTGTCAACCCTCTCCCTCAGACATACCACAGACAGCCAGTCCTCTTCCAGCCAGGAGACAGCCACCGTGTCCAGGCAGGTGTCTTTGGAGGGCCCCACGGCAGAGACCCCCACGGCAGAGACCCCCCCAACAGCTGCACTCCCCATGCCAGAGGACATGGAGGATCCCCTATCTCAAATGGAGCAAGAAGAAGCAGCAGCCAGAGACCAACCCACCCCTACCCCCAGCTCCACCTCCATAGAAAGCAGGCACAGAGGCAGACCGGAGGGCCAGAGCCACACTGTCCTCTTGGAGATCAGGGACACAATCAAAACCAGATCTTCTCTCTCAGCTGGTCCACAGCGACATACCATCCTCGAACCGCAAGCCCTTCATCACGTACGTGAGCCAGACCCTCATGGACCTACCTGAGGCCCAGTGCCAGGTGATGAAGGAGAAGATCACAGCACTGCTGCACCACCCTCCAGGCCCAGTTGAACCTGCTCCGACCCACTCCAGGACTGCTCCTCCACCCCAGGCAATGTCACAGCCCTTCCACGGCTTTCAACAGCCTCTCACCTACCAAGGCTATGAGTACCAGGACTTGCCACAGCAGAGGCAGCCCTTCCCAGTCCAGGCCCAGGTACATCGCAAGCCACAGACACCTCACCTGACCCAGCTGCAGACCAGACAGCCCCACTACACTCCTCCTTCCTCCACCCCACAGCCAAGCCCCTCAACAGAAAATCTGTCATCAGTACTGTGCCTGATGTCCCAGGTCTTTGAGGAAGGGCCTCTCAACCTAACGGGACTGAGTCAGCTCTCTGAGAGCTTCCTGAACACACCATCCCCTGTTGTACTCTCGGGGCCAAGCACCCCAATGGCGCCTCAGACCAGCATTCCAGCCACAGCCACCTCCACAGTCCCTGGTCGCTAGACAGCTGAGACCATGGACATGCCTCAGAGTGACTGAGAATAGTGCCAGAGATTGAGTTGTTACCTGTTCACTTTATCTTTGCTTAAGACACTTTACTTGGGTCATTTTGCTTTTTTAATAAAGTCAAACAGTTTACTTAAGACAGTTATTAATAAAGATTATCTTTGCTTCACACACTTGGTTGCTGGTGAAAACTTTGAAAAAAGGGTTAAGCCTTTGCATGCTTGTGGGATAGGTAAGGATAGTTGTGGGATGGGTAAGGATAGTTGTGGGATGGGTAAGGATAGTTGTGGGATGGGTAAGGATAGTTGTGGAATAGGTAAGGATAGCTGTGGGATGGGTAAGGATAGTTGTGGGATGGGTAAGGATAGCTGTGGGATGGATAAGGATAGCTGTGGGATAGGTAAGGATAGCTGTAGGATAGATAAACCTCCAGTGCAAGCATAGTGGGACTGTAGGGTCCACCCTCTCAGCTGCCACACATATGGCCCTTTTTTATCAATAACAATTTATTCATTGATCAACACATTTCAAAATAAACAAAGCTCTTTATTAATGCCCTATTCATTGTAGGGCCACTCAACATACATGGCACAATCTCATCAGTATTATGAGACAGGCTCAAGGAAGCATCCATTAAGCATCTACCATCCTGTCTTGCCACTCCACTGCTCCAGCTGGGGAGTTGCACCAGTGTTTCAGGAGGTTGCGCTGCTTCTTCCCTTCACATGAAGCTCTGTTGGGGCCTTGTACATCCACAGTGTCTATCAAGTTTCGTCCTTGCCTCCATTCACCAGGCTCCATGTCCCCATTCCCTTGTTGACAGTCCACAAGCCTGTTTTGCAACACTGGGTAGCGGGTGCGCATGAGATTGTGCAGGATGCAGCAAGCTTCCACGATGCTCCTCACACTCCCTGGGTGATGCTGCATGGTGGTGAGAAGTACCTGGAACCTGTTGGCCAGGATGCCAAAGGCATTCTCCACCACCCGTCTTGCCCTGGACAGCCTGTAGTTGAAGATCCTCTCTTCACGGGTGAGGTATCTGGAACTGTAGGGCTTCATGAGGTAGGTTCTGAGGGAGAAGGCGTCATCACCCACGATGAAGTAGGGCACATCTTGTGTGTCATTGGGTACGGGTTCTGGATCTGGAAAACCCATGATGAGGTTGCATTCCAGCCCATCCTTGAGGTCACTGGCGTTGTATACCTGGCTATCTGAAGCTGACCCGTTGCCTGAAGCATCGATGTACATTAACTTGTAGTCAGCATCAACCATGGCAAAGAGGATGATACTGAAGAAGCCCTTGTAGTTGTGATAAGAGGACCCTGAGTTGGCTGGAGGTTTGCAGGCCACGTGCTTCCCATCTATGGCTCCAATGGTGTGGGGAAAGTTCCACCTCTGATACCACAGTTCTGCAACTTTCCTCCAGCCTTGTTTAGTGGTGGGGCACTGGAGGAGCTCCTCCAGGTATTCTTCGATGATGCCCTGCACCACTTCTCTGACCACTTTGCTGATGGTGTTGTGTGGCACCATCCAGGCATACTGCATGTTTCTGTATGTGGTTCCAGAGGCCAGGTGGTGCAGAGTCAGTGCCACCTTCAGTCCAGGGTCCAGGCTGGGATGGAAGTTGATGCTCGGCTTGGTCAACCTGGATCTCAGACACTCAACAATTTCATCAAACATGGCTGGTGGCGTCCTCATGAAGTACTGGAATGCACGAGTGTCTTCATTCCTCAGCTCTACCATCAGCTTGTCATACAGTCCAAACTCCACTCTTCTCCTGATCCATCATTGGACCCACACAGCTCTTGGACGTCTCCTTCTTCTCCTTGCGTAGAAAAGGTGAAACAGTCTGAATAGGGCTTGGTTCTGGTGTTGAATGATGGCGGCTACCATAAGGAGTGTCTGATGATCCATGGTGGAGATCAATGGATGATGTGGAAGAGCAAGACCAAGGGTGAAGAGGTCTGTACACCACAGCTGCTGGACTGATAGTGAGATCCAGGTGATTTCCTCCCCCTTTTTATAGGAAATATCGGTTTTCCACTCGGTGTCCTTCCACATACTCTTGGCATACTCCAGACTTCCTAAATATCTGAGATATGTCCCATATACAAACGTTTTGTCCATTTTAATGCTTTATATACGAGATGCATCCGCTTACATCCTTTCTATTTCCGTGCTACTAATGCTGTGTGGATGTTCCGTGTACCTTTCGCTTCCTCCCTCTTTCCGCTTTCAGCTGCAGCTGATGTGAGTTGAGGGGATGGCCAGAGGATGCCGAGAGGATACAGCGGATGTGTAACGGATGACAACGGACATAGAACATTTGTTGCCCATATGTGTCGCGGATGTACATCGTACGCGGCGGAAAGTTCATCCGCTCAAAAAGTTTTGTGCAGCTCAAAACTTTGAGCGGATGAAAAAGCAGTAGACGGATGTTTGACGGATAGAGCGTATGAAACACGTACGCAGTGACTACACAATGGATGCATCGCGTTTTCCAACGGATGGCAAGCTGTTTTGTCCGTTTTACATCCTCTTTGCATCCGTTGGTGCAGTGGGACATGGGCTTTAGTTGATTCAAAAAGCTGATAATAGGACAGATTGCCCAAATGCCAAGTTCCACTTATTCCAAACAATATGGATGCTATCTCAAATATTGCTGTTACATAAATATGCTCTTACATTTACACCTACAACTGAATATAGTCATCTAATGTTATACTACAGTATTTTTTTATTTAGACTTATTTATCCATTCAGATATATGATAAAAATACTGTCTGATTACCAAAAGAAAATATTTACAATTTTTACAGTTTTACAGTTCTGGATCATGAGCTATTGTATTGTTATACTTAACCATCTCCAGTAGAAGTGCACAAAATATTTTGAGTTCAAATTTCTTGCTCTGAGTTGGAAACAGCTGTTCTGACCACCTTACCAGAAGTGCAAACTTAGCTGTCTCAAAGTGGAAATATTTTTGATTAAGTTAGAATGGTTTCAAAACATTCTAGATGCTTCTACTCCAGAATCAACGCAAGTGCTTTTTGTTTAAAATATTTTATTTTTACATGTTATGGTACCATTAACCACTCTCTTTTCTTCACTGCTCTATGTTATACACAACACAGGATCAGTAATACAGACTCCAAGGAATATACATTGGGACTCAGATGCAGATCTAAATGCTTCTCTGGAATTAAAAAAGGAATATTATGTGAATTTTCAAAAATTGGTGCTAACACATACCTTCTTGATGACAAATCACAACCAAATTTAAGTGATTTATTTCTGGGATTCTGAGTATCACTCAAACATGAGCTTGGAACCTGCATGTGTTTTCAGTTTCTGCCTTATAGCATTTAAGGTATCATTTCAAATCTTTTATTAGAATGGAAAGAAAAAAAAAGTGGGCATAAGATGATTGCATTTCATCTGAAAACCAGCGCAATGTCTTTGCATTCCAGTCTGTGATCCTTAAGAGTAGACCCCAAGATCTGACAACCAGTGCAATTTCCTGCTGGCTAGCACTTACAGAAAACATACTCAACATATATAAAATGTATTATTATTATTTATTAGATTTTTAATCCTACCTTTATTATTTTATAACTAACTCAAGGTAGTGAACATACATACTCTTTCCTCCCCCGATTTTTCCTACAACAACCACCCTATGATATAGGTTGAGCTGAGAGAACATGACTGGTCCAAGGTCACCCAGCTGGCTTTCAGGGATACCTGTTTTCCAACAAATGCACCAAAGTAACTATCAAAAGACATGGACAAAGAGCTCTTCCAAGCAAAAATTAAAATTAAAAAGCAACCCAATAATAAATACGTAAGCATGCCACAAGATTCTCACAACAGTGTCAAATTATCTAAAAAGGCAGTATTATCATCATTATTCTCATCTTCCCTATTACCTATCTCATCTTCTTATGACTATAACTTTGTTGCTTATCACTATTGTTGTATGTTCATTGAGAGCTTATTCACTGGAAACCAATTCCTTGTGTGTCCAATCACACTTAGCCAATAAGGTATTCTATTCTATTCTATTCTATTCTATTCTATTCTATTCTATTCTA
>BLBF01000010.1:9585596-9604892 GCA_015471245.1 Laticauda colubrina
TATCTATCTATCTATCTATCTATCTATCTATCTATCTATCTATCTATCTATCTATCTATCTATCTCAAAGCAAGTTACTTGTTTATTCTTTAAATATACATGCTGTGCTGAATTATTTTTTCTTTTTTCTTTGAATGAAGACAATACTTTCAGACTAGGCTTATTAATATTTTGGAGTAGTGAAAGCTAATCAAATCCAAAGAACAAGAAGGAATCGAAAGAAATCTTTTTTAAAAAGTGGGGTTGGTTTCAATATGCATCATGAAAAGAATGACAATTCAAATAATGAAAAGGATTTATCTGAAACAGTTCCTATGTAGGTTGTAAAAGCATTAATCCCTACATACTTTAAAACATGTTCGTTTTAAAATTTTAAAAATGTGGCACTTATTCATAAAGGAGAAGGATAATTAAATTATATGTGTAACCTTTATATTTTCTGTAATGCTGGATACTTTTGAAAATCTCCAAGATATTCAAACTATGCTAGCAAACACTCGAACATATCTTTGTCACTCAAAAGGGTTTTTGTTTTTTAATGTATACGTGGTGTTCAAATAACAGGGACGTAGAAACAAGATTCCTTAGTCTAAAACAGAGACATGTACAGAATAAAAGGCACAATCAGCGTTTCTCACCAGCTGATTCTGATGTGGTGAACTTGCCTTATATTTATTTTTTCTGAAAACTGAGAATAGGTAGGTTTACAGAGAGAGTAATTCTATTCATTATATCCCTAATGCTTAAAAAAAAAAAATCCAGAAAGTTAAAATACTGATTACCTCTGCATTCCTTGTTTAATTTTTTTAACTCCTTTTTTTTTTTAACTATGCTTAGGCCAAACTGACAAAAGACTTTCCAGGTCATATTCAAACATGCCAACTGAATAAGGAGTGAATACTACAACTCTACCCCCACTGTGTACTATAAACAAACAAGATTGTTTTATACCCTTTAAAAAATAGAAGTGATAAGCCTTTGTATAAAGCTCAGAAGTGAAAAATCTAATCGAATTTAACAGAAGAGATGTGCTGAAGGAGTTAAAAGACGGAATGATTTGTGATGAGAATAAAGAAAGATAATATGGAACTACGTCACTGCAAAACAAAAACAAACAAAAAACAAAACAGCTTTACAGTAAACTGTCCGGTTTGAACCCTAATAATACCTATCACTTTATTACTACCTAAGACTTTTAAAACTAAGCTCTGATAGAAACAACTTTCCATCGGAGGAAAGCAAAATCTGAATAAACAGTTTTGACATGGGATAAGAACTAAGCTTGTGTTACTGTTTAGTAACTTGAAACACAAGACGCCATTTCTGTTAAGTCCTGAATTGAATGTAAGGCTTTTAAAAGCTTAAACATACACATTTGTGCATTCATTAGGCAGTGCTAAATCTAATTTGTTCTCTTTACTGTAACAGGAAGCACATGTTTAGAGCAATCTGTTTCCTCATATGAATGCTTTCCTGTCTGTTAAAAAGAAAATCAGTGCACTTTACCCCAAGTAACCAAGAGGTGATCGTAAATATCCCTAAATAGCATTAAACAGATATGAAAGACATTAACACTTCCAGAATGCCAAAGTAGTATTTTTTTAAGGGGGGGTGGGGAAACCCTAACAGATGCTCCTCGGTCAAAAAGTGAAATGTGTGTTTCCTGGAAGAAGGGGGAAAAAACCAACCCAGTCTCATCAGAATCAAAAATGAACTGTGAGTAAAGACTGGAGTATCAATCACACAGCAAAGAAAAGGATAAAGACAGGATGCTATCACTCCCTTGCAAAAGTTTAGGTTGTAATGGAAAAGCTCTGTTAGCTTAGAACCCAGTCTAACAAATGTATATATTTTATAATCCACCAGGTGGCAATGGCAACCAATGAGGGTTATCTGCACAAATTCACTCCGGGGCCTACCATCTTCTCTTCTTGCAAATGATTGGAAGTCTCTGGACACTTCTAAGCAAACTGAAAAGCAAAAGGAAGGAAGGGAAGGGAAGGGAAGGGAAGGGAAGGGAAGGGAAGGGAAGGGAAGGGAAGGGAAGGGAAGGGAAGGAAGGAAGGAAGGAAGGAAGGAAGGAAGGAAGGAAGGAAGGAAGAGGTGGGGTAAAAATTGCTGTGTCAGCTTGGGTCTGTCCTTTCACTTTTGACTTTGCATCACATATGAGCGTTGTAGCCCCCCACCCCGAAAAAGAGGAAAAAAATCCTACAGAAACCCCCCCAAAAGTATAGCATCATAACTTGTAGTAAAAGACATTTCCATATGTGTGTTTCTAAACACAACACATTTTGTACAATATTTCAAGCTAACCTGTTGAAAGATATAAGACAAAAATAAGTTGAGGACAGAAGATATACTTGAATGCATTCTAAAGCGTTTGTGCAAATAATATGTTTTTCCTCAGGACTTGTAATGCAGAAAAACAAAGTGGGGGAATGTATTTTTGTAAACAAAATAGGATGGAAACTTTTCAACTGAATGCTGATTTCATTTGGTTAGCATAGCAAAGAAATGGGTAAAAAGGTCCATCTTTCTAAATTTGTTGACATGCAATACATTCCAACTGCAAAGAACAGTAGCATTAGCCAGCTCATTACAAACAACACTGATGGATTATTAAAATGCCCATTTCGTAGCTTTCTAGGGTCCCAATAAATTCTTGTCCAAATCAATAATAATTGGGCATTCCCAAAAGCAACATTTAAAAACTGAAAGCAGTTTAATAATAGAAGTATTTATAAAGTCAGTGACTTCCAATAATATTAGTATGTTGCTCTAGTCAGTCCAGAGCAGAAAATACTGTATTTCTTTAAAAGTTAAGAAACTATTTCTGTGTGAATGTAAGTAAATTAAAATGTAAACATCATAATAAGCTTTCAAGCTTCTGCTTTATTTATTGCATTTATCTCCTGTTGCAATTTTAAAAAAATAAGAGTTTTGGTCCTTCTTGATATAATCTGGAGAGTTTTCCTCATATTTGTAAATGTTAAAACTGTTTGAATGGTATCTCTGATAATGGTCCTTAGGAATTATTTATACCATACATTCCCCTCCCTTTTTTCCCATAGAATCCTAAATGAAGTTGTGCAATACAAATTCATCCCTAAAGTAACACACTCAGATGCATGCAAATATTTATAACATCTCACCTAAACATTTTGAAAATAAAAACAGATCCAGGAAACATGCTCATGACAAGCAGGAACAGAATGACTTTTTGACTTTCTTCTCATGTGCTGTGCCAGTGAATTGCAGGAACCAGTAAAGAATTGGTAAAAATGTTGAAAACAACATTAAAATAATAAAGGTATTACTGAAAACAATTGTTTTATACCTGCAAATATACCATCTTAGAAGCATTTGGCTTAAGATATGTATTAAAATAAAAAGATTAAAATGCAAATAATTTACACTCAAGCAATGCCAGTGAATCTATGAGCATTACATATATTTTTGGCCAGGTGTGCAGAAAATGATGTTTATGATGGCTGGGTTTCATGTGCAAAACTCCTTTATGTTTCTGTGTACTTGCAAATTATTAATCCGCATTATAGTAAAACACTTTAATGGATATTTTCTTCACAGCAAATAATTGCATTGGATTCAATATTGGATAAGCTTAAGTGAAATAGGAGGTAGAAAGAAAATGGACTCTTCACAAAATTTGAAATGGGAAGGATGAGAACAAGGGTAAATTCCATTGTACAAGCTGAGCTCTAATTCCTGTAATATTAATTAAACTGCTATGAACTTTGTTGTAAGTACAAAAAAGGAAAAGAAAGAAAGAGATAGAGAGAGGGGTATCTTTTTTTGGTTGGGATTATTTAATGACAAAAGCAAAGGTATACATATATTTATTTCTGCATTGCAACAGAAAAATAATTAATAAATACATAACAGCGCTTTAAGGCCTCACAGTGATTCATTTACTGCTTATTTTAAAGCTGAATCTCACCCAATACCAAGACTTCTGTAAACCTTCAAGTGCATTCTTCTAAGAACAAAAAGGTTTTAAAAAAACCCCATTATTATTTAGCTCATTAAAACCTCATATGAAATGGGCTGCAGATCTTCACACTGCCTTAAACCTAAAATGCTGCTTCCTAAAATATTTGAAAGCTAGAAAGTACAATTTTCTTAATTTATAGAATATAATAGAAATCCTCGCTGTTTCATGACAAAAACTTATGACTCAAAAACTCTCTCCCCTGCATTACCTATTTCCCTCTGAAGAGGGAGACTATGTTTAAGTAAAATTCATAGCAGCAACATTAATACATCAGTGTATAAAATGCTAAGAGATACGCTAAACTGATTGCAGTCCTGTTTTCCTACCTATAGTTACACCATATAAACCATGTTAGTACTTTGCCATACGAGCAAATTCATTGAATACCAGAAATATATGTCTCACACACTTTTATGAATCCACTGTAAGGAGGGAGATTTCAACTTAAAACAGCCTCACAGCAGCAGTTTCAATGTTGCTTTCCCAAAAGGCTTTCGGTTCTTTATTGCCTATTTTGGTTTTAAGCAACAGGACATCTTTTAAAGCTACACTACATTCAGGTGGCCATGGTAGAGACAGGGAACCATGCATTTATTGCATCTCATACACTCAAAGGTTGACATTTTTCAAACTGTATACCAGGATATGTACATTTTACTTATATGGATACTCACAAGGCTTACTAAGTAAAAGAACTGGTATTGTAGTTGTCAGTATGGGGAAAAATTGAGACAAAATATAGACAGAATAGAATAGAATAGAACAGAATTGAATTCTTTATTGGCCAAGTGTGATCAGACACACAAGGAATTTGCCTCTGGTGCATAAGCTCACAGTGTACATATAAACAACAAGTAATATACTAGAGTCCTAAGAATAACTTGTATGAGAGGGAAACAAACAGGTATTGCAAAGTGTGGTTAAAAAAAAAGTATGGTGGCCACACTGATGAGGATTGTTTTTTTAGCCATATTTTGCAGACACCCCTGAAGGCAGATCTTCTGAACTACATACAGCTTGATTGATACGCTGGGGTTTACCAAAAAAAAAACAAAAACTGGGGGCACTAAATTGTGTGCCTGAACTATATTGGATTTTGGGTTTGAATGGCAACCGGCTGAATTATGATTACATCACTTCCAAGTAAAGTGGCAATCTCTTTATCTGTTAACTACTTTATAGATTAATCCATAAAGAGGAAACTATTCCTGTCTAAAGTACTGGACAGAGGTGACTCTTTCTTGATTTATTACAGGTTCCAAATTGAGAAGACAAAGAAAACGAAAGTCTTCTGCCTTGTTGCAGGCCATCTGACAATCTCAGCTCAATTTAATCCCAGTCTAAAATAAAAATCAACCTCAACTTGACATTAAAAAAAACACACACATGTTGCGATGATATACATATTTTTATACTGATCAATTTGAGGCAGAAAAAACACTTTTATAGATACTTTGAATCAGAAATTTGTGGGTTTGAGTCAGAGATCTGAAAATTCAGGCAATCAATTTATGTCAAACCACAATTATTCAGACTGAAAACTCTGATTTAAAAAAAACATCAATTCGTGTGGCAAAAAATTTCAAAGAAAGATCTTCAGGACCTCTAAGGAGACTTTACTGCAAAAATAATTTGCATGTTATAAAATCATATAAAATGTCAAGCGAGGCCAACTTATAACATCAATCATGGCAAAAAGTTACAGATGATATTTACCACCACAGCTGGAGTATAAATTGACACCAAAGCTGCTTATTGTGTAGGTTCTTGTTTCCATTCAACTCAGAAACCTCATCCCATTGTTTTGAAATCCTGAAGATCTATACATAGAGCATATTGTGCATTTCTCATAACAAGTGGGAACCCCTGCATGGAAAACAAGGAGGTAATGATTTTTCCAGACTCTTCCACAGATGGTATAAGAGAGGAAGTTATTCCATAAAGGCCATCCAGGGAAAAAAAGGATCAAGAATCCCCCCCCCTTTTCTAATAATATTTGTTTATATTTGCATGCAAATACACAATTTAGTAATTGTTTAGGATATGTTTAAAATACGCGCGCACACACACAGCTGTATTTTTTATATATGGTTCATGAAGAAAAATTAAAAGTTAAAACTAGAAAACAGTTTGGAAAACTTCAAGCAGAAGTGTTAGTGGCTTTACACCAATACTACGTAAAAAAAATTTATGAGCACTAAACAGGAATTTAATTCCTTTTATACACTTGAAAAATAATATTCAATGAATCATTAAGCAAATATACTGAGGTATGAAAGATCTAACAAAGTAATAGCTTCTTGACTAAAATAGCTACAACAATAAAAGATTACATATTAAGGATGACCTAAGTAAATTAATAATGATAATAAATAACATGAAAAAGGTAATTGACTGTATAATATTATGTAATTCTATTGGAGGGAAAACATTATTTGTTATAGTGATACAGTTCTTCCTAATATTAGGCACTGCTAAGTTGTACCATTAGCTCTCAAAGTAATTATAGCACTTTAAATGTATGAAAACAGGTTAGCCTTCCAATCTAGACATCTTGTAAAATACCGAGTTATTTTCCCCAATATTACTGGAGATCTAAATTGATGTCTTCTTCAGTAAAAATATTCCAACTTTTTTCAGTGATGTTATAAAATTAATATTAACTGATCTTAAGCACACATTACTTCCTTTTCTTGTTTGCTTTTTGTTTTATTTTCTCCTTCTTAACATGTCTTTTTAAATTTAATTCCAAATATTTTGAAATAAGGTACAAGCCATATTTATCATATTAAACATCTTCTCAAGGTTATTCTCAACTGTAAAAGCCCGTTTTGCCTTTTATTATTTTTACAAAGAACTCAAGATGGCGAACATATCTTCCTCCTCCTATTTTCCCCACAACAACAACAACCTTGTAAGATGGGCTCAGCTGAGAGTGTATGGCTGGCCCAAAGTCACCCAGGTGATTTCAAGGCAGGACTTGAATTATTGGCCTACTGCTTTCTAACCTGACAACTTCATAATATGTTTTATTAATTTTGACTTTTGTCTGTTGATCTTAAAACTTGAAGGTACACCCAATTATTTTGGTTTTCCTGCTAAAAGTTTCAACTCCATTAGTAGCTGACATTCTGTAAGTATATTCAGACAAACTGCAGTGGTGTTTTTTAAAAAATGCAGTTGATATTGTACTATGAACAATTTGTAACAATGGTTTAAATATAGGCTTCTATTTTTGCCCTTCCAATTAACGGGATCAATATGATTATGTGCTACCAAGTTGGTGTCAACTCTTAGGAACCACACAGATTTTCTCCAGGAGGGTGTGTTCACAACCTAGTCTTTCAGGTTTTCCAGTGATACACCCTTAATTGCTGTAATTGAATTGATCCATCTATTTTTGCTTATTCTCTTCCCCTTTCCCAGCATTATAGACTTCTCCAGAAAGCTGGGTCTTCATGTAATGTATTACATGTATGAAAATTTGATAATTAGTGTCTGAAGTAAGAAGTCAGGGTTGACATATTTAATGATTCATGTGTTGTTTTCTTGTTTATTTATGGCATTCTCAAGAGTCTTCACCAAACTTCAAAAGCATCAATATTCTTTTTACTTTGCTTCTGTAAAGTTCAACTTTCATTTCCACAGAATCACAAGAAAAATCACTGCACAATACTAATCTTTGTAGGTATAAACAAAGCCAGCTTCCCCACTGACTTTGCTTGGCAGGAGGTCACAAAACATGATCCCATGACCTTGGTACACTGAGAACATAATAAACATGAATCAGTTACCAATTGTCTGAATTTCGATCACATGACTATGGGGATGTTGCAACGGTCCTAAGTGTGAAAAATGTTCATAAGTCAGTTTTTTCAGTGCTGTTTTTAACTTTGAAAGATCACTAAATGAACTGTTGTAAATTGCGGACTACCTTTATACAGTCTTTTGTCAACCTGGAGTTAGTTTGTTTCACCATAGTTTTATACCATGATTTTCTTATCTGGGTAGGTGTGTGAAGGCAATGAGATGTTCTGGCATTGCCATTTTTCTATTTTCCCTAGCTTGCATCAAAGTCTGGTACTCTAATCACAGAATAGCTCTTCATCAAGGTTGCTCATTATCATCTCTTATTATCAATTTGATATCAGAATCAAAGTCACACATGTGACATGGACAGCTACATAAATTGAATGAATGAATAAATCAGTCAATAAACAGATTGTGTACAATGACAAATCGTGGCCTATGAGCCATAAGAGGCAGCTCTTTTACTGCAATTTATGATGTTGACTTTGCAAGCAAGCAAAGGAATTGCGCACTCTGAAACTTCTCTTTGCAGCAAAAAGGGTAAATCTCTTTTGGAATAAGCTTGACTCCTGCCGATTTCATGGTGACATATATCCATTTGTGTTGGCAATAATGCTTAAGTGGTTTGCCTTGCTTCTGTCTTCTGAGTAGAAATAACATAGCTTGTTTCACCTTTTACTTATGTATTTTGCTATCTCTCTCTCTTTTTAGGAATGGCATGCCACTGGTTAGATATTAGCCATTTGTAATCTCAACCCTTCAGAAGAAGCTTAATAGCAAATAGTTATAGTATTATTGTAGAATATAATATGCATTGCTATATCAAGATCAGTATGGTTTGATAGCCTTTCTACAAATTTTACCATGAATAGGTATATCAATATGTTATCTGGAACACCAAATTGATGAGGTAAATACAGCAAAAATTTAATAAATGGCTAGCTGCCTAGATTTTTGAAAACAGAGTTACTGTATCTGTGTTGTATCTGATCATATTTACAAGCACTTCAAGGCAATTTCAGTCTAGTTCAAACAGAAGGAGACACATGCAACATTATCATGCCAGATTTCACAATGTCAACACTAGGATCCTGTCTCCTATACGAGTCAGGATATAATTTAGATGAAGTCTAAGTTCCATTTCTTTTCTTTGAAATTTTACCTCTAATTACAGCTTTGTATGGATGTCAATGAAATATTTTATTTAATAAATTTATATGGCTGCCTGCCCCATAAACATAAAAGGTTAAAAATAGAATAAAAACATATTAAAACAATCAAAATTAAAAACAGAAACATGACCAAAGATGGCCTTATTCATACTGGCAGGGCCCTAGGCCTGACAATTGTTCTTGACTTTGTCCTACTCTTTGTTATTTATTATAAACAAACATTTTAAACAAAAGTAAATATCTGGTTTGGTGTTGCTGAGCTTCCTTTTGGGGAATCTTGGGAGAACCTTTTTTTTTTTTTTGCAGTGATGTGACATCAAGAACCTCAAAGCCAACCCTGGCTGATTCCCCATTTGAATCCTACCCTTTTTAAAAATTAATAAAAATAACATAATACAATAGTTAAAAACCAGAAACATTCTAAGAAGCACAAAGAACCTTCAAGGCTCATTTCAATTCCTGAAGCAAGGTCACTGAAGATAAAACAATGGGAGTTTTGGAGCTTTTAATTATAACAAAGACTTGGATTATAATTATTTATACTTCAAAAGAAAGTGAGCAATTTAAAGGTACGCATTCTCGATAAAAAAAAATGAGTATTCTATTCGTATCCATATTATCTATAATTTCAGGCTTTGAAATTTACAGTATTGCTGGCATAGTAGAGATGTGTTTAAAAGAAACTGTATTGGCATTACACAATGCATATATGAGGTATCATTGTCTAAACGGGGATATGCATGAATATGATTTCACAGCTCAGTATTCTGAAAAAATAGTAGGAAACCTCTAAAGAAGAGGTTACATACTGCTTAGAGTTACATACTGCTTAGAGTAGAGGAAATATTTTAAAAAACTGAAGCCAGAAGAATAACTATGCCTGTCTAGAATCTCTATATTGCTCTATATCTCTGTCTGTCTGTCTGTCTCCATCCATCCACTCATCCATCCATCCACTCACCCACCCCAAAGGAAGCAAACCCAGAAAAGGCTGCTACAAAACACAAAGTAAAACCAATGCTGCTTCAAACGAAGAGTGATAAAAATTACTCCTTTAAGTACCTTCGAAACAATTAGAAGCATTGTCATTTGAAAAACAGCAAGATTGATTTCTATTATTCTATCCACTGGAACTGACTTCTTCATGCATAACAAAAGCTCACTTTTAATAAAAGGTAATACTTAGACTTTCTAGGATCTATCTTAAATATATGCACAGCGTAAACATGTGACTTGAAAATATATTTAGCTATGTGCTGTTGTATTCAAATTTACACAATGAAAGATGTTAGCCCTGATAAAACAGTGTCTTGAAGGGTGCAATGCATTAAGGACTTAATTTTGACATTATGGGAAAAAAGTTTTGCACAAAATACAGTATAATTAAGCCTATGAACACACAAATGCACATAAATTCTTGTTTTTATTCTCTGTTGGCTCTATATCGTTTCAATGGTTCAGCAATCTCTTGAAATAAATAGATCTTATCATGAGGTCCTTGGGACAGAGTTCATAAATTCAGTCATCAGCAGTATATACCTTACTGTGGTTTGCAAGTAGCTTGAAAATAGCTTGTTTGATACCTGGCATGGTTCACCATAAACATGCTGTGTGATTGGCAGAAGCACAGATGTATTGCATAGATAATTTGTCATAACACCTGAGCAGTGTTTCGACAGGGACTTTCAAAATCATGCTGGATCCTAGAAAGGCTAGTTGGCACATTTCAGTCTTCAGGCAATCAAAGCACACATGGAGTGAAGTTGATTTTGAACTTGATCTAAAAATGACTTGTATATATATTTAAAAACATGCAGAGAGAAATATATGTTTTTACTTTCTCTTTAAGTGTCCTAAATTTCTGTCATACTTGCCGCTTATCATGAAATGGCACTGTTATGTGATATCCAGAATCGTTAAAACAAAAAAAAGTATGAAAGGAACCATTTCATCTTAAACAATCATTCTTTCTATTACTATTTACTAGGCAATTTTCCATCACAAAATAGGAGTACCTTTGCAGTCTCATTACAACCTTTTTATGCAGAATACATAGGTAGCTCTTGTTAAACAAGCACTCATTTAGTGGTTGAAGTTGTGATGGCACTAATTGAGGGGAGCTTCTAATGGGTTTTCATGGATACAAGTTGGCTGCAGTGTCATGTTTGGCCACTTGGAAATTGACTCACAGTTATGACATTGCAGCGTCACAAATGATCAACATTTGTGACCTTCACAGGCCGCTTCTGACAAGCAAAGCCAATGAGGAAACCAGCAGAAAATCATAAATTGCAATCAAGAACTTCAGCAAGAACTACCTGTATTATCATTTGGTTTTCCCACAGTCAAACATCCAGAAAATAATACAAAAAGCAAAGATATACAAATATGCTGATCTTAGCCCGCAAGTGACATTACTTCCTACTGTTGCAAATGTGAAGAACGCTCTCTCCTAAATCTACACAGGAGAAAATGAATAGGTTAGCATGACAAAGGTGTTCATCAATTGTACATTTGAATATTGTCCATGTAAATCCAACTTTGAATGGAGGACCACAAGTTCCCTATCTTGAAATAAAAAACTTTCTAAATTAAAGTAGACAAAACCAGGCACAGGGAAATAATAAAAGTAGAACAAATTTTATTTAGATTTAAGGTAGACCTGTGTACATATTTGTTTGCAGATAAGTGTGCCATTTCCTTTACATTAAGTGCAGTTAAAAGTAAGAAAGTATGAGCCAGAGATACTAAATATATAAGAAAAAGAGATGGAAATACAGCAACATTTAGTTGGCGCTATTCACTATAACACTCCAAACTTTTCTTATCACCAAACTAGTTTTCTTTTGTTATTTAAACTTCTTGCCTTTCTATCAACTACATGGAACAATGTTCTTGATTGTCTTCTTCTTGACTTATTTACTGTTCCTTCCTGTATTTTTCTAGTTCCTCCTTATTTTTGCCAAAATCATCTCAACTTTTTTTTTATACTGTAATTCAGTTTTGGAATCCATCCACATTCATTCAGCACCCACTCATTCTTGGCTCCATCTTTTCTGTGTTTTTCCATGCATCTTAAGTATGCCATTCAACATACTTTTATTGTTCGATAGATGCACCCCAATTCTCACTTCCATTTAACAAAGTGGGCAGATGCACAGTTCTATGCAGAGGTGCTTTTGCTTCTTTCAACAAACATTGATTCCTTACATCTTTTTATAAAGATCTGCACATATAAATATTTCCCAAGTATTCACCTATTTTACTAAACATTCTATCAAAGAACACAAATTCCTCTATAACTGTAGCTCTTCATCATTTGTGCACAACACCTATGCAAAAATAATTCAAGCCTATTTTGCCTTCTGCACACCAACAAACACACAATAAACTATTTTTACATTAACCCCTTCTTGACATAGCCACAGTGAACTTCTTACATTTTACTCATCATTATCTCCTGTAACCTTTCAAGTGTAATTCTGCCCAACGCCTTCCAAGGGATACTTAACACACCAAACTCAATGCAGTTTTCGCCTCCATTCTTCTTGTCTTTGTTTAGCTCTCTGTATAGGAGAATAATGAAGATATTCTTCTAATGTTTTGAGCAAAGATACCCTACCTCACACATATGCATTAAAAAAATCTGCACAGCCCATCACAGCTAAACCATAAACCACATTTTAACATTTTTCCATTTACATCATCTACAGCTGCTGTCTACCATTTGTCAACCTTCTTTCCACATTTATTGCTAACAATTATGGCATTTGCTTCAGTTCCACTTTTCAACATATCACCATCATCCCCATACAAATTTCTAGACCACTACTTGCAGCATTCTCTCATTTCAGTTTCTTTCCTCTTTGTTTAGACTTCTTTTTTAACTTCCAAAACAAATTCAAAATCACTTTGTGGTTTCTCATAATTGTTCTTCTTTGCTCTTTTCTGCAGCATACATTCTTCCTCACCCACAAACTCATTCACCTCTTTCTTCTAGCAAACATACTTTTTTCCCAGACAACATATTAGAATAATGTCTTACAATCCTGTGGCATTCTGGAACACAATTTTTTTTCCGTTGTTCTTAGCAGAGTTCTTTACATCCATTTCTATTAATCCGGTTTGGATTTAGGACAGATTTGTCCTTACTTAATCCTAACTGGAACCAATATTTTTGTCGCAAAGAAAAGAGGTTTTTCGGTTCAGCAATGGAAGGTGGAGTAGTCCCAGCTGTAGTCATTAGATCATGTAAGTAGACCATACCGAAAAAGTGACCAGATGAACTAGTTGTACTTTATTGTAAAGTTACGTTAATAGAATCTTGCAAGTCTAAAAGAACAAATTTCCCACTATTGCCTTTACAAACTGAGATGGTTGGGAGGGTTCCTTTTGAAATATTTGCCACATTTTTTCTGCAAATTAAGTTGCCTTGTATCTGACCATTCCGTAGGCAGTATCACTTGGCCCTGTCTCCCAAAGTCTTTACCACATACCATGACAGGCCAAGACTGTGGCATCATTAGGCAATGCACATTTCTCCTGCATTGTTGCATTCATACCCACTTCAACTTTCCTCCATCCACTTTTCTCCCCACAACTCTGCCTTTTTAGCTATTCTGTGTTCTACCATGCCTACTGTCCTAAGCTGACTTTTACCATTTTCTTCCCCCTACTGCTGACAAGGTGTGCCTGGCTTGGCCTTTTAGAAGGCAGCTGCTGGCTATGAAAGGGCTTCAAGAGGCCTCCAAGACATTGAAGCCATGCTAGGCTCAAGAACGGTATCCGTAATCTCAGAAAGAAGACCAGGCCAGGCATGACTCATCAACATAAGGAAGAAGTGAAGGTCAGTTGGAGGCATCAGGTGCGATAAAGGGGAAAATGGCAGGTGTAGCCAAATGAGGGGGAGATAGGCAGGTGAGGGCTAAGTACCTGAATTTTGATGATGTGATTGTGTAATTGCTGACAAAGCTAAAATTCTGAGGACTATTCATGACTACCATTTGTTTAGTACCACTATAACTTTGCTAAATGACCATTTGTTCAGCAACCAATCAAAGATTACATGTATGTTCTAATAGTTTTATCATACAAAATATGTACTTCATATACTTTATCTTCCTGCAATCATGCCAGCTCCACTCATTTATTTCACTTCTTTCTTTCTTCAATGTCTGTATTTCCCAAGACCTATTCTAAGCAACTAGTATGTCCCAAATTTAGAACATTAATCACTGTTCTATTTCTCAATCTTTTGTTATCAAGACCCATAAATAATAAAGCACATTTTTATATATTCATTCCTTTCCCACATGAATAGATTTGAGTTGGAAGCAGAATTTCCCAATCACATTTTTTTTGTATTCTGTTGTCTTGTTCTCACACTCATTCAAGCCATGTAACTGAATGTTTTTACTTTGCCTCATCTTTAGTCAGATGTTACACAATTTCCCACAAAATCATGTCCAATTCTTCCATTATCATCATTTTTGGGAGTGCAACATAAAAGTACTACCAATTTACATCCAAGATTCCCTGCTTAAAAGTAAGGGCAGTACCACTCTGGTTTGACATATTTCAGCCAGTATTCCACAAGTGGTACCAAGCATAATTTTAGTCTAGCATGCTCACATTATTCCAGAAGTTAGAGTTTCTATTTTAGAGATTCTGTGGCATAGTCACATACTGTTGCTCACATTCCATTAATAAGGAAGTATGTGTACTTGTACAGATAATTAGGATTTGGTAAATAAATAAAATATTAAATGGTTCTGAAGGTACAAAATTCATCCCAAATTTTGGAGAAGTGAAACAAGACATTTGCAACTATTAAAATAACGAATCAGAGTAAACTGAGCGAATCTGAAATCTCATGTCATAAATTAAGATTTAATCTGTTGCATTGAATTGTCAGATTATATGCAGATTATAATTATTTACACTTATCTATGGTTAAGTGTAAAACTTCTGCTGTAAATAACACAAATAACTACAATAAACTACAGCAGATTATATACAAATTATTGTAAATTCTTGCAATCAATGTAACAAACATCAAAGTGCACATTGTGTTAAAATATTTATAATAGTGTTCATTTACCATTTTAATGCTTTGCTTTATGAAAAGTGAATTTTTCCATCTCTGAATTAATAACCCATTTCTGCTATTTTTCTGGATTATAGGCAATAATAGTAAATATTTTGTTAGCTATATGGCTAGTGGCAATTCATATATGTCTGATACATAAATTTGTTAGTATCTATCAGTATGCAAGTCCTTTCCTATGGATAGTTAACAAGAAAACGAGTATAATTCAAACATAAATTCATCAAATCAATGGTTATTAAAGTATGATGGTTACATCTAAGTTTGATTAGTTTTCAAGACAGTCAGTTTACAGTTTCATTTATATATTATAATTTAAGAACAAGTCTTAAAAGAAAATCTCAATTCTCAAAATATTCTTGGATTTATTGGCTAGAGCAATATAGGATAATATTCATATCATCCTTCACCACTGGGTAGGCTAGTTGAGGGATGACCCAAAAGCTGCATGTCAACATTTATGAAAACTAGATTTTAAAATCTGTGTCAGGGTTCTGGCAGTTATTCCAATTAAATCATGAGCTTCGAGCCACACTCCCAAAACTAAAGAGGATTTATCTGAAGGTAACATTCTATGTTCAGCACTAACCTGGGCGTAGCCAACTCTGAGATACATATTTCACTGTCACTCTTGGTCCTGCTTTGCCCCCCACCCCTCTGGGTGTATCATCCAATGCAAAACATTCATAGCAGGGGTCATCAATCATGCTCTCCAATTAGATTTTTTCCAGGCAGAAGCTTCAGCCATCTAATCAGTCTATGAAGAAAAGATGAATGGAATGTACTTTCAATTTCACACTGTTGCCTGCTCTTTGAAACTTCTCCCCCTTCTTTCTGTTGTCAACTATAAAACACGTATACAAAATGTTTTATGAGTTGACAGTCTGACTGAGACAATGAAGCAACCTCTTCCCAAGCCATTGGTCAGCTTGAGAAATGTTTAAAAGGTAAGCTCTATTTCAAGTTGGATTCAAATCCTAATGATTACAGGAGAGCAGCTCTGTAGAGGTTTTCTGGTAACAACATAAAACTGGTTTCTCACTGTCATCATTCCAAATCTAGCCAAATTGTCACAGTACTGCCTGGTGCTCATACTACTCAGTTTTTAATGTAGTATGATTTTGCTTAGTTTACTTAATTAGCCAAGTTTGACTAAAGCCTTCTACTTCCTACTTGGTGACTCCTGCTGTTTTTCTTGAAAATATTTTGTCTTTTCCTGGTATGTTTGTTTTCAACTTCCCAGTTTACCCAATTGCTCTGAAACTCACCCATCCAAATACTAATCAAACCTTAAACCAGGGGTATCAAACTCAAGGCCCGCATGCCAGATCCTGCCTGTGATGTGGTCAGATTTGGCCCGTGGGGTATCCTGGTCTACCCAAGGTGAAGAGGAAAGTGTGACTTGGGCCCAGTCTACCCAATGCAAAGGGAAAACATGCCAGCAGTTTGGGGAGTGGCATCAAGCTGGCCACATTCACCCAGTCAGCCATGCCCCCCCAGCCCCCCCCCCTAGGTCAACCACAGCCCTGATGTGACTTCAATGAAATTGACACCCCTGCCTTAAACTATTCAACATTTTATAGATAAATCTGGATCTGCTTGAGATATAGAGACCTATGCTATTTTGGTTTTATTTCTGCATGTTAAAATAGTCAGAGAAGTAATGACTTCTGGAAAATGTCTACAGCTTATTTCAAATGACACACCATTGGATAATGCATCAAGGAAACTGTTATGGATGTTGATGAAATTACTGTAGATCTAAGAATACTGTAGCACAAGTTAGATACTACTCTGCGGTTATTAGTGCTTCTCCATTTCCCATCAATACATGATTGGTGCTTCAAGAAATCAGCTTTAGATTGTTTGTATTTGAACTCTTAAAAAATCTTTTACAATTGTTAATCAAAAGTTTCTGGACAGACTCAACAGCAAGAGGTTAAGAGGACAGACATTTTTACAGACTGACAATTGGTAAATAACAGAAAGAAGACAGTGAAGGAAATTAAATGGATATTTTTTATATGAGAGAGATATGACAAGGGTCCTTAGGGATCTGTGCTAGAACTGAAGATCCTTAGCTTGTTTATGGATGACCTCAAGTAGATAAGACAGGTCAAAGTGGCTGACACCATCAAATTATTCAGGGTGGTAAAATCAAAAGGAAATGGCAAACAGCTTTAAAGTGATCCTTCCAAATGTTGCATATGGTCTTTAAAATAGCAAATGTCGTTCAATGTAAGCAAACATAAATTCCTGCTCATTGGCACAAACAACTAAATTTCATGCATTCATTAATGAAATCAGGACTGGCATTAAATGATCCAGAAATGCATCTGAAAAGGTGGATAACTCAGTGAAAATGTAACCTCTCTGGACAGCAGCCAGTGATAAAGGAGCAGGAGGCGGCAAACTCTTCAATTGGGAATAACGAAAAACAGGATTGGAAATAAAACTGGCAATGCAGTAATGGCTTTATGTACAATTGGTACAATTTTTAACAATATTTATAGTGATCACCAAATCTGAAAAATGAAAGAGATGATATAAAATGATTTATGATGGAGAAAATGTATATAAGTTTTCTTCCTCTTTCCCAATGTCAGGATTCTAATTTCATTTATATTAAATTAAATGCAAGGATGACTAGGGATCTTTATGCAACACCAAGCTGAGTGATTAAACTTGGTAAGATTTGGTGATGGTCATTTATTTAGAAGGGGCTAAACAAACACATGGAGGAAACATATCACTATATATTACCCTCTTGAATCAAAGAAAGGTTCCCAAATTTATTTGATTGGCTGCTAGATGTTAAATTATAAATATTAGATGAACCTTTGGCCTGTGCCATCACAGTTCTTCTTGTACTCTTAGCCAAATGAAAGAAACTATTTAAAATACGCCCAAGAGCTAAAGCCCATGTCCCACTGCACCAACGGATGCAAAGAGGATGTAAAACTTTAAAAAAAGCTTGCCATCCATTGGAAAATGCGATGCATCCGTTGTGTACTCACTGCATACGTGTTTCATACGCTCTATCCGTCAAGCATCTGTCCACTGCAATTTCATCCGTGCAAGAAGTTTTGAGCTGCACAAAACTTTGTGAACGGATGAACTTTCCGCTGTGTACGATATAAATCCGTGACATCCGAGCAACAAATGTTTTATGTCCATTTATTATCCGTTAAACATCCGCTGTACCCTCTCTGCATCCTCTGGGCATCCTCGCAACTCATATCCGCTGCAGCTGAAAACGGAAAGAGGGAGGAAACAAAAGGTACACGGAACGTCTACACAGCGTTAGTAGCACGGAAATAGAAAGGATGCACAGTGAACGGTTTGCATCCGATATACATCCGCTAGGCTTCCTATGAGCATCTGTTTAACATCCCCACTACATACTACCCACGTCCGTTCTTTTCCATTCTGTATATGAAAATTTTCGCCACTTTTTGGAGCGGATGACAATGGATGGAGCCACCCCCAAAATTTTGCTCATCCGCTGTGTCCTTTATGCATACGTTTTGCGTCCATTGGCCAGTGGGACAGGGCCTTAAATGAGGAAGTAAAAAAAATACCCTGCAGCAACAAACAAATATAGAAATGTGTATTTCTACCATCAAACAAATGAATTGAAAATCTACAGATTTTCACAATCCTTTATCAATATGTTGTATGAATCACCAATTACAATTTGCTTTACAATGAAAAGATTGATTTTCATTTTAATTTAAAGGAAAAAAATCCTCAGTTCATTTCCAATCTACCAAGAAAGTACAGTGTAATATATTTAGTCAATTTACATTGTGTATTGTTTATGCAACATAATGACATCATATACTACAATGTGACAAAATGCATTATTTAAATGCATTGTGCCGTACAACAGGGTATATTATTCTTTTCAAAACCACAGCCATTTACTGATACATACAACATTAATTTGCTATAGTTTATAAAGGGGAATATTGCCAATAATTGCCATAAGAGAAACTACCAGAATTCTTTTGGGGATTTCCTTTTTTAGACAACATACAATTTGCTGCAATATATCTATCTATATTGCAGTAAATCAATCAATAAATCAATCTATCTATCATCAGTGGAAAAATGTTTTCTTTTTTTCCTTAGATGAATGTGAATATGTATGTATGTATGTATGTATGTATGTATGTATGTATGTATGTATGTAT
>BLBF01000010.1:9604902-9632697 GCA_015471245.1 Laticauda colubrina
TATGTATGTATGTATGTATGTATGTATGTATGTATGTATGTATGTATTCATCTGAGGAATATATATAGGTAGATATAGATATATAGATACCAGATACTAGATATCAGATAAACAAATCTATAATCAACATTTTTTTACAGTGAATCAAATGCTCTTATTTGTTTTTTTAAGTAATACTAGCAAATAGTTACATGTGAAATACCTCAGAAGAGTTTATCAATAATAAAGTTCTAGCAACTTGTTTAAATAACATTCTCCCAAAATATTTGAATACTTTAATTAAATTGACAACTTATATGTCTATCCTCATATTTTCTTTTTCATGTAAAACTAGGCACCATATAGCATTTTTAAAGTTCTAACAGTATTATCTGCAAACAATTAGATTCCAAAGCAAAAATATTTTCAAAACAAAACTCTAAAAAATATGCTGTGAAAACATTTATAAAAATAATTTTTAAAACCTTAAAAGAATATAACAATACCTTTTATACATTTGAATGTTATTTATGTTGATTTTTTAATAAAAAGCAATTTTATGATACTACAACATGTTGATGATGTACTCGATAGCAATTTTAATAACATCAATGTTATTTTTACTGGCTTCTTGCAAAATATGAACAGCTGCAAACTATATTTCATCTGCGGTTGTCTTAAGAATGATTAGAAATCAAAGTATCAAGTATATTACATTTTCTTCTTACTTCAAATGCTGTTCAACTCCTATTCAAATATTCATAAAAACTCCAACAATTACATACACACACACACACAAAATATTTCTTTGCCCTGAATTTTCCCCTGACAGTCAAGAAAGCTAAGTAATTTTCTTGTTAATCATTTTTAGTTTCGGAGTATTTCTTCTTCAACAGATGTGCGGAAGTTAAAAAATCTACACCATAATTCATGTATGAATTTAAAACAATGATTTCATTCCTTTAACTGTTCACTGCACTCAGGGAATACTAGTAAGAACATCTAAGATATTGAAGAACTGGCTAAACATCAGTAGTCACAAAATAATAATATTTTATTTTATGTACCATTTTATTCAACAAGACAAGAGCAAAACCTCAAATTAAAACAAATAGTTTTGTAATATAAAATATTATGCATATCTGGCTCTCCATCACTTCATAATTATCTTTTAAGTACAACTTATATGTTTCGGTAAAATAGGTGCTATCACCATTTCAAATTGATATTACCATACTTGAATAATAAAAGAACCCAGTATTCTACTATTTAGATTTAAAACTATGGTCCCAAACACATTTGTTTTAAGATTAAACTTCAAATTAATCAGCAAGGTAACTGAAAATATAGGATATTCTGATTTATTTCAGAGGAAGTATTTTTATTTTTTAAAAATAGAATAATAATATGCAACAAGGAACAACACACACATGACCATTATTTTCTGCAGGAATTAATTACCCCTAATTTATAAACTCTTTCTCTTTATCTACGTATATATATATTTTACTGCAAAATAATTTAAACATATGCTAGTAATTAATTAGGATATTGCCCCAAATTCTTCAAAAACATATATTTGTTAGTAGTGAAAAATAGGACAATTGGAGATTTAATAATGCTTTAATTTTTCCTAGATAAATTTATCCTAGAATTCTTTTGATAATACCTGAAGCCTACTGGTTGACACCTGGAATCACACACAGCAAGAGAGCTATTGGAACAGAATACAGTTAACAGCTCTAATTCAGAAACTTCACTGGAAAAATGAAGATGTCCTTCTATTTTGGGCTCAGACCCATGCATAAATCCCTCGCACAAATCTCTTTTAACATGCAAATCCATAAATCATCAGAATGCTAACAAAGAATTTAACCAGCTTGTGAAACTAATGCATATTCTATCTGGAGTTGGATACTGATAGAACTATCCAAAACATCACCCATCACCAATTTATTTTTGGTCAAAGAAGAATAATTTATGTAGTCATTTCATTTACCCATTCGATGATTAAACGCTCAGGACAATCATTGATATCATTTGTGACTTAGTAACACGACCAATGGCACCTCGTTTACTTAAAGGCACAATAGAAATACCAATAGCAAATTGTCAGAGAGTACTTACTGAAGATGGTAAACCTGGAGGAACTTTTCGAACTTTCTTTGTTTGTACTTCTGAAAGAGGAAGATAATAGGGGAACGGTGAGAGGCATTTCTGCAGCCTCAGACCTTCACAGTCTGTGATTTAGCACTGAGCTTAGCATGTCTTTATCAAGTCGTATTAAGACAGTTCAGTAAAAGTTGCACATTAGAAATGTAAGGAAGTAACTCACCAACAGAAGTGCTGTGCAGAGGCCTCCTTCGTGGATTATTGCTAGAATACTGATAGTACTGAGAACCAGGTTTGGTAGGAGAAAGAGTTCCTGGGTTGCCCATTTCCATGTCACCTCCAAGGAGACTTTGCTAAAAGATTTTTGAAAAATAAGTATTGTTATATCTAACTTTTCCCCTATTTCCTTTTCTATATGCTGATTCAAATTAACAGCCAATATTATGTAAGGGTCTATAAACAAGCAAATTGTTGCAAGCAGTCAGTCAAAATGCATTTCAGCGTGACTGTTTTAAATATTACAAAACGGTTCTTTAAAAAAATAGAGAACAATTTCACTATTACCGAAAGGAAATGTTTAAATATTTAATTATTAATTGTTTTTTTTTTCTGCTTAATGATGAGTATCTCTTTTTAATTTTATTATCAAAAGATCCAGAATTCCTTATTTTCTATATTATTTAGGATGAATAAAATACATTGTGTTTTTCAATACAACTTTTTAGTCTAATACTAATGAGCAACCGCCAAACGATTTCATCCTGAAGAGATAATCATTCTAAAAAATGTGTTTGTGTCCAATAAAACTATTTTTAAAAGTGGCTTATAGTTACCATAAAAATGTGCCAATCAAGTATATGATCACTAAAGAAGTCATAATAGTAATAATAATAATAATAATAATAATAATAATAATAATAATAATAATAATCATCATCATCATCATCATCATATAATATTTTATTGAAATTAGCTGTTGTTTGGCTACATTTTTTGGAACAAGGAACAGAGATTGAGGAAAAAATAGTGAACTGAAGTTGTTTTAACAAGCTACTTCAATATCATACTGTTACAATAAGAATGTTAGCATCCAGAAATACAAAAAGTACTTACTTATGAATGGGTAATAGTTACTACTAATCCAGAAGAAATGGAATCTGAGCACAGATACAAGGAAAAACCAGAGTCTGACATTTTCTAAAAATTCTATTACTATAACTACATTGCAACTTACCCATAATATATAAATCCCCTGATTATACTCTGCACTGAACACATTGTTCTTTTAATTTTTCTGATATGCAATAAAACAGGTGCAGATACTACCATTTATATGATGAAGAAATTTCCCATTTAATAAAGAAATTTCAAAATTAAGTACCAAAAATCTAACTTTATCGTTACTTGTAATCAACTTTTACTGACTGAACTAATTACTGTACTTGATAAAGTACAGAATGTGTTTTCCCTAATCTAAATTCTAATCACCATGTCACTCACAACAGACTTAGTAATGCTTCACTAACACACTATTCACATGCAAAACACTCTAAATAGGCCAATTATGACTCTGCCCCTGTTCCCTGGTTAACCCGCTGAGAACTGAAAAATTTCACAAGACAGTCACCAACTAAAACAAAGACTCCTTGTTTTAAATTAAGGCAGTCTTTTTGATTCCTAAATAGTTCAACAAAGTACCATGTCTTTGTCTGAAAGCAGTTGGTCAAATATGACCTATGAGCTGGAAAATATATTGGAAAAAATAAGTAAATAAAATAAAATTTAAATATAACTTTTGCATCCTTGGAATATACATATATTAAATGTCTTTCCCTAGAAAAGCAAATCGTAAATTTGTTAGTAGTAACTTACAATCGAGACTATATGTACTGAACCTTTATTTCCAATTTTATACAAAGACAGAAAGGAGTTTTTCACATCCAGAACTCTAAATAGGAAAAGCATTAAAATCACTTCTTTGTAGTTCTTAAAAGGCCATAATAATGGTTGTTTTGGGACCAAAATGGGGAAATTGAGAATATGCTGTGCTAACAAACAGTTTCAAGCAAATTTATTCATTAACGTTGATTGTTTCTATATAATAAAACTTATTGAACTTTAGTGTGGAAAGCCCACTGGAATACATCTTAGGAATCAGACATGTTAGAATATGCATCTTATCAATTAAATGATTTCTGTGGATATGTAATGTCTGTCTGTTAAACAGCCAAGTTTAATTTTTGATATGACTATGGGGAAAAAATTAGTTGCAGTTCTAAAAAAAATAAACTCTTTGGGAAAAAAAGACAGAAGCATGCACATAATAAACATACATAGAAAATGGTCCCAAGCCACAGTTTCAATTATTTAATTGTATTCTAGCCACTTTGTAAAGTAGTTCACAAGTTACTACTTTAGCTATACAAGCCTTCAGTTCACAAATATGCCAAAATATTCTTACGTTGTAATGCTTTGTAGATGAAATGTTTGCTATGAAAACTCTGTGGACTACTTTACAAGATAGATGCAGTATTTATAAAGCACAGTATAACATATACACAGGATAATGCCATGTGGATCTGATGGAGTGGTTTGTAATCCATGACACTTCTAGGATTTTAAGTCATCAGGAAAAATATAGATATAATACTCCCCAAAAAGGGTCTTCAAAATAAGATACCAGTCACACAGACTAGCAAATAGTAGCCCTGACTATGAACAAAAAATTAAACAGCACGATATTCCATTTAAAAAAAAGAGTACATAAAAGTTACAAAACTTTATTAAAAGGCAGACCATAGTGTGGCATGGCAAAACCCACCCATTTTACTTTTCTTTCAAGCAGTGTATTTATATTTTGCTAAATATTAGATGATATATATTAATCAAGCATCTTTGGAATATATAAATTTGTGTATGTTTCATCAATGCATCCAAGGAGGGTGGGGGAAGGGACGGTAGCAAAACATTACTAGCTTATCCTTCCAGCTTTTCACTTAAGTGCCTCTAATGTGGTCTTTATTTAAGTCTTTGTTTTTCATTGGAACAGCTAAGTCATTCTTCTGAGGCAACAAAACATGCATTTATGTGCTCTTGTGGGGGCTTCTCTAAGTACTCCACTGGGGAGAAAGAAGATAAATATATATCTATTCATTCTGAGGTACTCGTAAATAGAACAACAACCCCTCTACTATTGCTCAATCATCGCTAACATCTTTTAGCTAAAGAACAACGCTGAAAAATCATGAGGCCACGATTTAACATTTGAGCTTTCTCAACTTAAAAAAGGAGAATCAATTATGAAATTGAAAAGCTAAATTCTAAGAATTCGTTTTCATCTACAAAGGCCTTGGAGTTTGGTTTCTGCACACAAACACACACAGAGAGATAGAGAGAGAGACAGAGAGAGAGGCAGAGAGAGAAAGACAACCTTTAGTGAAACAATTGAACTGTTCAATGTTTTCTATTCATTATTGTTATAGTGTTTCACTGCTTTAACAGTGGAACAACTGTTTGAAAATTTATATATATACTACCATATTGAAGTTCATTTCTGGAAAGTTACTTGAAGCACTCTGAATTAGGAAGGCAAGGTAGAAATATTTTAAATATATCAGGTGAAACTTGGGTTAGGTTCTACATGGCCCTTCTGCTAAACCTCCATCTGCAACTAAGTGTGTGACTTTTACACAATGCCCTCAAAATCACAAAAGTGATTTCTGCAATACCTACTAAAGGAAAAAGACAATGAGCAGGGCATTTATGGAAGAGCACTAAGGCTATACTCTCATTAGAGAGTATAGGAGTAGAATATGCTCAGCTCTCACAACTTACACTAAATCTTTTTCTAGCCAAAAGACAGATGCCTACTAAGAGAATACAAATTCAAGAATTGATTAAAAGCACAGCCAAAGACACAACAATAACTGTAATAGTATTTTGTGTCACCCATGCCCCTCAGTATGAATGAATGTTAGAATATATTAAAAAGTTGTTTTGTTATAAAAACTTGAATTCCTTTATAAGATTGACTATGAGTTTGTTATATATAATGCAACTTATTTGGGACCTTTCTTCCTTTCCTTTTTTCTTTCTTTCTTTAGTTCCTTTTTTCTTTCATTTTCAACTTGATTTCTTATCCTGCCCCAGCTTAAAAAGTCTCACCTAAATATATGAAACAATAAATTAAAGCTGAATTTTAAGAATATGTGCAATTTTAAAATAGAAAAATAGAGGTTGAGTGTTAGCATTCTTAATGAAAATAATTGTTTGAAGCTACTTCAAGTTTTATTCATGCAAGTTCAATGTAAACATATTTTTCCCAACAATAATACAAGGAAATACACCCCTCCTCCCTACTCATTCTTAATATGGATTAAAATGGGTTGAGTGCTGCCTTTCATAATGAATAATTGATTTACAGAAAAATAAATGCCCTCGAACATAAGGCACATTGAAATAAATTAATATAGTAAAAAAAAAAAACAATTGGGGGGGAAAAGAAAAGAGATTGAAAAAAACTTTCTGGCAAAGGGCCTGTTGACTGGACTTCCTGGAATGAGTACCTTTCTCTTTCTCATGCTTATTAAATTCTGATCAGATATCGAACTACTTCATGTAGAACAGAGAAAAACAGTCTTTATATGAAACCAGATTACATTTCTTTTCTAAGTACTTGTCAAATTATTGCGAGCTGAGTACGTGTTTGGGCATTTTAGCACACTAACCAACTACATTTCTGCACTACCTTCACCACATATGTCATCTATTATGACCGTGGGCCATATTTTATTCTCCATTTATGTAGTTAACAAAACATTACACATTAAAGATTTAAAATATTGGAGAAGGTTGCATTAGAGTGAAAGGTAAGTAAATGGATGATATCTCCTAAGCCTTGTCAATGCTATATGGTCCTTCTGTAACTCTTGTCTTCAATATAGTCCTGAGGGCACAACTAGCAACTAAGTTTTAAATCAGTACTGTTTAAGAGGTCTATCAAAAGAAAAACATCATTATCATATAATTATCATATCATTTAATTTGCACATTCAGGAAAGTGTAACACAATGAAGAAAAAACTGTTTTTTCTTTAATTAAGTGAATGAAGGAATCACCCTAGAGTTTAGCAACATTGGGGAAACAACAGCATTATGATAAAGACAGTTTTAAAAAATGACTTATAAAATATATTTAAGTAAAGAAAAATTATATCCTATCTTCTCAGTCACATGAATACTCCAGTAGGTGTCACTATGCATTTCCATAATATGTTGAATGGAAAGGAGAATGTATATCAGCACCATTATTACAAGAAAACCAATAGTCCTATGCATATTTTCTGGGATTAAAAAAAAATCCAGCATGTTTAATGAGATTTGTACAAATAATACACTTCACGTTCAACAATCATACGAAGGACAACTTATTCCCTTTTCCATGTGATTTTTTTTCATTATGTATTTTGATATGCCCACTTGATTAACAGAAATAAGATAAAGGAGAAAAGATGAAATGCTGTTAACTTCAAATATGAATACTTTGAGTTGGAAGTTCCCTTCCTCATTGATTTCCTCTATGTTTCCTCTATGATTTCCTCATTCAATTTCTTTTAAAATTCCATAATCAAGTAAAGGTGAATATATTGTATGTTACAACAATGGTCACAGAACAAGAAAGGGTACATTCAGGAGTAGAAACTTTGATTTTTAAATAAGTAATCTGTCTATGCAAAGAAATGGTTGAGATCTGGAAAACTATAGACAGAAAGCATTAAAGCAGTGGTCGCCAACCAGTGGGCCAGTGGACACTGGTGGTCCATGAGAAAATTTTGGTGGTCTGCAGAGAAATGTCCCCCCCAAGGCACCCCCCCCAAGCAATTAATCCAGGCTGTGCAGGAACACAAGGCTGTGTCACCCACATGGCCTGCCCACCCACTGGCCCCCAACCTTCGGCTAAGTGCAAACCTTACCTTGAGTAAAGCCATGCAAGCTGCAACTGGAAGGTAAGACGAATAGCGGAGAAAGGAAATCTGTCGGGGTGGCTTGCTGACATTGGTGGGAAAGTCAGTCGCATATTCCAGAGCTGCCGTAGCCACAGGACTGGCCCTTTGGTCATCCCGGAGCAGCTACTGCTCCACCAGCGTGCCATAGACTGGAGTAGCTGCTCCAAGATGACCAAAGGGCCAGTCCTGTGACTATGGCAGCTCTGGAATATGGGAGCAACTTTCCCATCAATGTCAGTGAGCCACCATCAGTCAAAATTCATATTAGTGGTCCGTAGGGTGAGTTTGGTGGTCCCTGAGGTCCAAAAGGTTGGTGTCTCCTGAATTAAAGAACTTCTGTGCAAAGGGTTCAGCTTGGACCAACTGTCCTGTACGTACTTTTAAAAGAGAATAAACAGTTGCAAATTTCACGAAGGTAAAACCTGTTTCAGTTTTCAGTTGTAACCTAAGCCTGAAGTCAATGTGGTCAAAAAAAGCTACATTTTGTGCATTCTGGAGAAGGGAGAAGATAAGATTAGCTACACTTTGCATTTGATAGGAATTAGTTAAGACTCTCTTTGGTCATAACTGTTATTTTTATCCTGCTTCAGGTTTGTAATCTAAAGTTAGCCAAACTGGAGATGCAGGAGGAAAGATTTAGTTTCCATTACCTACACACAGTCCTTTTGATTCCTGCTTTAAACTTGGAAAGAGCAGATAAATAGATAAAATAAATATGGTTGCTCCTGTCATGTGTGAATTCATTCCAGATTCTGGAGCAAAATCAAATGCAACCTCTGATGCAACAGAATGAATCATGTTATCTCAAGCAAGGAAATAAATGTAACTTGGCACTTGTAATAGAATTTAAAGGCCTGAAAAGGCTCTTTAAAAAAAATGTTACTTTGTTTTGAAGCAAAGTGTCAGATGTCCAATTCTTTTACAATACATATTTTGATAAATGAATACATAGTATTTCAGAGAGGCTCCCCCTCATGCATCATGTTGGAATAAGCTATTGTGTATTAATGTCAATGATAATTATTTTAATTGTTCTCTATACTCCCCTCTTCAATTGCAGTATCCCGTGGTAGAGGAGCAAGATTAAATCTCTTATTTAAAAAATATAAACGATGAATTAATTTTCCTTAATTGCATACTTTGAACATTGAACATAATAGATAAGTAGGGCCATTATTTGTCTGGTAGCAGATTTATTTATATTGAAGGGAGAATAATAATGGCTTAATCCTGGACATCATTTGGCTGCTATTTACACATATATAAATGATAGACTGTCTATAGAATTAAATTTGGTAATACTGATATTATCTGTAAAACAAAACCCAGATGGTGAAAAACCCTCCCTTTCTTTTCCATTAAGAAAAAAAATACTGTTTTTTTTATAAATAACTTTTAATAATTGTTCTGAAAGTTGTCATCCTATCATAACACCTGATTATAAACAGTATTTGTTCAATGAAGCAATAGAAATAAGAATTCTACCTTGAAACCATATTGTGATCAATTAATTCTCTGGAAATCCCTTTTAATTTTCCCCAAGTTTTCTTCTGATTTTCTGTTTCACACAGAATATTCACCATTCACCATTTTTAAGAGAGATTTTGAAGTTATGCATTAAGAAGCAAAGACAATTGCTTGATCCCTCCACCCTCTATCATATATATATTCTCATCATTCTACAGCCTTTTTGGTTGTCCATAGACTTGAAAAGGACAACAAATAAACATATCAAATTGATTGATTGATTACAAATTCATAGATAGATATAGATAGATAAGACAGACAGATAATTTTAAAGGCTTTAAGAAGTTGTTGCAATCGCTCAGGAATCTCAGGAGCTGCTAATTCAAACAATGTTGTTAACAACTGCATCTAAATATTGCCATTAGTTACATCTGGCAGATGAGAATGTTAAAAAAAACCACAATATTATCCACCTGTTAGTCCAAGTCAATATTCCTGCTTCCATCCAATTTTTCCAATTATCATCTTTTCCCCAAAATTTCAGATTTCCACACTCATTTAGCATGAGGAAAAGGTCTGAATCCCTTTTTCTAATTAGACATTACATTCTACAGTCTTCTAACCAACACAGCTGTTTCCAGAAATATCAGTATTTTAATATATTTAGTTCCTAAAACTATCCATCCAAACCAAGCTGCTATATTCTATATGTATGTTTCAAAGTTGCCCAAATTGAAAAATTAATGCCCATTATTGGCTTCCAGTGTTTAATACTTAACAATATGTAAGCATGATGGTATAGTTCCAATTAGGAAAACTAAATTCTCATTCATTAATGGGTATTTGCATTTTCTGCAAAGATATTCATGGAGTTAACAATGAATAAAATGGAAATTTTCTAAACAAAGAATTAATTTTCTGAAAATATTTCATACAATAATAGGGTTGGAGGGAATCTTGGATGTCTTGTAGTCCGGCTCCCTACCCAAGCCAGGATCTTTTCTTGAAAACATTCAATAATGGATCATCCATTCCAGCAGGCAAGCTGTTCCATTGCTTATAGTTCTGTGTCAGGAAATTTATCCTTATTACCAGATTGGATCTCCTTCTGACAAGCTTCCTATCTCTGTTTCTATATGGCAGCCCTTCAAGTATTGGACGACCGTTGTGTCCTCGTCTTCTCTTCCTTAATCTAAACACACCTAGTTCCTTTAGCCTTTCTCCATAGGATTTAGCCTCCAGACTCCTTATCATCTTTGATGCTCTACTCTCCAAATATATAAGCATTCAAGTCCTGTTACTTCTTTAAAAGTGAGGCAGATTATAAAGCCTTGCATTGCTTGCTAAATCAGCACCCATCCTGGTGGAGAATTTGGCCTGTAGCAGATGCTACTGCCCAACTATTGAAAAAGAATATAGATAATTTGTGACTTGTTTCCCTGAGGGAAATACAAAGAAAATTTTATTTCCCAGAATAAAGTAGGTGTAAGTGGAATGCCAAGAAGCCTGGGAGAGTGCAGTAGAGAAGATTTAGTAACTTTTCCTCAAAAGAGGCAGAGAGACCAATCAACATTCTGGACATACATTTTGCAGTTTGGGACACTGCATATATGCAGCACTTGTTTTAAAAACTACTTAAACAAAATATTTAATATTTTCTTGACATCAACCACCTAGCTGAAGGGGCACAAATGCTTAAGGATGTGCAGATAAATGCCATATTAGAATACCAATATTATCCAAAGTTACAGTATTATTATTATTTGACGATTTATGTACCACACAGTGCTTATAAAATTACATGCACAATGGACACATACATTTGAATAGCTAGAGGCTCAAAAGCAGGCAACATTTAGAAACCCTTATAAAGGATTAAGGAAAATTTTTGCTCCACCACTTTATATTCATGTGTATAGAACTCCGCAATGTACTTTAAAAAAAAAAAAAAAAAAAAGAATGTTCAACTAAATATATGTGGGTCCCCCGCTCCACCCCCACTTTGCACAAGTATATGTTGGGGACTGAGACAATAGCTGTAGGTAAAAGACAACTCTATCTACCCTGCAAAGGTCTCAATATGCATTGAATTTCCTGAATTTACTTATGAGCAAGAAAAACCAATATTATATTGAATAACTGAATGTATACACTAAATCATTTAACTTCAAATCTAAATGTCTTTTAAAAGTACAGCTTAAATTCTCCATGGTGCATGGTGGAAAACTCAAAAGAAAGTATTGGATTATTCTAATGTTTTTTTTTAATAGATTTCTTTTAGATTTTAGATTGCATAATAAACAGAACATCTAATATTGCTTATGGAGCAGAAAACTTGCTACATGATCAATTCTCTTTCCTATAAGAATGATCTTCCTCCAGTCATTTATTTATTTATTTGTGGCTCAGCAGCAAAGGTAAAAAAGAGGGCCAAGGCAGAAGGTTAGCTTCCTCTTTAATTATAAACAATATAGCAAGCAGTGATGTGTAATTGTATTAAAAAGCTCTTCCCTGACACAGTTATGGCAAACAGCCCTTTTAGGTAATTTGGCTATTCCAAATGATATTTAGGATCAAATGTGTACTCTAATAAGATCTATCTGTCAATGAATGATAACAGTAGAAACTAAAATCAATAAAAAGACAACCATGTTCTTTGATATATTGTAAATAGTTATACCTCTTTGAACCAACATTCATTTCCTAAAGCCTATGTCACACTGAACCAACCGATGCAAAGAGGATGTAAAACGGACAAAAAACCTTGCCATCCGTTCGAAAACGCAATGTATCCGTTCTGTACTCACTGCCTCCATTTTGCTTCCTCTCTATCCGTCCAGCATCCGTTTATTGACGTTTCATCCACTCTGAAAGTTTTGGGCTGCCCAAAACTTTTGCGCGGAAAATGTATCCAGTTCGTCTGTTCTGCATCCACTACGCATCCGCTACGCATCCGCTACGCATCCGCTACGCATCCATTCTGCATCCGTTACGCATCCGCTATATCTGCTTGGCGTCCACTGCGCATCCGCACAACTCGCATCCGCCCGGACGCAGGGAGGAAGCGGAACGGACACGGAACAGATGCAGAACGGATGCAGAACGGATGCAGCATGGAAACAAAGCGTTTAAAACGGAAAAAACGTTCACAGAGGGGACCTATCTCGGATATTAAGGATGTCTAGAGGATGCCTAGCGGAAAACCTATACTGCCTATAAAAAGGGGGAGCAACTCGCCTGCATCTCACTTTCAGAACAGCAGCCCAGCGGTGCAGACCTCTGCAGCCTTCATCTGCCTCTTGCTCTTCCACAGCATCCAGTCATGTCCACCGTGGATTGTAAGCCCATGTCACACTGCACCAACGGATGCAAAGAAGATGTAAAACGGGCAAAAAAGCTTGCCATCCATTGGTTAACGCGATGTACTCACTGCCTCCATTTTGTTTCCTCTCTATCCGTCCAGCATCCCTTCATTGACATTTCATCCGCTCAGAAAGTTTTGGACTGCCTAAAACTTTTGCGCGGAAAATGTATCCAATGCATCCATTCTGCATCTTCTAGGCATACGGGGGACATCCGTTCTGCATCCATTACACATCTGCTATATCCGCTAGTCATCCGCTGTGCATCTGCACAACTAAAATCCGTTCCAGCGGTAAACGGACGCAGGGAGGAAGCAGAACGGACGCGCAGCATTAGTAGCACGGATGGAGAAAGGATGAAAGCGGATGCAGCTCATCCGCTCTGCATCCTCTACGCATCCTCTACGCATCTGCTCTGCATCCGCTCTGCATCCTCTACGCATCCTCTACGCATCCTCTATACATCCGCTCTGCATCCTCTATACATCCGCTCTGCATCCTCTATACATCCGCTCTGTGTCCTCCCCACGTCCGTTCCTTTCTGTGTTATCCGCTCTGCTTATGCAAATTTTTGACCCTTTTGAGAGCGGATAACAATGGATGGAACATTTTGCTCGTCCATTGTATCCTTTTTGCATCCGTTGGGCAGTGTGACATGGGCTTTAACAAAGTCCTTTCGGCAGCCACCATCGTTCTGCAACAGTGCGAAGCCATCTGCAGGCTCTGTGAACTCTACCGCGAGAAGAAAAGGAACCACCCAAAAAGAGTCTGGATCCGAAGATGGTTCGCCAGAAGAGCAGAGGACGAACTGTACAACAAGCTGATGGTGGAGCTCAGGAACGAAGACACTCAGGCGTTCCAGAACTTCATGAGGATGCCTCCAGCCATGTTTGACGAAGTTGTGCAGCGGCTGACACCCAGGTTGACCAAGGCAAACACCAGCTTCCGGCCCAGCCTGGACCCTGGGCTCAAGGTGGCACTCACTCTGTGCCACCTGGCCTCAGGGACATCCTACAGGAGCATGCAGTATGGCTGGAGGGTGCCATACAACACCATCAGCATTGTGGTCAGAGAAGTGGTGCAGGCCATCATCGAAGAATACAAGGAGGAGCTCCTCCAGTACCCCTCCACTGAAGAAGGATAGAAGAAAGTTGCAGAGCAGTGGTATCAGAAGTGGAACTTACCACACACCGTTGGAGCCATAGATGGCAAGCACGTGGCCTGCAAATCTCCAGCCAACTCGGGGTCCACTTATTTCAACTCCAAGGGCTTCTTCAGCATCATCCTCTTCGCCATGGTCGATGCTGACTACAAGTTCATGTACATCGTTGCTTCAGGCAACGACTCATCTTCAGATGCCCAGGTATACAACGCCAGTCACCTCAAGGAGGGGCTGGAATGCAACCTCATCGTGGGCTTCCCAGATCCAGAACCCCTGCCCAACGACACACAAGATGTGCCCTACTTCATCGTGGGGGATGACGCCTTCTCCCTCACAACCTACCTCATGAAGCCCTCCACCTCCAGACTCCTCACCCGTGAAGAGAGGATCTTCAACTACAGGCTGTCCAGGGCAAGGCGGGTGGTGGAGAACGCCTTTGGCATCCTGGCCAACAGGTTCCAGGTACTTCTCACCACCATGCAGCATTGCCCAGAGACCGTGAGGAGGATCATGGAAGCTTGCTGCATCCTGCACAATCTCATGCGCACCCGCTACCTAGTCTTGCAGAACAGGCTCGTGGACCTCCAACAAGCCAATGGGGACATGGAGCCTGGTGAATGGAGGCAAGGGCGAAACCTGATCGACACTGAGGATGTGCAAGGCCCCAAAAGAGCCTTACATGAAGCGAAGAAGCAGCGCAACCTCCTGAGAAAATGGTGCAACTGGAGCAGTGGAGTGGCAAGGCAGGATGGTAGATGCCTAGTGGATGCTTCCTTCATGTATGTTTGGTTGGCCTACAATGAACAGGGCGTTTAATAAAGAGTTGTGTTTATGTTGACATGTGTGGATAATTATTACATTATTATTGATAATAAAGGGTCGTAGGTGTGGCACCTGGGAGGGTGGACCATGCAGTCCCACTATGCTTGCACTGGAGGTTTATCTATCCCACAGCTATTACCCATCCCACAGCTATCTTAACCCATCCCACAAGCATGCAAAGGCTTAAACAATTTCTAAAAGTTTCCAGCAAGACTTTATTTAAAAAAAGAAATGAAGCAAGTGTGTGAATCAAAAATAGACTTTATTAACAACAAGCTATAAGACAAAAACGAGTCTCTGGCACTCCTCTTGGTCGCTCAGTCTCAGGGGTGAAGGGTGCAGGTGCTGTGGAGGTGGCTGGTGCTGGAGTGCTTGTCATCAGCTCTTCCAGAAGCAGAAGCAGCAGAAGCCTCAGCCCCAGAAGAGCGAGCCCGTGCTGCAGAAGCCCCAGGAGAACCAGAGTGAGGGCCGGGGAGCGGGATGGTAGCCCTGTTCCTCTTGCCAGGGCTGGCAGCAGATGGCTGAGGCTTGCTGTGCTTCCGCATGGTTGTGGGGTTGCTGGCTGGCAGGGAGGCTGGCAGGAAGGCTGGCAGGGAGGCTGGCACCAAGGCAGGAACCAAGGCTGGCAGGGAGGCAGGCACCAAGGCTGGCAGGAAGGCTGGCTGGCAGGCAGGCAGGCACCAAGGCTGGCAGAAAGGCTGGCACCAAGGCAGGCACCAAGGCTGGCAGGGAGGCAGGCAGCAAGGCTGACAGGCAGACAGGCTGGCAGCAAGGCTGGCAGGGAGGCTGGCAGCAAGGCTGGTAGCAAGGCTGGCAGGCAGACATGCAGGCAGGGCAGGCAAGGCAGTCGATGTGTCTGGCAGCAGGTCTTTCCTCTGAATGGCGACCTGCTTCCGAGCTGCTTCCGTTATATCCACGGGGCTGATTCAATGCATCCTCCCCGCATGCGCAATTAACGCCAGGCATCCATTAGGCTTCCGCTCTGCATCCGCTCTGCATCCGCTCTGCATCCGCTTCATCCGTTCGGCGTCCATTCTGCATCCGCTGTATCCGTTCTGCGTCCGCTTTGCTGAGGTCCCCTGGAAGCCTAGCGGATGCGCCATCCGCTCCCATCCGCTGGGCTTCCGTTCCGCATCCGCTTTCCATCCACTCTGCGTCCTCCCCGCGTCCGTGTTATCTGCTCCGGTTATGCAAATTTTTGCCCCTTTTGAGAGCGGATAACAACGGATGGAACATTTTGCTGTGTCCTTTTTGCATCCGTTGGGCAGTGTGACATGGGCTTAAGGAACATGAGCAATAGATTTCTGAGCAAACAAGGGTACAATGATCATATACATTGCTAAAAAGGTGCTAACTGAATAATGTAAAGATAAAAGACAACGTACTTTAAGAATCTTAATACTTTACTTCAAACATCTCAAAGTAAAGTCAGAATCAAAATTAATTTTAATCCAAATATGTATCTGTAAACTGCATATACTACTTAACAGGTGAATAAATAAACAGCAGTATATTGGCTGGTACCATAGTTTCTAAAACAAAAATCCAAACTTACACAGCATAGCATAAGCATCATGAAATTAAAATTGTCTTTTGGATAGCTTTGTGGCAAGTCAGTTTGCTAGTTTGTAATGTTTCCAACATTAGGAGGCTGAGGTTGCATTGCTAAGGCTGGTGTTTCAATCTATATCTTGTCTGTCTTATAAATACATTTTCTGAAAACCCTAATTGACCAAAGCCATAATGGCGAATAGATGTCAACATCTATGGGCCCATTATCTAGTGAAGATCCTGGCATAGGGAAGATTGAACTTGGAAAATAAAAGGAATAAATGTAAAGGTCATACATGAATGAATAAAAATGTCATATGTCTGTGAAAGTAATAGTTCTGAACAAAACTGATTAGATGTTGTGGAATGAACCAGATATGATGAAGGTGTAGATCTGACTAGACAAAAATGACTAGAATATGCTTTATGTTTTGGAAGACATTTGGTCTGCAGACTAGTATAAGTCTACTTGCCTGCTGACTTCAAAGATGCCTTCACTGTGGCTCTCTATAAAAATAACAGAAGAAAATTAGACTGAGGAAACTAAAGAAGTATTTCACTGCTGTCCATCACAAGCAAGATCTTTGTTCACATTCTCCCAAGCAGATTTGTCATTGCCTTGGCAAAAGTGTGGCTTTCAGCTAAAATAGAGAATACCAGATATGATATATACCATGAGGCAAGTCTAGGAAAATTGTATTGAGAAGAACAAGCCTTTTTTACTGTATCTTCATTGACTTGACAAAGGCATTTGACACCCTGCCAAGGGAGGCTCTCTAGATTATCATGAGATATTATGAATGCCTAAGGAAATTTGTGAAGTTGATTCAACTACTGCATGATAGAATAAGAGCCATGGTGGTGCAGTGGTTAGAATGCAGTATTGCAGGTTGCAGACTGCTGACTACCAAGAGTTTAAGTCTCCCTGGGTCAAAGTTGCTTCAGGCTCCCAGTCTTCTGAGGTTGGTAAAATAAGGACCCACATTGTCGGAGGCAATATGCTCACTGTTTAAATTGCTGAGAGAGGGCTGTAAAGCATCGTGGGGGGGGGGGTATATAAGTCTAAATCTAGTGCTATAGAATGACAGGACAGGTTCTTTACAATAGTGATACATCAGCTGCACTTGCCATTTTCAATAGGGGTAAAAGAGGGTTGTGTGATAGCCCCAATCCTATTCAATCTCTTTTTCACTTGCATGCTGTCATGTCTTATCCATAGTCTGAAGGAGGAAGTGTACATCAAATACTGATTGAATGATGCTCTTTGACCTTCATTGCTTGAATGCATGGACAAAGTACCTCCCCAGTATTCAAAAAAACTTATTTGCAGATGACTGTGCACTCCTAGAGCACAAATACAGTGATTTACAGTTGATGCTGAACAAATTATCAGAAGTTGCTATGCTCTTTTCCTACCAGCCTGAACAAGACTAAAGTATTCACCAGCCAATGCCAAATACCAAACTTGTAGAACCCCCTACAAAATCATTGTTGATAACATCCAGCTGAAAATGTAAACAGCTTTGAATACTTGGGGAGTGTTATTTAGGGCAATGGATTTTTTTGAAAGGAAATTAACTCCAGGATCAGCGAGATCAGCCTGGCACCAGGGCAGCTGTGAACTGGTAGTCAATCATATATATCTCTACATATGTATCTCCACAAAGCTAAAAGTCTACAGAGCTGCAGTGATCTCACTCTCTTATATGGATGTGAGTCCTGGATTCTACCAAAGCTTCATCAAACAACTGAATAAACTTCATGTGAGCTCTCTACTCCATCTTTGGCATCTTTTGGCAAGATCATGTCCCCAATTTGGAGGTCTTGGATCTTACAGAGTCCCTCCAAGATCCAAGACCAGATCCCACCAGCACAGAATCCTTGATTATCAGAGCCGGATAATCTGATCATTAGATGATCAAAATGAATAACTTCTATATGCTTTTCCATTTGCTCTACAGTGTACTGGATCTGAGCAGAGACCTTGAAGTTAATCATGCAAGCACTACAAACCATACACCACTAGGACATTCAACTTAAGGAAGTAGAAGCTACAGTTGCTGACAAAAGACACTGGCAAGACCTGTGTTATGAAGCCCCCATCGACTTTGAAGACAGGTGCCATCAAAAGCCAATAAAAAGTCCTGAGCAGCTTCACACAATAACACTCAAAGTTACCACAATATTGAACTTCCAATGCCTATATTCCGCTAGACTCTGTGCTTCCAGACTGGGATTGCAGTCACTTCAGCATCCACAAATGAACTTCCTAACAGTGCATCTTCTTGCAGGCACATGGAAAAGAAATACATATGAAAGCAAGACTGATTATTTCGGATGAAAGACTTAAAAACAATTAGTGTAAGAATACAAAGGTACTAAAATGAGAGGTACAATGTACTATATAGTTCATGTTCAAATAAACATGAAAGAAACATAAAAACTGAAAGAAACAACAGTGAAAGACTGAAAAGGGCAAGTTCTGTGTAAAAATGAATGGGCAGTTGAAATAAGGAAAATATGTGGAAGCTTCTTGGGGGAAAAAAGATTTTAAAAAGTGCCAAAAAAGTGTGTGATGTTTTGCTAATAGAAGGTATTTAAAAAGAATGCGTGGTGCAGTGATATTGAAAAAAAGGCTTTGGACATAAAACAACAAGTGCATATCAAATAATTATTACAAAAAATAAGTATAAGGTGCTTTTGATGCTTGTAGAAAGAAAAACTAAATTGCTGGCAATGTAGCCAAATAGAACAGGGAACAATTAAGATTAAAGGAGTCAGAGAAACCACAGAGATTTTCCTGAAAATCAAATATGGTTTTGGAAGTAGGTGAAAAAGGCTAAACAAAGGATTTTTCTGTACCATTAAATTATATGAGCTCCAAGAAAGGACCCCAGAAAAAAAAGGCACTTTGGTGGGTTTGTTGGAATGGGCAGAGATAGCTTGTGACAGCTAGCATCTGGAATTGCAATTCACAAAGCAGATATGTGATTAGCCAGAACTGCCGCCCCCCCTACATTCTGGATCAGATGAAGTTTCTGAATATTCTTCAAGGATAGCCCCTTGGTAAATGCATTGCAATACTCCAGATACGAAGATAAGAAGTGATTAATGTACCCATGAATGATTCATAGAAGAACACTGAAATAAATAGACAAATATTTTTTATATATAAAGTTTTTATTTTTACAACAAACATACAAACAAAACATAGAAACATAAAACCGTCTTTCAATTATATTATTTTATATATATATATATATATAAATTATATATATATATATATATTTTTTTAAGTTTTCGCGGGTACTTACATGAATGCATTTCAGCTTCCTTCGGATATTATCCCACGTCATTGTAATGCTTTTAAAGTTGTAGCAACGTTTCAGCAGAATCTCATTTGCTATCATCAGGCTTCTGTATGGAGTTTGTATGTGGGTCAGGGTCTCACAGCCGTTGGTTTTAAACTTGAGGCTAGCCTATTGTTGTGCCAGGATGTTTTTTTCTACATCCTGATTGGTTGGGAGTCTTGGTCTGTGTTTATTGGACTTGGAGTTTGTTTGATTGGTGTTTCTGGTTTCTTCTGTCTGTTTTGTGGCTTTGATTGGCTGGCAACACTCTGTTCCTGTATTGGAGGCTTTCAGTGCAGCTTGGCTTCGTGTGATAGGACGGCTGTTATTTATCAGCAAGCTAGGTTTCATCTGGATGCCTGGTGGGGGGGTGCTTGAGCTGGAAGTATCAGAGGGAGTCTGTTTGTGCCCAGGTGTTTGCCTGGCTTGTGGTGTGGAGATCTTTCTATTTGAGAGTGCAGGCTTCCAAATGATTGACAGTCTGGTGGAATCATCTCTTCTATTCATGCTTTCAGGTCTTTTTTCAATCTCTATGGCTTCTCTGATGATTCTGTGGCTGGGGTTTTCTATAGTGGCTAGGGTTTTAGTGCCATTGAAGTTGATGTTGTGACCTGTGGTTTTCATGTGTTGGACTAGTAAGGAGGTGTGTTCCAGCTTTTTTATTGCATTTTTGTGTTCATCCAGGCGGGTACTTATTCTTCTATTGGTCTGTCCAATGTATGTGGCTGGGCATGATGCACAGGGAACTTCGTATATGCCTTGGTTTTCCAGGTCAATTTTGTCTTTGGGGTTTTTAAGGATGGCTGCTATTTTTTTGTCTGTTTTGAAGGCAGTCTTGATGTGATGCCTGTGTAGTATCTTACTGATTTTATCTGTGGTACCTCTTATGTAGGGCAAGACAACTGTTCCATAGGTCTGTTTATCTTCTAGGTCTCTGTTATGTCTTGGTGTGTTTTTGTGGATCAAGCTGGTGATTTTGTTTTTGTGGAAGCCATTGGCTGTACTAATACTTTAGTCAGGGTGCATAGTTCAGTCTTTATATGTGTCTTGTCTGCCAGGCGTTTGGTTCTGGCAATTAGTGTTTTGGCCACAGAATTTATCTGTGCTGGGTGGTGGTGGGATTGGGCATTGAGGTAGCGGTTGGTGTGTGTTTTCTTCTGGTATACGGTGTGTCCCAGTGTGCCATCTGTTCTTTTGTAGATTAGTACATCTAGGAATGATAGTTGTTTGTTTATTTCCATTTCCATGGTGAACTTGATTTTGGGGTGTGTGCTGTTTAGGTGTGTTAGGAAATTGTTTAGGTTTTCTTTTCCATGGGGCCAAATCACAAATGTGTCATCGATGTATCTTAGCCACAGTTTGTGTTTGTGGGTGGCATTAGCCAGGGCTCTGGATTTGAATTCTTCCATGAACAGGTTTGCAATGACGGGTGACAGTGGTGATCCCATAGGGGCTCCTTCAATTTGCTTGTATCTTTGTCCTTTGTATATGAAATATGTGTTGGTAAAGCAGTGTTCTGTTAGTTCCATGAGGTGTTTAGTTGGTTGGTATTTATTTTTGATGATTTCAAGAGTTTCTTTTATCGGGACTTGAATGAATAGTGAAACCACGTCGAAACTTACAAGCAGATCTTCTTGTTCCACGTGTAGATCTTTGATCATTTCTAAGAAGTGGTATGAGTTTTGTACATATGAAGCTGCGGTTTCAGCATGGGGCTGTAGTTCTTTTACTAAGTGTTTGGCTAGGTTTTGTAATGGTGCTCCTTTGGAGCTGACTATGGGTCTGAGAGGTATGCCTTCTTTGTGTATTTTTGGGAGGCCGTATAATTTGGGGCATCTAGAAGATTTTTCTCTTGGGATGATCGTCTGTTGGATTTCTTTGCTTATGTGGCTGGTTATAATTTTCTTCTTGGTTAATTTTTCCAGATATGTGGTTGGGTCTGTGTTTATAGATTTGTATGTGGAGTCTTGGAGTAGGTCTGTCAATTTTTTTTTTGTAATCTTTTCTGTCCATTACTACTGTGGCATTCCCTTTGTCTGCTGGGAGTATTATAATGCTGTTATCATTTTTCAGGGTTTGTAGCGCTCTGAATTCATCTTTTTGCAAGTTGTTTTTCTGTGGTTTGCTTGTGCATAAGATGTTTGTAACCTGGTGTCTTATTCTGTCAGCTTCATCTGTATTTAATTTGGTTAGGCTGGATTCTACTGCACATATGATGGATTCTGTGGGGATTTTTTGGGGTGCTATGGCATAATTGAATCCTTTGGTTAGGACATCTGTTTCTATTTTTGTGAGTTCTCTGTTGGAAACGTTATATACTAATTGTTTCAGGTGTTGTTGTGAGTTGTTGGGGGTTTTCTTGTCATGTTCTAGTTTCTTTAGTTTCTTTAAGAGTTTTTCATTTTTGTAAGTGGTTTCAGTTTCAGCTGTAAGTTGTTTTATCTTATCCCAAAGTAGAGGGTGGATTTTGCTGCTCAATTCTAGGTGCAGTGCTAGCAAATCTTTGTTTAACTGATCCAATTAGAATCTCTTACTGTGAACCTCGTTCATGAGTAAAGCCATTTCTGTTCTTTTCAGGATACGTTTAGTAGCTGCTGTGCTGTGATGAAATGTTAATTTGAAGCAGGTTGGTGTTACATTGTTGTCTCTGCAGCTGCGTAGGAATTTCAGGTCACATAATATTCCTGCTCTTTTAACTTCCAGCTTCTCATAACTTTTGATCTGGCTATTTATTTCCTCCCCGTAGAGGTCAGATATTTGTTTTTTTAAGTTTTCGCGGGTACTTACATGAATGCAGTTCAGCTTCCTTCGGGTATTATCCCATGTCATTGTAGTGCTTTTAAAGTTGTAGCAACGTTTCAGCAGAATCTCATCTGCCATCATCAGGCTTCTGTATGGAGTTTGTATGTGGGTCAGGGTCTCACAGCCGTTGGTTTTAAATTTGAGGCTAGCCTATTGTTGTGCCAGGATGTTTTTTTCTACATCCTGATTGATTGGGAGTCTTGGTCTGTGTTTATTGGACTTGGAGTTTGTTTGATTGGTGTTTCTGGTTTCTTCTGTCTGTTTTGTGGCTTTGATTGGCTGGCAACACTCACAGTAAATCTACGCTTAACAGTAAAAATTAAAATTAAGTGTTATGAAACTAATTGAATCTAAGCAAAAAGGTAGAAATTCATATTCTAGTGATAGAGGATTAAAATCTCCTTAGCTTCAAATTGATAATACTTTACATTTTTAATAGAATTTTAATTGCAAATTATGCAGAATCTAGAAGTTCTTTCTCTCATAGTAGATATTAATAAACATTCGTAACTTTTTACGGTGTACAGTATAAACTACTTTTGCACAGCTCTACTCATAGCAATAGCATTTAGACTTATTATACCGCTTCACTGTTTTTTACAGTCCTCTCTAGGTGCGCCCAACAATCTGGATCCTCATTTTACTAACCTTAGAAGAATGGAAAGCTGAGTCAATCTTGAGCCAATGAGAATCGAACTGCTGACAATTGACAGAAATAGCCTGCAATACTGCATTCTGACCACTGCACCATCAGGGCTCTGATGGCACCTCTGGTTTAATAATTAAAGTCCCTTGTCCTTTCCTCCTATCTCTTTTCTGGTAGGAAGAAAAAGGAGCCAAACTATCACAAAATAATAAAGAGAACTTTCAAAAACATAACTGTAATGAAGCTTCCCTTTTGCAAATATGAATTTATCTACAAGTTTTGCTAAGTTCTATTTAAACATAATTGTCTCTGGATCCATGGTATTTATACCATACAAATGCAGCAATATAAAGTATGGTACTATGATAGAACCGGTGGCACATGTGCCAGAGGTAGCACGCAGAGCCCTTTCTGTGGGTATGTACGCCATTGCCAGCTTCTCTTCTGCCTGATTTTCCAGTTTCTGGCACTCCATACACATTCCGGTTTGGGCACTTGGTGCCGAAAAAGTTCACCATCACTGGTATAGTATTTCAAGACCATTAGTAAAATAATAACTACAACTACTATTGCTAAGATTAATTACTATTACTAAAATTAATAAAAAATAAATATTTTTCACTCATTTCACTGTGACAGTAAAAATCATTTTTGTTATTACAATGAGAGAATAAATATAACTAAGTGAAACTAAAAGCACCTCATTGAATAATGTCAGGAAACTTTGCTGTGGTGTGATGATCCGGGGCACAAAGGCAACACTGTCAGATAAGCGATAAGAGTCCCTTTATTATCTCTAACTTTGCCCCCAATGTCCAGATTATCTTCTGGTTGGAGGAAAAACTCAACCAGCAATAGCCTTTGACTGTAAAAAAATAAGTCCAAAACATGAGCAACACAAACTGTAAATTAAAGTCCAAACAAGCCAAACTGAAGTAATTAGTTTGGCAGGGCAGGAGCAAGAATCTCAGGCTTGAAGGCACGGCAAAACTCACATGGTTGGGAAGACACCAGGAACACAGATAAGCCACAACAACGCAGGATAAATTACTTTACTCCCAGCAGCCTGCTGCACACAGCCTGCCTTTCTGATCAACTGTCTTCCCAGCTGTGGCTAATGAAAGGAATCAGGGCCCTCTCCTCATTTGTAAGCCATGCAACCCACATTGTTCCCTTCTCCATTCCTTCTTGCGTACCCTAGGATGAAGAGGGGGTGGGCCTGTTTCTTCCTCTGAACTTCCTCTCCCTTGTTCTATCTCTCCCCTGCTCTGCCCAGCTGGACTTTGCCCTTTCCCAGCCTTCTCCACAGCCAATGGAACTACACTCCCATTCCCTGTCAGCTGTCCGACTTCCTCTCTGGATTCAGACTCCGACATTGGACAGGGGTATGACATGTGGATTCACATGGTCTAAGACTCGTTCCAACTTTTGTACAGATGGGGACATGGTTTTTTTAAGTACCTTTATTGGACGAATCCAAAAGTATGCTAATACATATATATACAAACATACATATACACATAGACAAAATATATGTAAACAAACTATGTGATAGTTTTTTGCATATAGAGAAAATACAACATAGTGATATTTTCTTCTTTCCTCTCTAACCAAAGACTCTCATCATGGTTTCAGTGCTCTAGTTATAGGAGAAAGGAAGTGATTATTTGCATATTTTCCAAGGACTGGAAATTTATTTTTTACAAAGACCATCTGTTGGCCATGGATCACACGTTGGGAAATCCTGATGTAAATAATGATACTTCAAATAGTGAAAGTTGAAACCTGAATAAATAACCCTGCTAAACCCCCATTACAAGGTATTCAGTCGTCCACCCCCAAAACATGTACATTAAGTTGATTTGATCCTTTAATTAATATAACATTGCTGGAAAGCTTACTAAGTGAACCAATCTGCTGTTGAGTAAAAGTTGAGAATCAAGAATGTATTAGTAGCGCTCTCATCATTATGGGTGCTATAAAGTGCATTACAAACTTAATATTATAAGAAATTCCCTATTGATGAATATCATTTTACCATGTGGTCTATATACACTGCTCAAAAAAAAATAAAGGGAACACTTAAAAAATATAATGTAACTCCAAGTCAATCACACTTCTGTGAAATCAACTGTCCACTTAGGTAGCAACACTGATTGACAATCAATTTCACATGCTGTTGTGCAAATGGAATAGACAACAGGTGGAAAGCAGAGGCAGTTAGCAAGACATCCCCAATAAAGGAATGGTTCTGCAGGTGGTGACCACAGACCACTTCTCCATTCCTATGCTTTCTGGCTGATGGTTTGGTCACTTTTGAATGCTGGTGGTGCTTTCACTCTAGTGGTACCATAAGATAGAGACTACAACCCACACAAGTGGCTCTGATAGTGCACATTGGCTCAGGTATTGCACATCAATGCGAGCTGTGGTAAGAAAGTTTGCTGTGTCTGTCAGCGTAGTGTCCAGAGCATGGAGGCGCTACCAGGAGACAGGCCAGTACATCAGGAAATGTGAAGGAGGCCGTAGGAGGGCAACAACCCAGCATCAGGACTGCTACCTCCGCCTTTGTGCAAGGAGGGACAGGAGAAGCACTGCCAGAGCCCTGCAAAATGACCTCCAGCGGGCCACAAATGTGCATTTGGTTGCTCAAACGGTCAGAAACAGACTCCATGAGGGTGGTATGAAGGCCCGACCTCCACAGTTGGGGGTTGTGCTTACAGCCCAACACCGTGCAGGACATCTGGCACTTGCCAGAAAACGCCAAGATTGGCACTGGTGGCCTGTGCTCTTCACAGATGAAAGCAGGTTCACACTGAGCACATGTGACAGACATGACAGGGTCTGGAGATGCCATGGAGAACATTCTGCTGCCTGGAGGAGAATCTCCTCCAGCATGACCGGTTTGGCAGTGGGTCAGTAATGGTGTGGGGTGGCATTTCTTTAGGGGGCTGCACAGTCCTCCATGTGCTCGCCAGAGGTAGCCTGACTGCCTTTAGGTACTGAGATGAGATCCTCAGACCCTTTGTGAGACCATATGCTGGTGCGGTTGGCCCTGGGTTCCTCCTAATGCATGACAATGCTGGACTTCATGTGGCTGGAGTATGTCAGCAGTTCCTGCAAGACGAAGGCATTGATGCTATAGACTGGCCCACCAGTTCTCCAGACCTGAATCCAATTGAGTACATCTGGGACATCATGTCTCGCTCCATCCACCAACACTACATTGCACCACAGACTGTCCAGGAGTTGGGGGATGCTTTCGTCCAGGTGTGAGAGGAGATCCCTCAGGACACTATCTGCCATCTTATCAGAAGCATGCCCAGGCATTGTAGGGAGGTCATATAGGCAGGTAGAGGCCACACACACTACTGAGCCTCATTTTGACTTGTTGTAAGGACATTACATCAAAGTTAGATCAGCCTGTAGTGTTTTTTTCCACTTTAATTTTGAGTGTAACTCCATATCCAGACCTCCATGGCTTGCTAAATTTGATTTCAATTGATAATTTTTATGTGATTTTGTTGTGAGCACATTCAATTATGTAATGAACAAAGTATTTAATAAGAATATTTCATTCATTCAGCTCTAGGATGTCTTATTTTTGTGTTCCCTTTATTTTTTTGAAGCAATGTAGATAACTAAGCCAATAATTTCTTCTAAATTAAGGCATATAAAACCAGTGAAATAAAAGAAAACACACACACACATAAGTGGTGGTATTCAATTTTTTTTACTGTGGTTCTGTGGGTGTGGCTTAATTTGTGGGTGTGGCTTGATGGTAATGTGACTGTGGGCATGGCTTGGTCACATGACCAGATGGGCATGGTTTTGTGGCCATGTGACTGGGTGGGCATGTCTTGGTGGCCATGTGGGTGGGTGTGGCCAGCTGAACATATGTCCAGCAAATTTTATTAGAATGTGCAGGAATGAATACATTAATGGCCAGTTGCTTAGCAAGTGTTCTAATTTATGACTGATCTCCCCAGAGCTACTTGACCTGTTTTGGAGTTTTGACAGACACACACACAAACACACACTTCTAACCCTGCTATTCCATGCTACTCTATTCTATGATTCTGTAAGGATCTCCTGCTGGAGGAAGGGGTTGGACTAGGTGACCTCTGAGATCCCTTGCAGGCCAGCCCTAGATTGCTGTGTGCTTCAAAGAGTCTTCTGAAGCCAGGGTTTGTGTCCTTCCTTCCTCTCCTTTTTTTTCTCTCTCCCTCCCTCTTTCCATGTATCTATCTATCCATTCATATATCTCATTCATGGTCTCCTTCCTCCCTCCCTCTCTTTCTTTTTCTTTGTTTGTCCCTTCCCTTTCTTTGTCTTTCTTTCTCTTTTCTCTTTCTTTTCTTTCTTGTCTCTCTCCCTCCTCTCTCATTCCCTCTTTTTCTCTTTCCCTCTCTTTTCTCTCTCTCTCTCTCCCCTCCACCCCTTCTCTCTGTGTCTCTCTCTATAGGTCTCTCCCCCCTCTGTATCTCTGTCTCTGTCCTTCTCCTTATCTTCCCCTCTCTTCCCTACTCTCTCTCTCT
>BLBF01000010.1:9641564-9663724 GCA_015471245.1 Laticauda colubrina
AAAGAAAGAAAGAAAGAAAGAAAGAAAGAAAGAAAGAAAGAAAGAAAAAAAGATAATTTCCAATGATAGAATTATTTTCCTCCTTTATATTTCAAGTTCTATTCAGGATGCGGAGGGAAAAAATTACAGGTTAAGCTACTGAACAACTGGCAAATGTAGCCCAGCAGGAGGGCATACTATTCTTGGACACTTGAAACAGCTGTGTTTATTTTCAATGTCCAGGATATAACTAAAGCATTATTTCTTTTTGTTTCAGAAGGCAACATTTTTTCCAGAATACCTATCTTCCTCTAAGCATGAATTTCATTGTTCTGCTTGTCTAGCAATAACAAACAATCTCTCTATGTATGGATAGACGGACGTGTGTGTATAAATTATATATACATTCTCTTTTGTATGTGCTGGTCTAATTCACTACTTACTCTCCCTCAGTTTATCTATGTAAATGAATCTGACCAATATATGCCTATTTGGAAATTATTGGTAGTTCCACTTAGTTCAATATTTCGGTTACATGTGGGTTCCGTTATTCAAATTTCTGAGTAAATGGGCCCTAATCTTTGGAGTTGACCACACTCAGATAAAAACCGGAATAACTGTCCTTACTTGATCACTATTTTGTGTTTTATAAGGAAACTTGAGAAATGAAAATAAAACCAACTTATGCAGGAATCCATCTGTCCAACTTCAGCTACAGCTGTCAGTGGGAGAAAAAAAGTAATTTAATGAACTCTATTTGTGTTTCACTAGAATCCATATCACAAAAAGAATCAACTAACAGAGAGGTGGGGTGGGGGAACTACTTCACTACCTAATAAATTTTATTTATTAAAATATTTATACTTCACTTTTCTGGCTTAAATAAAGGCACAGATGTACGCAAAAACATAACATATATGTTTGCTGTTCCATAATCATAACTTAAGATCTGAATTTACTGCTGTACCCAGCCTTGTATAACACATCACAGTAAGCCAAGTATTAATTGCACAACTTTAAAAAATAAACTTAAGAATGTTTCAAAGTGGTTTTTTTTGAACCCCATATAGCCTATCTATATAATAAACTGATATATATATATAAACAAGAAAACTCTGTAAGCCTTTGATGGCATATTTCAGGACTGATTAAATAATTATAAATGAACATATTATGTTCTAATTTGCAGGATTTATAAATACATTTTCAGCCCAACCAGACAATGTGGGGTTGCTGGTACCCTATGTTGTTGTTGTTGTTAGTCACAAAGTTGTGTCCGACCCATCGCAACAATGTTCCTCCAGGCCTTTCTGTCCTCTACCATCCCCCGGAGTCCATTTAAGCTCACACTGAATGCTTCAGTTACTCCTTCCAGCCATCTCATTCTCTGTCGTCCCCTTCTTCTTTTGCCCTCAAATCATTCCTACATTAGGCTCTTCTCCAGTGAGTCTGGTACCCGATTAAGGTCTCAAAATTCTAACTAGGATTAGGATGAAAGGTGGTATAAAGATATACTGATTAAATAAATAAAAATATATAGAAAGTACATTGCACATAATTATGATCCCTGACTAGCCTAGAAACAGCTTGAAAAATCTAACTGGATATTTTTAGGCAGCTCTTGACTCCCAGCAAAGAAAATATACAGTTAATTGTTCTGGTTTTATTTATTTATTTACATATATTTATGGGTGCCTGTCGCACAAACAATCTCATAATAATATCTTCTGGTATCAGTTAACAACCGAGCTCCAAAGCCCATAGCAAAAAGACATATTTTCAAAGTTTTCTGGAAAGTAACAGGATCAGGGCCACCTGGAACTTGTGGGAATGCTTTTCCAAAGAGAAAGCGCTATGGCAGAGAAAATGGATTTCTTAGATTCCTATAGATCAGAGGTCTCCAAACTTGGATTCCAGGAGTTGAAGTCCACAAGTCTTAAAGTTGCCAAGTTTGGGGACCCCTGCTATAGATGATACTATTTTTCCTAAAAACCAGAAGGAAACCCATCCTGTCAGGTTGGTAACATGGACAGGGACAATTGGGGACAGACAGTCCTGAAGCTAATCTTGCCTTAAGCCATGTAGGTCTGTCTTCACAAGGAGAGATGGGCATTACACAAGAAAATGTAATCCTTCCAAACTATTTATTAAATATCTGTGTCAACAATCTCTTAGAAATTCTTCAAAAGAATGAGTGTTCTTTCCATAATAGGTCATTCCCCATTGCTGGAGTAACTTCTGAACAAACTGCTGGTGGTGAAGGAAAGCTTCATAGAAATAATAGAGATGAAACAAGCATGATTATATCATCCCTTTCATCTGGCCCCTGCACTCTGCTGTATTAGACCTTAGTCTAGACTCTGCCTCAACTTTCCCAAGGGCCATCTGCATGACAAGAAGATAATTATGGTATAGATACGGTTTCTACCCAAGTGTTAGATCTTAGCGTAAAGCATGGATGACAACAATGGCCTGGGACACCTGTCATTGGATTTTTTGTCCTCCTTTTTGTATTTGGGAAATCTGAGTCTTTTCCAGGGGCAAAATACATTCCTTAATCCTTGTAGATATTTAATGACTCCATTTTACCCCTTAATACTCCTGAAGTTTTGTGCTTCCATTCACTTTTGGATTACAATCTCAACAAACTATGAGAAATCTGGTGGAACTATCAAACCTTCTGAAGTGCACCACCCTCCCCTTCTGGAAGTTGCAGTCCAACATCTTAAAGTTGCTAACATTGAGAACACTGGTCAAAAGTGTGCATCACATTTAGAAAAAGCCCTTCTAAGGGAGCTGATACACTCACAACACATACAAATGACTTATAATTAATAAGTTAATAACATTTCAGTTAGCATTAAGTTAATTATTTAACTTTTCTGATTTCATATGCCGCCAGCCACATAAAGGCACACAACAAAGGTGTTTTTGACTTTCTTGTTTTGATCAACTGTAATATTTTCACATTCATCATAAATTTATCATAAATCTGTTCCTCTCAGAATTTATTTTACTCCCTAGCCATGGAGGTTATGAGAGGGGGTAGAAGGAACAGAAAGAGAGAAGCCAACAAGATTTAAGAAAAAAAAAATCAATTTTTCTGTTTTTTGTTTTGTTTTATTTGATTTAATGCTGCATCAATACAGGATTTATATGTTTTTATACATAGGGAACAGGAGGAAGATTTGATAACAGGTACAGATAACTTGCGATGAGACCAAGCAGAAATCTACTTATTTGACTAATAAAAAAAACAAGCTCAGTGATTTGTAACTGAATAGCTAAAATGAACTCTTGTGTCTCCAGAGGTCTGCAATATGATCTTCACAAAAGGTAGCTTGCCAATTTAATTGAGGTAGCAGTTATTTAATTTTTTTATAGACAGGTATAGCTTTCAATAAAACCACATATGCCTATAATACTGCAATGGCAGATGCGGCTCGATTATTAGAGATGGGCTCGAGGGAATATACACAACGGATCTTGAAATTTGTAAGCAGCTGTTTAGAAGGGGGGAGTGAAACATTGAACACATACACACATGTTCCTTAAGTACAGTGATGTTTTGTTATTTTACTGCAGGTATGTTACAGAGATAAAATTCAATAACTCATTGAATACACTTTCTTGATATTTGTCATTAAAGTACAAATATATCTGTCTATCATCTATGTATTATCTATCTATCTATCTATCTATCTATCTATCTATCTATCTATCTATCCACTTCAAGAAACAATATTTCTTGCCTTAGTGATTTAGTTTAATTATGCAGAAGAAGAAAAATGAAAAAAAATGACTCAAGAGCAATCAAGAAGGTGTAAGTTTATATAAAGCAAAGTTAAAAGTGCTAATGAATCTACTCCTTATCTAATTCAAGAGAGTAACCACACATGCAGCCATGAAATTCGTGTCACCTCCTGCTTTTCCTCACATGGGAATTTTTATGGCATCAGCATGATAAGTATAATCCTTAAGAGAAATCTCAAACAAAAACAAGTAAAAGCCTACCAATTCTGATAGACAAAGATAACCCTTGAATAAAACTTCACCATGATTTTGGTACAAAAAACATATGTTCACATATTTTTTTTTAAAAAAAGCTGGTTCTGGGACATAAAATTTAGTTTTAAGCTTCGATAACTTTGTGTCCTAAAATGCTATTAGCTGAACATCTCTGTGGTACTCACTGTAACTTTGATTTAGGGGGAGGGGAGAGAAAATTTTCATATTTTAACTATGTTTCATGAAATGAACTACATAAAGTTACCCTTGAAAAGTTTGGGGAAGTGATAACTAGTTCCTTTGCTTTGTATTGGGTATCCTTAAATCTGTGAGCCTTGACTCACTAATCAACTAAGTGATTTGGGGCCAAAATTATGGGAACTCCTTTGCCCCTATGAATGTCAAGTGTCATTGAAACCCGTTACATTAATAGCAATCTAATAATCCAATATTGATGGTTATCCAGGACAGGTTTTTACAATACAAGGGTTGGTTATGTTGCCTATTGTTAAATATGATAACTTCTTTTGTTAATTGCTTTACATGTCAAATAAAATCTGTTCAACTCAATTCAGTTTTGATTTTATACAGGGTTGTTGTTTGTTTGGCTATTGAACCCCACAGCAATATTTTTTTTATTAAATGTTGTCCCATATTCCTTGTCTTTCAGTTTACCTCATTTTTCAAAAAAATATTGTCATGGTTAATCAAGGATTCCAAGGAAGGAAAAGATGATTCCCTTGTCATCTGTTATTATCAGTATGTCGTTTGGGTGTGTTAGCAAATTTTACTACTAATGACTGGTTGTTTGTCGCTGAACTTGCAAAAGAGTCAAGGTTTTCAGGAATTGAATTCTCAGTCTAAGTAATTCTCTTTTACAGAATTATTGCCAGAAAAATGTGCCATGAAGGATTTGCTGGGGGGAGGTGTGGCTAATGAAGTAATGAACTACTTAAAATGTTGGTAGAAAAAATATACAGAATTATTTACATAGACCAGCAATCTTTTCCAGGCTACTTTACTGTTTGATTAATATTTCCCATACTGTTTCATTGGCAGAGTTATGTGTATATATTCTAAAACAGTCCATTTCATCACTAAATCTATATTTCCTTTTACTCCATGTATAGAGGAGTCTTGTTACAAGATATACAGACTAAGCTTCACCATAAATAATGTTTGATGCACATCATAATAAAATGCTAAATTAACAAGCTTTACTCTAGACTCAGTATTTACAGTTATTTATACATTTCCTGGTGAACAGTGCTCCAGGGTTCGAAAATGTGACCATAGCAATTAACATGCCATATAGCCTGTTGATATAGAAAGGGCTGCATATTTCGAAACTAAACTGCTATTATTACTCAGGCCACTATAAAGACTAGGAACAGCAGCAATTACTGTTTGCAGTGTGTCCAGATTTAACTTCAGATGGTCATCTACTTCCCTTTTGCTATTCAATTGCCATTGTTTGTCTTGCCCAGAGGAAAAGGAAATAAGAGTCTTTTGATGGTAGATAGAACCAATTCTATGACCTGCTAAATCATTTAACAGCTGAATTTTTCAACTAAAAACTAGCACTTGGGTTGCGGTTGGTTTTCCTTCTCAAAAAAGACATTTGCTTCTTTTGTGATTCTTTTTTTAAAAAAAATAAGACTGGAAGCATGTTTAGATGTTCTGGGAGCAATTTTCAGGAATGTTTCCAATAAATTCTATAGAAAATGAATGAATGGATGAATGGATGGACGGATGAATATGATTGGGATCAGGCCATTGCTTCATTATTGGAAATCATTTGACAGATCAATGTTTCTTCACCCTGATAAATTTAAGAAGTTTGGATTTCAATTCCCAGAATTTCCTAGTCTGAAGAATTCTGGAAATTGAAATCTGTGCATTTTAAAGTTGCACTTGAGAATTCTTGACTTCAGTATTGCATTTTCCACTTATTTCTGCATTTTTGAAACTGCATATCCAGAGCAGAGCAGGTCTGCCCAACTGATCTTTAGGAGATCCCCAAAGGCCTAAGCTGGGTCAGATCCAGTTAGCCTTCGGTTGAATAACTTTCCGGTTCCATCTCATAGTTTGGTCCTAAAATGTCACTGCAAGTATTTTTCCCCCCTTCTTCACTGTCAAGTAAAGGAATTTACAAAGAAAGGGAGAGAAGAGAAAGAAGTCACTGTAGCAATACATATGATATTCAGAATGGCAAAGCTGTGACACTTGATTGTTGAGTGACAACTAAGAGAACAAGAGAATGGGATAATGTAAGGACAGAAACCACTTTGAAACAGGTAGCATGACGATGAATTAGGAATATTCTAGACCTAGGAAAGCTCTAGATCTACAAAAAACACTCCTACCATTCACTACACTACCAGGAGCCCTGGACAACAGGAACCCAACTTCCTAAGCAATAAAAATTGTCCTCTCACATATCCCATAACTAAGAGAACAAACATAAAAGATATCTCTGGAGATTCTCAGTCATCCAGGTCATGGTTGTCCCAAAGGTGCTTTTTCAAGAGACAACTGGACTTTCTGTTTTCTGTTTGAAGAGTTTTCGCTTCTCATCTTCATCTCTTAGCTGAAAAAGCTTCTTGAATGAGAAGCAAAAGAAAAACCAGAAAGTCCAGTTGCCTGTTGAAAAAGAACTTTAGGGACAAACTTAAAAGATGTTTCACATATTTAATAGGACACATTGCTTCATGCTACAGTGAAAACATGAATTACAGGTAGTCCTCATTTAGTGACAATTGAGACAACTCAGAAGGACATGGTCACTATGTGAAACATTGCAGCTAGGTTTATGATCTTATTTCAACTTTGCTTTGCTTTGCAAACCTATGAATTGATCACCAGGTTACTGTATCACCATCATAACTCTGAGTGATTGCTAAAAAAGGCAGGTACTAAATGAGGACTACCTCTATAGATATCCATGTATTGAAATTTATATCTCTGAGCAGATTTATGTGCTTGCAACAGTTTTTGAGACCAGAAAGAGCTGCAAAAAAGAACCTAAACTTTCTCTCCCTGTCCCTTCCCTCCAACATCTGGTAATGTTTATTTGGGGATTCAACAGATCTATAAGTAAAGGTCCAACCTGTTCAGCTTTAACAAGAATAACTTCTATTCATCTTTCAGATCCTCTCAAGATTTTTCCATATATAAACCTTTCACTTTTTTTCTTCAACATTTTGCTACAAATTGAAGATGTCAGATAATCCTTACAAAAACAAAAACACCACCTTTCTTTCTCTTACTGTTGAAGTTATAATACATTTTGCCATATTGTAGTAACAGAATGTTAATATACATTGGCGTTACCTAATTTTTTTTCTGTTTTTTAAAACATTTCATTGGATAGGAAGTTGAAGTATTTCTACATATTTGAAAGAATGATGTTAAAAAAATAAGGCACTGATTATCTTTAACCTGTAATAAATAATATACGTTTTCTTACGGTATACTTCTACAAATGCCAAGGCTTCAGTTTGCTAAAACAAAAATAAATATTTCCAGATTTCACATTCATATGATTTAAAGAAAGGAAAAGTCTGAATGTATTTCAAGTTACATTGCATTGGGTTCTAACGCTGGATAGATCCAGGGAATCAAAATATTTATATTGCCAAGGAAACTAAATTCTGCATGCACAGAAATCAGCATAATCCAGAGTTCCCATTCTTCATTTCATCCACAAGTGAACCAACCCTCAACTATAACTGTGATGGAATAGATTCTCGGAAGAAATTCAGGATGCCATGGGCCAAATCCTAAATATGATGCAGAATAAAAAATGCATGGATCAAAATACTCTATAAATATGTAATTGGGTAACCTAGAAAAAGAGAAATGAAATGTATCTAGGCAGAAAGTTAGGAGTTCATCAAGATTGGTCAGTCTTGACAAATCTTCCCAAATGAGCAGGATCACTTTCTTTCAGAAGAAGTCTGGAAAAGTCCTCAACTCAGTTTGGGACAACTTCTGGATCCTCCATTTGTCTGTGCAGTCTTTTCAAAGGCAAGAAGAGATACAGGTAGTTCTTGACTAACAACCAGTCGCTTAGCAACTGTTGGAAATTACCACAAGGTGTCCCTGAGGGTACTTGCTACCCAGTTCTGAAGTTTTGATTGCTTCCCCCAGATCATGTGACCACATGTTGGGTGCTCAACAACCAGATTGCATTTTATTTTATTCTGTTCGTATACCACCTTTTGGTTAGATAGTGTCATTGATGCAATGGACATGAATTTTGGCAAATTCAAAGAAACAGTGGAGGACAAGGGGGGCCTGGAGGGCGATTGTCCATGGGATTTCAAAGAGTTGGACACAATAAATGAACAAAAACCCCGCCTTTATTACTTTTACAAGCAATTCGAGGCAGTAAACATAATCAATACTTTTTCCTCCACCTATTGTCCCCACAACAACAGCCCTATGAAATGAGTTGGACTGAGAGAGAATGACTGGCCCAAAGTCACTCAGACAGCTTTCATGTTTTTAGGTGGGACTAGATCTCTCAGTCTCTTGCTTTTGGTGTCTTAACCACTCGACCAAATTGGCATTTACAGCTGTTTGCAGCCTCTCATGATCATGTGATTAGATTTTATGATGGTTCTGCAAAAAAAAAAAAAAGCTTCATAGTAAACCACTGGTGTGTTTAGTGACTAAAGTCATTAGTCCTATATAAAGCACCCTATATAAAGCGTAAAGACCACCATTCATAAAATAGGGTTGGTGGCATGGGTGACCTGATTTTATCACTGTTACAACCATAATGGATAGCTCCATTGCATGGAATTTCATGGACTATCTGTACATTGCCGGAAATGGAGCATAGAAATTGAACTCTTTTATTTAAATCTAGAGTACAGCTTTTGGAAATATCTGGATTTTTGTCACGTATCTTGTAATGTATGACTACTATGCAACTTTATTGGATAGCAACAATTACATACATAGATTTATGTCTGAATCCTATTAGCATTAATGCATTGAAGTGGTCTTAGGAGAGGAATGGGAAGAGGAATGGGAAGGGGAAAAACACTTATTAAGTAGCAGTCAACAGTGCTAACCATGATGGCCTTGAAAATACCTTTCTGGATTCTCTGAGTTCTTGTGATATGACTGGATGGGAATGAGAAGAATGGTAGTTTTCTTTCTATTGTAATGGCTATTTCCAAAAAGTGATACTTCTGGGTTTTGTTTTTTTTACATTTCTTGATTTTGTTAACCATCTTGTTTTAACTTCTCTTGAAATCCCTGTACATGGACTTCTGTAGGATATGCTGGGTTTTTCTTTTTCTTTTTTTTCAAAAGGTTAGGCTTCACTCTGATCATGTCACACACTTGCACAAAATGCTGAGACTTGCATTGTATGCAGTAAAGCTGTCATAACTTGTTTCCCAATCCCTCATTCCCACTATTGGATACTTTGGTTATTATATGAGGACAACACAGGATTTGAACATATTCTTGAGAGATCTCCCTTTTTAACTTCATGCTCGCTAGCTGATGGACAACAAACACACAAGCTTAGAAATGAATGGGGAAGTTCTAAGAAAGGTCTGCCCTGAGAGACCTCACTTAACAAACATTCAAAGTTTACAACTGACTCCCCCAAAAGTTACTTAATCTGTCACTGAAGTTATGACTGCCCTATTCTCTCCCCATGTCACATTTTGGAGCTTGGCAACAGGCTCAACAGCCTCCCAAAGTCATGATGGTTTGCAACATTTTTTGCTGATTCATAGAATTCTTGTCAGTTTCTTCAAAAACTACCCATTCGGGAGAATCGATTTGCTTAATGACCAAAGTGGTTTGCTTAGCAATCATGTAACTCATTTCTGATCATCATAAAAATGGTCATAAAATCAAGTTAGGTCATGTGGTGGCCCACTTAATGACTGCAATGACTTATTACCAAAATTGCAGGCTCAATTATGGTTGCTAAGTCCGGTGTGAGTCTGGTTTCCATTATGTCTTAATAGGTGGGGAGCTTTTACTTACTATTGTACTGATGAATTTACTTTTAATTTGGTTTCCACTTTATACACTTCTCTCTCTCCTTCTTCCTCTCCTCCCTCTCTCTGTTTGCGTGTCTGTCTGTTTCTCTTTCTATGTGTGAATCTTACTGAATTATTTTGAAAGTTTCAAAATATTCTTATAAGCCATCCTGGAACTGAAAGGCATGGAATCCCTTTTTCAATAACCAGGGAATTATGTTGTGGTGATGGTACCAGCAAAGATACAGTTAAAAGTAAATTAGAAAAAAAAATCATAGGCTTTAAGTTTATCATGGTAGCTAAATGATCTCCACTGTCACACTTGGATATCATTCACTGAGGAATAAACACTAGAATTATTTTCTTAATGCCACGTTTGTGGCCTTTTTGAGGACATTTTGTTGGATCATGCTCAGGCAAAATTCAAACAGACAGAACCCTTTATTTGATTCAACAGTGATTAAAAATGGAATGTAGACTTATATTTGTTAAAAATGATATTAGGCTACCTTCTAAAAGCCAAATCATCACTGACTGAATTTGACCCACGTGCCAATGTAAGTCAGTTTTAGAAAAATCAGATCTGTTTTAAGGAACTTTGTGTTTATTGATGGGAACTTATTTCTCATCAATTTTAATTTTGTAGTTGCTTACTTTAATGGCTGGGCTTTATATGACCTTACTATTTGGCTAACATCTTGTTTTCTATATTTTGCAGCAGGTGATTCCTATTCTTAGATTATTATTATTTTGCCCCTTGGCCATTTTCCAGGAATGTTTGAGTATGAGCTTCTCTCCAATGTAAATTAACAGTGTTGAAAAACATCCAGCCGCTTCCTTATTTTGAGGACAATCAGAACTAAGTTGGTGCCACGGAAAAGATTGCTTCCTCAAACATCTGTTTCAGGGATCAGTTATACACTGTTGAACTTTAACTGACACTATCATCTCATTGTGGAAAAAAAAAGTTATGAACAATTTGGATACTAGGAATGGCAACTACCGATTGCCATGTGTTTACAGAGCAGGTTGTAAAGTCATTAAGATTTCATGAACATCAGAAAACAGCAGTATCAGAGGCCAGGAGAGAGAAGGGGGAGGGAGGGAGGGGGAGAAAAGAGAAAGAAAGAGTGGAGAGAGAGGGAGAGGAAGAGAGGGAGAGAGAGAGAGAGAGAAAATCAATGTATCAGCTACTGATAAATGGCACAACATTCAGTAAACTAGATAAAATAGTTTAATAGCGGGAGTAGATATCAGACAATATGGACTGACGTAAAGAAATAGAGGAATACAATTCTTTTATAAAAAGCAATATTGTATTCTGCTGTTACACAAGGGAAAGTAGCTTGTACATAAGATAGAAGATTAGGAGGCAGTTGTAGAAAGACTGTCTAAGAAGCTATTTGGCTAAAATCAGGACCTTATAGACAAAGGTATCATTCAGAGGATAAATCTCCTTCACCTAGGTAACAATACTTGTTTCACAGAATGACTCACTTTTGCTGGGAATTATGAGAGGCACTTATCCTCAAGTATATTTACAACAACATATGTCCGGAAACAAAAGGAATTATAAGTTAGCTCAATAAATGAATAACATCTTATGAAAATGGTGCAGAGTAGCAGCACGAAGGAATACATGAAGCTACAATGAAAGCAAAGTAACTTAAAATATGAAAATATACTGCATGTAATCCTTTATTGCAGATGACGCTTATTTTGGAAACAGCCCTTTTATTTTAATGAATTTCAAATGCCACAAATCATTTAATAGACTGGTTCTATAAAATCACGAATGGAGAAATGAGGCTCCCACTGCACTTTTCTTTTTTTTTCTTTCTTTTGCACATTCAAGAAATATAAGTGATAGTTTTAATCCGATCTGAATTAATCTGATAAATACTCCCCCTTTTTTAAAAGGAAAAAGAAAGAATTAAAAAAATCCTGCAGAAATGACAATCAGCTACCATCCAAACCAGTCCCAAAACCACATCCAATAAAAAAAACAGCTCCCCCTCCCCTAAATTACAGCTTATTCTACCTGCAGAAAGGAAGCATGTCACCAAACTTCTCCTCCTTTCTTTTGACCCTTAGAAACCAGATACAACAGAGCAAACCTTCCACAGGAATTGAAAGCTTTACACTAAAGCCACACAGCATTACATCGTTCGCTGCCAAATCTATCTGCTCCAAGCATTTCAACGGGCACATTCCAAAACTGTTTCCATTGCTCTGAAAAAGCTGTAAGTTTCTTTTCCTGGGCAATTCCTTCCAGAAAACAGGGATGAATTATATTTGAGAACACATGCAAGCCCATAGTTCTTGACCAAAGCAGTCTCACGTCTCATTTCCGCAAATCTCTTGCTACCGATCTGGATAGAATGGATAGAATATCTGAGTAGGCTGGAGAATCAAAACTTGCAAAAAATGAACAGATGCACAAAGGCACTGGAATGCCAGCTCTGAGGAAACATTAATACTAAGTATGTGTACTTTTCAAGACGAGGTTCTATTTAATGACTTGGACTGTTTATATTTTGCTATGCTTAATTAAGCAAAGTAGCTGAACTCACCTACCCCAACCCATTTCAAAAAACCTCACAGTTTCTCTCTGCTGCTAAGAAAGTAATCGTCACGATAAATTAGGGAAGAGAAAAAAAAAGCTACGTGGCTCTTCTCTCTTTAAAATACATAAAGTTTGAAAAGGGTAAAAAGGGGTAATTTCTTCCAAAGTAAGCATCTGTTTCTTTGGGGCTGAAAGAAGTAATCAAATAATACAAACAATAACTTCCTTAGAAAACAACAACTACGGAAGAGAGAGAGAAGGAAGGAAGGAGAATAAAGTATTCTGAGGAAGTAGTAAAACTGGATTGCAGGACATACCATATATATATTTTATCTTTCAAGAAGCTTAATATTTAGCTCCTGATAGAAATATTTGATGAAGGTACTCTCTCTGGAAATTTAAAAGTATGCAAATGCAAACTACATAGTGGCATGAACACACAGAAGCTATACTTTTGTTTTACATTGGCATTTTATTATTTAATTAAAATACTCTTATTTTTCTAGCTCGCACATGTTTCCCTTGAGACGATTTTTCTGTTAGCCTGCTGGCCTTGACTTCCAGCCAAAAACAATTCAGAAACAAAAAGAGACAACAAATCATATTTTCACAGACATTTTTATCTCTCAATAGAACCCTGTTTTCACACAATATCCGACAGACTCTATGGAAATTACAATTTATTGTTATAGCCATCCAAAAGCAGTATGGCTTAAAAATGTCCACTGCTGCCTCCTACAAATCCTGACAATGTCTTAAGTTGAACTATTCATTGTCCAGGAATTGTCATTGGGCAACAACAGTGTAAACTTTTGAATGAGACTGATAAACAGTTCGCCAAGAGTACACCAGAATATCAACCTAGAAATCAACAGAAATCCAGAAAGTAAGAGAAAAACAATTTAATGTTTCAAACACGATTGAATTATCCTTGAAGATTTTTTGAAAAGACACGATATAAAGATAGATAGTACATAAAAATGGGATCACCTATTACTTCATATCATCAACTGATTCTTACCTGATGGCAACCTTGAAGATTTGAGTCTCGTCCATATGATGAATAAGAGCTTCTTTCTGTTTTACCTGTTTCAGAGGAGATAGAGAAGTATTATCTGATAAGACAGTGTCCTTAATCTATTTTATAAAAAGCCTCTCATCTTTAAACCAGTTTAATAGTAATTACATTGCTACCGTCTTTGGTCTTGGTAAATATATTTTGAATCCACATCACCACTGAATGGCACATGTTCCTCATCTCAATATCATAATTTTCTAACCACAAAAGACAATCAGAATTTCCTCAGATGATGAGCTTCTACCCTGTTTTGAAACTCAGGAACTTTATGCTTCTGCTCATGACATGCAATTGATGAAATCCTCTCAATATTAAGGATGGTAGCTAGGAGAAAAGTTCATGGCTGCTTATACCTCAAAATGAAAATAAGGGGCAATCCACGATAGACCTCCATTTATTTTGCTCAACCTGGCCTTCTAGTCCTTTTGTGAACTCCAATGGCGTACTGTTCTTGACCATTATTCTTCGGTAGACCTGTGCCATAGAACTTCTAATGCGCTTTGCTTTAAAATATCTTCACTGCTTGCTACGATTACATTTCTAATTGGAAACGCCATTCAAACCTCCAGAATAAATATGTGAGGCAATCATTTTTAAAGGAGGAAACAGAATCTCTCTTTTCCTTTTCTTTCTTACCCCTAAAAACTGTGTGAATTTATTTTTATGAGCACAGCAGGAAGGTTAACCATGTCGTGACCTGACCATAATAATTCTCACTGATTACACTTGCAGTCACCAGTGGGGTCAGAGGTAATAAATCAAAAACTCCAGATGGTAAATTTAGCAAAGAAACCCCTCACAGGTCTGATTTTTCACTCTTTCCTAGTTGAATTCCCTATTGAATGACTTGATCTCTGCAGCTATGCTCCAGAAAGAGTATTTTATATTAAAATATGTCACTCTCTAACAATATTTCAACTTTCTCGGAATTGTAGGAGACACAAATAGGCTGTGATATTTCATGCCAATTCTGGTATTTCCTGCATGCTCTTAACGTTTTCTTTAAAATGTCAACAGCACACAATATAATTGGATACGGACATTGTGAATCTGATGAAAATGAAATAATTGTTATTGGATATCAAAAACAATGTATACTCCCTCCATAACTTTTGGTGGACAACAGTAATGACCCTTGGGTGCCCAGATCTAATATAATGCAAAGTTCTGGTTGTTTCTGCAATCAAGCATATAATAAATTGCAATAACTAGCTACATATAGTACAGTACATTACCCCTGTAAATGAATCATTTAATTACTATCACATACTTTGCAAAACCACCTTTACTTTAAAGGATATTATTTTATTACAGAATATTATACTCAGTCTGGTTATTATTGAAATACAAGGTGTAAGAAAAAAAGATTAACATTTTAATTTAATATAGAACAATAGTTTAATAAACTAAACTTAAACTTTAAAGTTTCTTAAATTGTCAAATTAATTTTTTTGAAAAAATGCTTTTAAAATTGTCTTGTCATAATAGAACACAAAACTACAAGTTGAATTTATCAAAAATACGACAAGTTGAATTTATCTATAAGCCCAAGGATATAAATGTGACCCATTTTTTTTTTTTTTGTGATTTCATAAAAAGGATCTTTTCCTAACCGTGATGAAAACTACAGAAAGGAAAGTAGAAATACTGAACTCACTTGAGATTTTGTGAATTATGAGTTAATGTGAGGGGGGGAAGAAGATGTCTATAAACAATTGATGAGACAGGAAACAAGAAAAAAATATCCTAAACAGGAAAGGAATAGTACAGGATTTACTTCAACTCACACCTCCAAGGTGAGTTTCCTCAAACTCAACCAGGCAAAAATACATTTTAATGAGGAGATGGGTGAATAAAGCTAACAAACCCAACCTACTGAATAAAGAACCAGGCAAATGAATTTCATTTACTATGTGAGTACCTGTCCTCCTCCTCCTCCTCCTTACTATCGTATCAGATACAAACTGTCTCATTTTAATTTCGGTGGTTAAAAAATATTTATCTAGATGCAAAAATAAAACGCACTGCAAATTACAAGTTGTCAGGGTTAAAAATCTACTTCTATTTGTGTGGGGGAGGATAAGAGAACAGCACAGACATGAATCATTCTCAGTAATTTGAGTGTTTCCATGACATCAATGGGCACTCGTCCAGGACTCTGTCGAAGCTTGTGAGGTACCAAAGAGACACAGAAAGCAGCAGGAGATTGACTTCTTTTTTTTTAAGGATTATGCTCCTTGTAAAGATTTCATCTGTAGCATCCATTTTTACCACCAGACAGATAGCTTTGGAGATCAGGAATGAACATATTTCATCCTGAGAGTGTAAGCCTTTAACTTTATTTTTGTACCCCAATCCAACCAGGAACTTGTCTTTCCTTCCAGTTAAGAACAGAATAATCAAATTTACATGAAACTCTTTAGGGACATAGAAGGATGCGTGTGTATAGCATTCGTATAGATGCACTATCAATTGTCATTGTGAAATAAGCTGACTTTTTTGGGGGAGATGTCATTTAATTCATGGAGGGGAAAAAAAATCTCCGGAGGGGAAAAAATCATTTAAAAACCAGCTACTTTCTTTATGTTGATTTTCTGCTTAAAACTCACTAGCATATTTGTTTCACATAATAAAATTTGGCAGCGGCTTTCTAAATACTGTCTGTGTGCATAAATTTAACACACACAAAAAAAACAAGCTCGCTTGGAATATTTATACTTACTTTGCTGTGTCCATCGTTCTCAGGTATTACAAGAAGGCAGCAATTCTAAATGTGCATTTGTGGGCTAGGATGCTATAAATTGTGATTTCTTAAAGGGATTGTGCATGAGGGTTCAGTTTTTAAGGAATCGACAACAATGTAGAAACTCGACACATTCACTGCGGAATTTTCGAGACAACCTTCTAGTACCAGAATGCGGCAGCCGCTGCGGATATTTTTTGGCACAAAGACAACAGTTCCAGTGCCAAGCCCCATGGCTACGACTACTCGAAAGAGGCATAAGGGTAGCATTAATCGCTCAAGTCTTTTACTGCATGGAGTATTGCTGTCCATAGCTTTTTTTTTTTAAAGCAAACCTTAAACGTACCAGTTAATAATATGCATACAAACCAAGAAAAGGGTACTGTTCTATATCTGGTTAGATTCACCATCACTAGGACCAATATTGCACTGACTGCTAAATACAAAAAAACCCCCAACAACTATGTTGTGATAATCGAAATAAAACTTACAAGAGAAAATGACCCAAACAATGACTTACTATTATACAAGTGGGAACCCTGAGAGTGATTCAAAGGAAATGCATTATTAATTATACTAATACCTTTTTAAATAAATAAACAGACAGAATACACACCAGCCAAAATACACACAAAGAAAAACAAAATGAACTGCCAAAGCTTTTCTCTAAGGCATAATACACATACAGACACATAAACACCCAAGAAATAAAACAAGAATCTCCTCTGAACTCAGTTGCTTACTATGCAGTTCCAAGCATCTGAGATTAACTGTAATCAAAATGAGGAAAAGGAAGAAATAAAAAAACAACCAGCACAAAAGCATTGTAGCATTTCCAGTCAGTCCATAAAGAAGCCAGTTCTTCTTAGTAACATCCTCTGAAAAATTAACTGAATTAACCCCAAAATTCAACTCCTCTAACTCTCACATAACTTTTTTTTCCTCCTTTTGTTCTGAAAGAAAGGTCAGCTTGTCTTCGCTCTACCAATAGATATCTTGCTTCTACAGTTGTTATACTCTTATATTTTAAACTTTTGTGACAGTTGGATTCAAGAGGCATAGTGACATATCTTCAGATATAGATTGACTTCAGATGGTTGAGGAACATTTATATTCACATTCTTAGTTTCACAGCAATGGGACTGCTTCTGTCTGGGCCTAAATTGCTTATTTCATTGCTAGGGATTGTTTATGCTGTAATTTTGAATTGCTAGGCATTGGGGGCGGGTGGAGCAAAGAAAATCCATGGGGAAGAAATAGAAAGGGTAAGTTTTATGTTCAGTATCAATACCTTCACCCACTGAAGTGCCCATCATGATATACGTGGGAGATTTATGCTTGGAAAATAAGACAATCTTGTCTTCATATCCTACCTATAAGGCAAGAAGTTTTAAAAATAAAGGTGTTACATATACTGAATAATAGTTTTCTATAAGATATCTATAGGATGTCTATCTATCAGTTCTCTCTAGAGTGACTGGAATGTATTTAGGAAACATTTCAGATTTATTATTTCCATTTCTATTCCTACCTTACTTCCTCATGGGTAAACAATGTATTAAGACATATAGAGGGATTAATAAACCACATGCACCGTTCATTCATTTCTTCATTGATAGCTCTCCAGTGACCTTTACAATTTTATTTTGACAACTGCACATATAACCTACTCATGTCTAATTCTGCTTCATTGTTTAGAGAAATCATGTCTATTATTAGGGCTCTCCTCGTCTTTTGTGGTAATAAATGGCATACAGTAATAGAAATGCAGGCAACATAGATCTGCCTAATTCATTGGGAATTAACCAAATAACTAGGTCTCCACTACAGTCTAGGTCATTACAAATAAATAACCCCCCCACAAGGTTAACCACTTGTCAAACTTAGCATGTTGCCTGATTGCAAGCAGAAAGTTTTACTTGACCTGGTTAAATGGGTTGTGTGAACATAGCCATTGTGAGTTTCATTAATGAAACATAATCTAACAATTGTGAAGTATAAATCCAGTTTCATGGCATTATGGGGGATCTTCATTTGTTTGAAAAGAAAGCAATTGGGGACCTAGCATTTTTTCTATGACACTTAACTAAACTTGGCAGAGATCCTTTTCTTATGGAACCTTTTGAAGTATTTGACTGAAGCTTAAACATTCAGTACTAGACATTCATAAAGTGTGATGCACAAAAGGATCAAAGACTAACCCCAAAGGACTCTTACTGGCATTTTATAATAATATAAATTTGTTCCAAATTTCTGGTTTATTAAAATAAAATGAAGCTGCATATCAAAGAAATATAATATTCAACATAAACATAAAAAACTACCGAACACAGAAGCAAACATTGATTCAACTTAGAGGCATGATTAAAAAAAAACAAAAAACAAAAAGAGTGATCTTTCAACTATGGTTTAGCAAGAATGAGAATGTATAAAATAACCCTTCCTTTTCTTTTGTTCAGCTTTCTGCATTTTTGCCTGTGCTTTAACTTTAACTTTAGAATAACTATATGGGATGCACTGTTTATTACTATTGTAATCAGAAACTGTCCCAAGGAAATGTTTTGATACCTTGATATAAAAGGGGTTTATAAATGATGATATATTTGGTTTTAACTATAACCTATTAAAATTCAGATATCACAGAAAAACATTGTTAGGACAGAAAGAAAAAAAGGGAGTACAAAATGAAAGCAAGAGAACATACACCATTTGCCCAGATCAAATGTTGTGATATCCAAATCAAGTCATCACATTGGCATTTCAAATCAATAGATGGACCAGCAACAAGCAAAGGTCTAAGAAATTGATATGCCCCAGAGATACAGCAAAAGGCAAATGCGTATTATTTTCAAAACATGAAAAACTTTTAATGAATATACTGACATATATAGAGATGGATTGCTCCTAAAGAGACATTAAGTTGCCACTGTAATGTGCTATTACAATGGGAGATTATACAGTTTAACATACCACATCAGAAGATAAAGACAAAGCAAAGCTTAAAGGTGCACTTAATGTAAAGATCTTTCCAGATGGACAGTTTTTGGTGTCAGGCTGATTCAATGTTTCTGACATCTACAACTTGCAAGAGGACTTTGCAAACTCCTGTGTTGATTCAGTTAGCCTAAATAGCTGACTGAGGGCTTAGTCAGGACAGCATATGTGGCATAAATGAACATTTGTGCAAAACCTCGATATTGGTGGATGCTTTTATTTTTGAAGCTTTTTTACTCTAGCATACATTGTGATGCAAATCAGTCACAGAAACTGGTACTAGTGAAAATAAACCAGTGTTTGTTTGGTTTTAATCTTAATATCTGATGCACATAAGCCATCAGTCGTATCTTTAAAATCTGATATTTTCATCTAATTGTGCTTTGTTGGGTTCAAGAAATATTTTTCAACTTTGCCAAATGACATTCACTGTATGGCCATCACATTTCATTTTAACAGAATATATATATTGCATGAGATACTAATTTGTCTTTAAAATTATGGCCTTATACTATATTTGAATAGTTCAATTCATTCTTTAAAAAAATAGTCAGTAAACATTTCTTTATACACCATGCAGGAAATATTGTTTTATATAGCTGATACAGGAACTGAGAATACAAATGTAACTTAATTCTAATTCAATTAACTTTTTTTTTCCAACACATTTTTTGTTCCAATGGCCTTTGAAGAAATAATATTACCTTTGTGATAGATCTCTAAATTTGTTTATCTCATAGAAACTGCTTATTTTATGCAAATTAATCTCAATTCATTCAGATGGTCTTACATATAAAGAACTGCACACCATTTCTTACACCAATGATTTAAAGCAAATGTCTTGATATATCCATTATCAATTTCCTATCAATTTCAAAGTCTTCTTTTATCACAAAAACTTTTGTGCAGGTATAATGTAAGATGGGGTATCAAACTTGATTTCACTGAGGGCCGCATCAGAATTGTGTTTGATCTTGGGGGGCCCAGAATGGGCATGACCAGGATGGGTATGGCCAGCTCAACATCACTCATGTCGGGGGCACCTGTGGCAGCCGAAGTGCTCTACCAGTGAAAATGGAGCTCAAGAAGGCCACCTGTAGTCCTTGCGAGCTCCATTTTCTGCTGCAACAGCCGCCTGCAACCCTCTGCCAGCTCCTGAGCTCCATTTTCACCAGCAGAGGCACCACGGCCCAGTCCAGTTTCAGGGCAGCCCTGTGGGCCAGATCTAAGCACCCCACAGGCCGTATCCATTCCCTGGGCCTTGAGTTTGACACCCCTGTTTTAAGACAACATCTCAAACTGAATCAGTGAAATGCTGATTTTAAAAATCTACAGAAAAATAAATGAATCACAAAGGTTCTTTTTCAAAAGGCAACTGGACTTTCTTTGTTTCCCCTTGAAGACATTTCACTTCTCATCCAACAAGCTTCTTCATCTCTGACTGATTGGTGGAAGATGGAAGGATTTATATTCCTTGCAGTCATCTTGTCATTAACACTCTTTTTGAAAGTCTTTGAGGTCACTTGGAGGTTTATCTGTGCCCTCAGGTCATCTGAATAGTACAAATGGGTGTGGAACCTTCTTGGAATTGCTCAAACTGCTGAGACCTACGGAGATGTTGGCTTTGACATTTCAAAGGAAATGTAACATACTATATTTTTTTGGTTTTTTTTTTCTATTCTGCTTTATTATTTTTATAAATAACTCAAAGCAGCAAACATACACAATACTCTTTCTTCCTATTTTCCCCACAATAAGAACACTATGAGATGGTTTGTACTGAGACACAGAGTGACTAATCCAAAGTTACCCAGTCAACTTTCATGCCTTAAGCGAGGACTCTTGTCTTCTGGAGGTAGCTCCACTTCCAAGGTCTTGCTAGATGGCAAGATTTCAGGCAATGGACCTGGAGTGCTATTTCCTTATCTGACTTAGCGAGACAGATGGATGTTCTTAGGGAATGGCAGTCCTACAAATAACTAGCTACTGTACCAGGTGGGGATTTAAAGGTTATAACCTATACCTTGAGTTGTACCCAGAAGAAAAAAATGGAGTATGTAATTGGGGTGGTTATCATCAATAGAACATGCTACTAAACAGGTAGGATTTTTTTAAAATATTGAACTAGTTTCTGTCAATAATAAATATACAAACTGAAAGTGTTTGATAGAAACAGTATTTCAGTGGAAAACACATATCTGAGACCCTCCATCAGATTATTCATCTCAGAAATATTTTTGGGGGGAGGAGAATAAAAGGCTTTTTCCTTTTACACTTCTCACATCAAGAGTAAGTATCATGAGATTCCCTGATTTTGATTTCAAAAATCTCATTTGACCATGTCAAGATCTTGGATGAGATTCCAGCTATTAAGCAAGAAATCTCAGCTATGTTAACTTTGGCTGGGTTATCAGTGTATTTTTGGAAACAATTGTGCTCTTCTGCCTGTGGGTGATGCTTTAACAATAATTTTTCTCAACTTTCTGAAACTGAATTGCAATTCAAGAAAAAAAAAGAATCACTCTGCACAAGAAATTTATTTTTATTTTTAAAAAGTTATACCTAGTTAAAGGAAAGTAAATGTGCATGGGTTATTTTGAAATCTTAATTAAAAGAACTGGATTGGATCCAGATGTAGGTACACAGAGTGAATTATTGGACGCAGATTTTTAAAATTTCTGCTCCATTCACTGACCATATTTTGGGTTTGTCCATCATATCTGTCTCCATTTAATAACTAATTCCTTCAAATAAGTTGCTTTTTTATTGAGTAAGTAC
>BLBF01000010.1:9673724-9685278 GCA_015471245.1 Laticauda colubrina
TGAAAAAAGACCTGACAGTCTGGTGGAATCATCTCTTCTATTCATGCTGTCAGGTCTTTTTTCAATCTCTATGGCTTCTCTGATGATTCTGTGGCTGGGGTTTTCTATAGTGGCCAGGGTTTTAGTGCCATTGAAGTTGATGTTGTGACCTGTGGTTTTCATGTGTTGGACTAGTGAGGAGGTGTGTTCCAGCTTTTTTACTGCATTTTTGTGTTCATCCAGGCGGGTACTTATTCTTCTATTGGTCTGTCCAATGTATGTGGCTGGGCATGATGCACAGGGAACTTCATATATGCCTTGGTTTTCGAGGTCAATTTTGTCTTTGGGGTTTCTAAGGATGGCTGCTATTTTTTGTCTGTTTTGAAGGCAGTCTTGATGTGATGCCTGTGTGTATCATACTGATTTTATCTGTAGTACCTCTTATGTAGGGCAGGACAGCTCAAACACCCCCCCACCAAGCACCCAGGTGAAACCTAGCTTCCTAATAGATAACAGCCGTCCTTTCACACGAAGCCAAGCTGCACTGAAAGCCTCCAAAACAGGAACAGAGTGTTTCCAGCCAATCAAAACCACAAAACAGACAGAAGAAACCAGAAACACCAATCAATCAAACTCCAAGTTCAATAAACACAGACCAAGACTCCCAACCAATCAGAATAGGCCAGCCTCAAATTTAAAACCAAAAGCTGTGAGACCCACATCCATACAGAAGCCTGATGATGGCATATGAGATTCTGCTGAAACGTTGCTACAACTTTAAAAGCACTACAATGACGTGCGATAATACCCGAAGGAAGCTAAACAGCATATATATATATACATTTAGGATATTTTACATTTAATCTCAACAAGACAAAATGCCAACTTTATTCAGGAATAACAATTACACAACTAATGAAAAGGCTTATAGTACAAATTTCCAACGGAGTTGAACAATGACATATTTGATAATTCATCCAAAAGGTTTGAATTGGCATTGTCCAGCAGAGGGCATCCATAAGCTAAAAAGATAGTTACACTTGAGACCTGTTTGGGGTTTTATTTTGTTTTGTTTTATGCCCCCCCTCCATTGGTATAGGTATGGAAATGGAAATATGGGGAAAATTCTCACTTCATTAATAAGCAGATCACGGTAAAATGCATTGTGGGAACTAGTGCACCAAAATAGTTTTCTGTTTATGTGACACCTGTTTTCTTTAATTCCAACGAAGTACATTATGTTAAAGATTCTTTGAAAGTTTCACAGACTTTTTTTTTCATAATCAAACTTCATTTCCCTATTTTGCCCCCCCCCCCCCAAGATAATGTGCTTTGGCTCCCAAATTCGTAAGAAGTGTAACTAAAATGAATGTTAAATGTTGATAAAAGAATTCACAAAAGCTACTATGATATATCATAGTAGGAGGTGGTGCACTGAAGCTTCAAAATTAGCTAAGGTACAAGCAGATTGAAATCAGATTAGGTCACAGGGATGCTTGTTTGTTGATACAGCAAAGATACTAAATTTGAGATTTCTATAAGGACTGGTAGTAGCAAATGAATACTCATAAAAACTCTTCCCCTCCATGAAAACCTCACAAATTTTGTAGTTGGAGGAATCCTCTAGCATGTTTTTTTTCCTCTTCTTCATGACCTATTATTTTGTAACCTAGCTTAAATTAAGTCCATCAGATGTCTTAGATATTCAGAGAAATCTAAGCATTCTATGTAACACCATGTGTTAAATATACATTAAACAAAAGCAATAGTCTCTCGCTTTCTTACTCACGAGCAATCATACTCTCTATATAAAGCTGGAGTAATTTGTCTGTGAGTTCACTGTTTTGTAACCTGGTTTAAACTAAAGCTTCAGAGAAATCTTAAGTATCTTATGTAACACCACATATTAAATATATAACAATAATTTCTCTCTCTCTCCCTCTCCCTTTCTTTCTCTCTCTCTCTCTCTTAGTCACAAACATACATACACTCCAGCAGTGGAATCGTACCTGTTCCACTACAGGTTTGGTGATCGTGTGTGCATGCGTGCATACCTAATGTGCATGCCCCTAACGTGCACTTTCCCCACACCAGCTGAGGTCTGCAGTCAATCAGTTGAGAGGATAAAGAAGAGAAAAGTATAAGGGTGGGTGAGAGGGCTGATCCTATGCCTTTCTCTTCTTTATCCTCTCAGCTGATTGTTGGAGGCTTGTTTTACTACCGTTCGGCCGAACCAGTCCAAATTGGTAGTATATTAAAGTATAAATTAATTAAAACTAAACATTAAAATCTAAGGACACGTGTGGACGGTGGGGGTGGAGGTGGGATCTGTTGTTACCTGACCCACCACCTCCACTGTGCTCTTCCCCCACTGGGGTCCCAGTCCCAAGCCAACTGGGGGAGTCCCTTCTTTAGAACCTTATGAAAGGATAGAAGAAAATAAGCAGAAGAGGCCCAGCAATAGGATACCAAGACTTGTAAAATAGGCATTTTAAGTTACATGTAGAACATAATAAATAATACTTATTGCTTGGCCATGGTGAGTTGCAATGTTGCTGCATCAGTTGAAATGAAAAGCTTTTATTATTCCTAAAAACTTGATTTCAGAAACATTTGCACAATCTGTTAAGTCCAGACAAATTTAAATGGTTCTGACATACAGCCTGTTAGGGTCAGTGACAAGGATAATGCCTCCGTTTGTGGGTAAAATTTTGTGGCATATAGGTCACTCTCTTAAGGGGAATCAACTGTATCTTTCTTCTTTGCATTTCCACCACAATCCTTCATCCTGCAGCCTAGAGCTGAGAGTGAAATGCAAGAAAGAAGTCGAGTGCTCAAAGCAAAAATCTGCTTCCAGGACAATCCATTATATCTGACAAGTTAAATGTTCCATGCTACACCATATGGCATCAGAGCAGGGCTGATGGTGGAAGAGGAAAACTCAGCAAATGCATCACAATTAAGGAGTTTGACTAGAGACTATGTATGTGTATGTGTATATGTGTATGTGCATATTCACCCCTCAATATTTTAGAGATAGATAAATAGATAGAGACCCAATTAAGACACTCTGTATAATTTACCAGCTCATAGTTCACCAGAATGTTTTCTTTAATATTATAGCTACTATCACTTAGAAGAGGGTTCTACACAGTGGTGTGATTCAACTGGTGTAACAATTGCACGAATCAGCTTTGCTTTGCTAAAAAAAACCAGGAAATAAAGCAGAGGAAAGAGCAGGGGTGGGAGGGTGTGGGCCAAATGCTCACCGGATCTACCAGTTCGCCTGAACCAGTCCGAACCACTAGAAACCCACCACATGTTCTACATGGTTCCCTGCTTATAGATCTGCTACCAACTGTGGAGCCTTTTAATATGTCTTGATGCTACATGTATTATCCAGGAATAATAAGGATTAAATAGAGACTTCCTTAGATATTTGGTTGGTAACAATGAATTAGAGTAAGATTTAGATGTACTGTGTGCTCCTTGGGTTGACTGAGAAGAAATGGCTTCTCAAGGGAAATAAATTTGAACCCACTACCACAGGATAAAAGAATCTACAGTCTGATTCCGAGATGGAAACTAAACCTTACCATCTACTAGGAAGAAATGGCATCAGTGTCTTTAATTGGAGTCATCAAGCAGGTATAGAAGTACCTTGCTATTAGACTTCATTGTCTTATTATATTTGCTTGTAAATTCATTGTTTTCAATGATACAACTGGTTATTATAGGCAGATCACAAGGTTTATTGTTTCTTATGCATAAAGATTTGTTTTCAGAGCAACTAATTTGAACTTTCTGTTTAAAATTAATGGGTTAAGTACAATATCAAAATCAGTCAGTCAATGATAGAAAAAAGAATAACAGGAAGAATAACAGGAGTCCATCATATTATTTACAGACAACGGACTATTTAGGGCCATGTTCTAAATCAGTGTTCCCAACTTTTGTTGGGGAGGGAGAGGGAGAGGTGAATCGAGCCACATGAAAGATGGGCCGGTGTGCATGTGTGCGTGCCCAGCTCCAGTTCCAAACAAGCTGGGGACCCCTATTCTAAATGACCAATGGCCTTTTTTAAAACTCAATACAGCAAAACTCTCATGTTCTTTGCCCCATACCTAAATTATAAAATATTATTGGATGATATACTTTTTTGAGATGGGCAATATCTTCATCACACAAACCTTTACATAAGTAGACAAAAAGTGTGACCATTTTATATTGGGAGCTGTATTGTGTATTTTTGTACAGATTTTTTTTCTATCTGCAAATGAATTACTTGCCAATTCCAAGTTGAAGCCCATGTCACACTGAAACAACGGATGCAAAGAGGATGTAAAACGGACAAAAAAGCTTGTCATACGTTGGTTAATGTGATGTATCCGTTCTGTACTCACTGCCTCCATTTTGCTTCCTCTCTATCCGTCCAGCATCCGTTTATGGACGTTTCATCCACTCCAAATGTTTTGGGCTGCCTAAAACTTTTGCATGGAAAATGTATCTAGTTCGTCCATTCTGCATCTGCGACACATCCGTTACGCATCCGCTAAGCATCCGCTGTATCCGCTAGGCATCCATTGCGCATGCACGCAACTCCATCCGCCCGGACATAAGGAGGAAGCGGAACGGACGCAGAACAGATGCAGAACAGATACCTAGCGGATGCAGAACGGAAACAAAGCATTTAAAATGGAAAAAACGTTCGCAGAGGGGACCTATCTCGGATATTAATGATGTCTAGAGGATGCCTACAGGACACCTAGAGGATGCCTAGCGGAAAACCTATACTGCCTATAAAAAGGGGGAGCAACTCGTCTACATCGCACTTTCAGAACAGCAGCCCAGCAGTGCAGACCTCTGCAGCCTTCATTTGGCTCTTCCTCTTCCACAGCATCCAGTCATGTCCACTGTGGATTGTAACAAAGTCCTTTTGGCAGCCACCATCGTTCTGCAACAGTGCGAAGCCATCTGCACTCTCTGTGCGAAGCCATCTGCACTCTGCACCATCTGCACTCTCTGCACTCCACTGCGAGAAGAAAAGGAGCCACCCAAAAAGAGTCTGGGTCCGAAGATGGTTCCCCAGAAGAGCAGAGGACGGACTGTACAACAAGCTGATGGTGGAGCTCAGAAACGAAGACACTCAGACATTCCAGAACTTCTTGAGGATGCCTCCAGCCATGTTTGATGAAGTTGTGCAGCGGCTGACACCCAGAATGACCAAGGCAAACACCAGCTTCTGGCCCAGCCTGGAACCTGGGCTCAAGGTGGCACTCACTCTGCGCCACCTGGCCTCAGGGACCTCCTACAGGAGCATGCAGTACGGCTGGAGGGTGCCATCCAACACCATCAGAATTGTGGTCAGAGAAGTGGTGCAGGCCATCATCGAAGAATACAAGGAGGAGCTCCTCGAGTACCCCTCCACTGAAGAAGGATGGAAGAAAGTTGCAGAGCAGTGGTATCAGAAGTGGAACTTCCCCCACACCGTTGGAGCCATAGATGGCAAGCACGTGGCCTGCAAATCTCCAGCCAACTCGGGGTCCACTTATTTCAACTCCAAGGGCTTCTTCAGCATCATCCTCTTCGCCATGGTCGATGCTGACTACAAGTTCATGTACATCGATGCTTCAGGCAACGGCTCATCTTCAGATGCCCAGGTATACAACGCCAGTCACCTCAAGGAGGGGCAGGAACGCAACCTCATCGTGGGCTTCCCAGATCCAGAACCCCTGCCCAAGGACACACAAGATGTGCCCTACTTGTCCAGGGCAAGGCGGGTGGTGGAGAACGCCTTTGGCATCCTGGCCAACAGGTTCCAGGTACTTCTCACCACCATGCAGCATTGCCCAGAGACCGTGAGGAGGATAATGGAAGCTTGCTGCATCCTGCACAATCTCATGCGCACCCGCTACCCAGTCTTGCAGAACAAGCTCGTGGACCTCCAACAAGGCAATGGGGACATGGAGCCTGGGGAATGGAGGCAAGGGCGAAACCTGATCGACACTGAGATTGTGCAAGGCTCCAAAAGAGCCTCACATGAAGCGAACAAGCAGCGCAACCTCCTGAGACACTGGTGCAACTCCCCAGATGGAGCAATGGAGTGGCAAGACAGGATGGTAGATGCTTAATGGATGCTTCCTTCAGCCTGTCTCATCACACGGATGAGATTGGGCCATGTATGTTTGGTTGGCCGACAATGAACAGGGCGTTCAATAAAGAGTTGTGTTTATGTTGACATGTGTGGATAATTATTACATTATTATTGATAATAAAGGGCCATAGGTGTGGCACCTGGGAGGGTGGACCATACAGTCCCACTATGCTTGCACTGGAGGTTTATCTATCCCACTGCTATCCTAACCCATCCCACAGCTATTACCCATCCCACAGGTATCCTAACCCATCCCAAAGCTATCCTTACCCATCCCACAAGCATGCAAAGGCTTAAACCATTTCTAAAAGTTTCCACCAAGACTTTATTAAAAAAAAGAAATGAAACAAGTGTGTGAATCATAAATAGACTTTATTAACAACAAGCTATAAGACAAAAATGAGTCTCTGGCACTCTTCTTGGTTGCTCAGTCTCAGGGGTGAAGGGTGCAGGTGCTGTGGAGGTGGCTGGTGCTGGAGTGCTTGTCATCAGCTTCTCCAGAAGCAGAAGCAGCAGAAGCCCCAGCCCCAGAAGAGCGAGCCCGTGCTGCAGAAGCCCCAGCAGAACCAGAGTGAGGGCCAGGGGGTGGGATGGTAGCCCTGTCCCTCTTGCCAGGGCTGGCAGCAGATGGCTGAGGCTTGCTGTGCTTCCGCATGGTTGTGGGGTTGCTGGCTGGCAGGGAGGCTGGCAGGAACCAAGGCAGGCAGGAAGGCTGGCAGGGAGGCAGGCACCAAGGCTGGCAGGCAGGCTGGCAGGCAGACATGAACCAAGGCTGGCAGGAAGGCTGGCAGGCAGACATGAACCAAGGCTGGCAGGAAGGCAGGCAGCAAGGCTGGCAGGCAGACCGGCTGGCAGCAAGGCTGGCAGGGAGGCTAGCAGGGAGGCTGGTAGCAAGGCTGGCAGGCAGACATGCAGGCAGGGCAGGCAAGGCAGTCGATGTGTCCGGCAACAGGTCTTTCCTCTGAATGGCTACCTGCTTCCGAGCTGCTTCCGTTATATCCGCGGGGCTGATGCAATGCATCCTCCCCGCATGCGCAGTGAATGCCAGATATCCATTAGGCTTCCACTGTGCATCGCTAGGCTTCCGCTCTGCATCCGCTTCATCCGTTTGGCATCTGCTCTGCATCCGCTCTTTCCGTTCCGCGTCCGCTTCGCTGAGCCCCCCCGGAATCCCTGTGGATGTGCCACCCACTCCCATCCTCTCCCATCCGCTTCCATCCGCTAGGCTTCCGTTCCGCATCCACTTTGCATCCGACCTGCGTCCTCCCCGCGTCCGTGTTATCCACTCTGGTTATGCCAATTTTCAACCCTTTTGAGAGTGGATAACAACGGATGGAATATTTTGCTCATCCGCTGTGTCCTTTTTGCATCCGTTGGCCAGTGTGACATGGGCTTTAGGCCCATGGACAAAATACCTCCAGTCAGAGGTGGTGTTCAGCAGGTTCTGACCAGTTCTGGAGAACCAGTAGCGGAAATTTTGAGTAGTTCAGAGAACCGGCAAATCCCACCTCTGACTGGAGATTTTACAGTATCCTTCCCCTGCCATGCTCACCAAGCCATGCCCAAAGAACTGGTAGTAAAAAAATTTGAATCCCACCACTGCCTCCAGTGTGTGGGGGGTGGGGTGGGGAGGGAGCATCTATTTCCACTCAGTTTTACTCTTTTCCAGTCATTAATCTAGAGAAAAAAGGCAAGGAAAACAGACACATCTATTTATTTCTGTTTTCCTCTTGACAATTGGTCTCTGAGAATAAACTCTGATCAGCATAAGCACCCCATCCTAGGTTCCTGGGAAGAAGATGCATATGAAGGCCAATATTAGCTAAAAAGAACTAATGACTGCAATTTCACATTTTGTGATATATAACAACAACAATAATTGTAATCTTCCGTGGGACAATAGGAGCCCAATGGAGAGACACAGCCAGTGTAGTACAGTATGTTATTGTGTAGAAATTGGACTCAGATCAAAGACACACAGATTCAAGTACCCATTCAGCCTCTGATATTTATCATTTACTTAACCAGCATGTATTTTACTTAGCAGCCAATATATAACAATTGTTTTAACTGCCTGGGTCTATGTATTACTGAGTCTCACAATGAACAAAGGTCTTCTGTTCCTTCTTTTAACCAAACTACCCTCAGCTTAACGTAGTTATTCTGATAATTTATAAGAAAAAGTTTAAAAAAAAAGAGTCATGTCACATGATTTTTTTCCAGCTGAATCTGAAAAAAAGGAATACATATTTTGAAGAGACTACCCAGAAGCCAAGTTTAGAAGATTATTTGTAAAGAAAAATCTGAACTATATATTTTTTTAATTGACCTTTCCAAAGAACATGAACAAGAGCATGAAAGAATTCATCCATTCAGACTGAACTTTGTGGAATTATTACTTATGTAACATTGTCTGGCTATGTTATGAATAGACAGATACAGATAAACCACATTTGCACACCATTCAAAAGAGACAATCAAAAAGCTAAGAAGGAAAGACCAGAACACATCATTTTCAGCAGCCTACAACTAGATAAACCGGGATTAACACCAGACAAACAATTAAGTAGCAAACAATACCTTAATGATGGATCTACCAAGGAGAAAATCATATCCCCACCAACACTGGCAGGGCAAGCTGCAGTCGTTAAACCTCACACTCATTAACAATGATGGTATAACCTCGTCAGGTAATGAAATGTTGCAAGCAAACTACAAGCTCGGAGAACACTACGAACTCTCCATGCTGTGAAGCCTGTTTTAAAATTATGGGATAATTTCCCATCCTCACTCCAATCTGCCTATGCAACTAACACTCATAGCCTACTTGGCAAAGACTAACTGTGGGGAACACTCCTATTAGCTTTGTTTAAACTGTATTAAAGTGGGGAAAAGGACTCCCAAAGAAAGTGATACCGTATAAAAAACAATCCCTTTGCAGAACATCTCCAAGTACTCTCCTTCCTTGTAACTAGAACATTCTATTAACATAAGCACAGTGAAGCTTATCTAATTTCATTTCTCTGACCGGCTATTATAAGCAAAGCTTTGCATTACAGACTGAATCTTTCAAATCAGCAAAGCTTCAGTTTTGCTTGACAATTTTTTTTCAGAACAGTAGGGAAATGAATGTGAGAATTAAGTCATCCTACTTCTTCAAGAGGTTGTATTAAATAGGTGTCTTTGTGCGCTTCAACACAACATCCAAATCCAAGAATTTTGATTCACCATGATTTGATTTATTAGGCCACAACATAATTCAGTTTACTTTGGGGAAACAGAAAACAAGGGGAATGTAATTATGAATCTGTAGTAGCAGAACAATAAGAGGCAGGTATGAATAGGTAACTTTGTCAAAATGAGCCACCAAAGATTGCTTAGTGAGCAGCAAGTAAATTCAGAGAAAGTGAGGAAGGAAGGAAGGTTTTCCACCCTACATTTCCTTCCTTTTCCAGGTTTTAAATAGCAGGAAAAGAAGTATTTCCATATTTGCCCTTAATACTGTCCAATTCATATAGCCCATTGGTGGCTAACCTTTTTGAGCTCCCATGCCAAAAATTGCGCATACCAGCACCCAGAAGGCAATGCGTGTGGGCCTCCCCATGCTCCCTGCGCATGCACGTGTGACCCTCCCATCTCCCATGCCCCCTCGCGCATGCACACTAGATACCCAACAATCAACTGGTGGGCACGCATGCACAGTGGAACTCTTCCAGATGACCTCTCGCGTGCTGGCAGAAGTGGCTCTTTGTGCCATAGGTTCGCCATCATGGATATAGCCCTCCCCATTTGTTCAAGGTCACATTATCAAATTTAGTAAAAATAAGGTCAAAATTTTGTGGCAGAAATTAAGGATGGGAAGAAAGGTCAGTTTTCACCCCCAAATGCCTTCCACTTTATTTCACCATTATTTTGATGAGGGTAGCTACAATGTCATGATTCTGAAAAGCAACCATTTCCCCCCACTGAATTTCAGCATTGTGAAATTGAAGGAAGAAGAAGGACTGAAGCCTGTGGAAATTACAACTAAGTTCATTTAGTGGCTGTTCAACAGCACTGAAAAAAGGAATTTATGATTGTTTTCACACTTAAAACCACTGCAACATCCCCATGGTGACATGATCAAAATACAGATACTGAAACAGAAACTGACCCACATTTATGACAGCTGCAGTGTCTTGCGGTCATGTGATTTCCTTTTGCAAACTTCTGACAAGAAAAGTCAATTGCATTTATTTAAACAAGAAAAGTCATAAAATTGGGGAAAATTTACTTATGCTTAATTAGCAACATACATTTTGGGCACAACTGTGGTCGTTAAGTTGAGGACAACTTGTATACCATAGTCAGTAAATATACCCCAAAATTAAAAGATTAATTTTAAATTAAAATTATTATTAACTTAATATTAATAAAATTTAAAATATTTAATAACCTAGTTAAAATAATTATTTTGATTTCTGTTGCTACTTTCACCGCTTTAATTAGATCTTACACACAGGCACACACGAAAGCCCATGTCACACTGAACCAACGGATGCAAAGAGGATGTAAAACGGACAAAAAACCTTGCCATCCCTTCGAAAACGCGATGTACTCACTGCCTCCGTTTTGCTTCCTCTCTATCCGTCCAGAATCCGTTTATTGATGTTTCGTCCACTCCAAAAGTTTTAGGCTGCCCAAAACTTTTACGCGGAAAATGTATCCAGTTCATCCGTTCTGCATCCGCTACGCATCCGCTACGCATCCGCTCTATCCGCTAGGCGTCCGCTACGCATCCGCGCAACTCGCATCCGCCCGGACGCAGGGAGGAAGCGGAACGGACGCAGAACAGATGCAGAACGGATGCCTAGCGGATGCAGAACGGAAACAAAGTGTTTAAAATGGAAAAAAACGTTCGCAGAGGGGACCTATTTCGGATATTAAGGATGTCTACAGGATGCCTAGAGGAAAACCTATATTGCCTATAAAAAGGGGGAGCAACTCGTCTGCATCTCACTTTCAGAACAGCAGCCCAGCGGTGCAGACCTCTGCAGCCTTCATCTGCCTCTTGCTCTTCAACAGCATCCAGTCATGTCCACCGTGGATTGTAACAAAGTCCTTTCGGCAGCCACCATCGTTCTGCAACAGTGCGAAGCCATCTGCACTATCTGTGAACTCTACTGCGAGAAGAAAAGGAGCCACCCAAAAAGAGTCTGGATCCAAAGATGGTTTGCCAGAAGAGCAGAGGACGGACTGTACAACAAGCTGATGGTGGAGCTCAGGAACGAAGACTCTTGTGCATTCCAGAACTTCATGAGGATGCCTCCAGCCATGTTTGACGAAGTAGTGCAACGGCTGACACCCAGGTTGACCAAGGCAAACACCAGTTTCTGGCCCAGCCTGGAACCTGGGCTCAAGGTGGCACTCACTCTGCGCCAC
>BLBF01000010.1:9690278-9704028 GCA_015471245.1 Laticauda colubrina
GTGGCGCAGAGTGAGTGCCACCTTGAGCCCAGGTTCCAGGCTGGGCCGGAAGCTGGTGTTTGCCTTGGTCAACCTGGGTGTTAGCCTCTGCACAACTTCGTCAAACATGGCTGGAGGCATCCTCATGAAGTTCTGGAATGCCTGAGTGTCTTCGCTCCTGAGCTCCACCATCAGCTTGTTGCACAGTCCGTCCTCTGTTCTTCTGGCGAACCATTTTTGGATCCAGACTCTTTTTGGGTGGCTTCTTTTCTTCTCGCAATAGAGTTCACAGAGCCTGCAGATGGCTTCGCACTGTTGCAGAACAATGGTGGCTGCCGAAAGGACTTTGTTACAATCCACGGTGGACATGACTGGATGCTGTGGAAGAGGAAGAAGTAGATGAAGGCTGCAGAGATCTGCACCGCTGGGCTGCTGTTCTGAAAGTGAGATGCAGGCGAGTTGCTCCCCCTTTTTATAGGCAGTATAGGTTTTCTGCTAGGCATCCTCTAGGCATCCTCTAGACATCCTTAGTGTCCGAGATAGGTCCCCTCTGCGAATGTTTTTTCCATTTTAAACGCTTTGTTTCCATGCTGCATCTGCTAGGCATCCGTTCTGCATCTGTTCTGCATCCATTCCGCTTCCTCCCTGCGTCCGGGCGGATGCGAGTTGCGCAGATGCGTAGCGGATGCCTAGTGGATATAGCGGATGCGTAACAGATGCGTAATGGATGCCTAGCGGATGCGTAGCGGATGCAGAATGGATGAATTGGATACATTTTCCACGCAAAAGTTTTGGGCAGCCCAAAAGTTTTGGAGTGGATGAAACGTCCATAAACGGATGCTGGATGGATAGAGAGGAAGCCAAACGGAGGCAGTGAGTACATCGCGTTTTCGAACGGATGGCAAGGTTTTTTGTCCGTTTTACATCCTCTTTGCATCCGTTGGTTCAGTGTGACATGGGCTTTAAAAAGTGTGCATAATAAGCAAGAAAAATGTTCTGCCTTAGCTTGGTCCCTTACCTTGGTTATCCCAAAAACAACAACTCTCCAAAATTCTCTAAGCTATCAGATCAGAATATTTGATCTGGTGCAATCCTAATTTTATATAAACAATAATGAGGTCTAACTATTAACTGAAAGACCGAGGGTACATATCATAACTACTTCATGGACGTCTTTTGGGATACAACTGGTAAAGAAACAAATAATTAAGATACACACTCTAGCACATGGCAGAGTAGCAACACAAAAGCCCTAGAAATCTATGGAGATTCTCAAACATCCAGGTCATAGTTGTTGCAAAGATGTTTTTTTTTCCTTAAAAGACAACTGGACTTTCTTGTGGTTTTTTTCCCCCCCTTTTCAAGTGTCTGGTGTACTCTTGCAACAGTCTATGCCCATTTATTTTTAATAAATTCAGTTCAGATCCAAAGAAGCTTCTTGGATGAGAAGCGAAACATTTTCAAGGCAAAATAAATGAATAACAAACAAACAAACAGTCAACTCAAAAACATTTATCTTGTCTTTTAGAGTTGTCAGTTGTCAGGAGTGGAGGGAGTAATGCATACCTTAGATGAGCTTCTGGCATGCAAATTATTACTGGAGAGCACGAATGATGACTCTTGGCTATGAATGTGTCCCATTTGAGAATATACATCCAGCGGGTGGGGGAAGACCAGAGTCAAGGGTGAGATGAATGATGTATCTCAGTTGCCCCCAGGTAATACCGACATGTTCACTCCAAATAAATGATTTTTTAAAACTCTGAGAGATGCAGATAGAGACTCATGATTTGAAGGTGGTGGATTGTCAGAGCCCTGATACAAGGAAGTCCAATTGCCTTTAGGAAAAAGCACCTTTGCGGTAAAGACTCTGGAAAAAAATATTCAGAAGACATGATGTGTCTTTATCTAAAAAGTTCAAAAAATACTGCAAGCAATAGTGTTCCCTGCAACTCTCTAAGGACTTTGAAGGAGAAGGAGAAGAGCAGCTTGGGGACAGATCATAATGCAGAAAATTTGTGGGATTGCTAAGAGTTGACACTGACTTTAATGACACATGTTTAATATATGCAATTGTGCAGATTTAAGCAAATATGACACAAAATATACTGTATAATAAGAGTTGAATTCCTGTTCTTGCAGAGAGCCCTTGCTTTGACTTTGGAATCCTTAACTCCACAAACCAAGTTTATAAATAACTTTTATATTTGTTACTTCCCTCTGCAAATCTGCAAATATGTTCTTTCTTGACTGACAGAAAAACAATGTATTTCCATATCAACTTCTGAAGCGTAAGGACCACTAATTGTCCACAGGCTGCATAGATGATTCAAAGAAAAATCAAAAGCCTGTCTCTGGCCATATCGGCCTGATCTAGGTGGCTTCAGGCTGCATACTACAGAAGCAGCTGAAAGTCATCCTGGAGGAAACTGAGGAAAGGAAACTGAGCAGAGACAGTAGAAGGAAGCAGCCTGAAATTCAGCAACAAGGAAAGTAGGCTAAAGCATGCTAAGAGCAAAAAAATATTCCCAAAGATCCACAGATTCAGACATGAACAGGTTCTGGTACAGCAACTTAGGAACCAGAATACAACAGCAGAACTTCAAGACATTGTTCCATTTCTCAGGCAGAAGAGTATTAGAGTTATCAGAGCTTCCAAACAACATCAGCTGGTGTTTATCAAAGAGGTAACTCCTAATCAAGTATTGATGAATCTGGAAACTGAGAGATACTGAGTTCTTCGGGATTCAACAGGATCATCACCTCAGATTTAGATATGGCAGTTTATAGATATGGATATAGATATCAGATTTAGTTATGGCAGTTTATAGATTACAGAGAATTTTTGGGGGGACAACCTTCCCTAATATGTCAAATTCCTAAATTCCAAGGAATATACTTTGATTTCTCCAGGATAATTATGATACATGTACTTGATTTGCATATTCTCATTTGTAAACTGAAGTTCTTTGAAAAGAAAAAGAGGGAGAGGGGAGGAGAGGAGAGGGAAAGAGGGAGAGGAGGAGAGGAAAGGAGAATAGAGTTTGATCTCTGAACAAGATGTTACAACATCTTGTGTTTGGGCTAGTATTGAAAATTTTAAAATGTTTAAAAATGAAATGTAACCTATATATTCATTTCCATCAAAACAATTGGAAATCTTAAATGATTTATGAAAAGATGTTTGGCAGGCACTGCTATATATACTTTTACAGCTAAAGAGTATTTGAGGGCTTTTTGTGCAGTCTTCAAATGTTTACTATCATCCTGCTCTTGTCTATATTGACAAAGCAGTTTAAGAGGGGAGTTCAAATAAATGGAACATTATTATGAAAAGTCTGTAATAACAAATGTAGTCTTATATCAGTGCTGGAGATTTTTTCTGCCTTAGGCTCAATTCCCACACTGGCAAAAAATTAAGGAGGCATGATCTACCAAGAATGACAAAGGCAATGTGAGTGCAAAGAATGGGGGAAAAAATGGAACGATAAACATTTATTGATTTATTTCAGTTTGAATCATGTGCATATTACTCAACATAATTCAAATGAGCTTCTTCCCAAGTAAAATCCTTTAATGGTTATAAGCATTCAATCATACTTTGGGTATATAATAATATCCTCAAAAATCAAATAAAAAGATGAGCGTATGAAGGAAAGTTTCTAAAAAATATATAATCTTATGTATTAACAGTGAAAAGATGCAATATAATTCAAAAGTTCACGGGATGCCTTTTCCTAACTTTCTCAAACATGCTATTTTTTCCTCTTTCCTTCCAAAATCTGGAGCCCACACACTTTTGAGTTCCAATTAAGATTACTGTACACAAGAATTCATTTTATTTCATTAAGTGTAGACCCAATAAAGTGGGATTCCATGAAGTTTCAAGATGAAGGGTTTTATAAAGTAATGAGTAACAAATAATAACTAGAAACAAGAACTGATAAAAGACTTCCAATACTGGTGGGAAGATCAAAAACATGATGGTGGATTGATTGTGCTAGATTGTAGGGATGACACAAATATAATTTTATCATATTTTATTTATCAATATATTATTGTATTTCATTCCAATCTCATTTTAAATTGTATTTTATTCCAATTCCATTTTAAATTGTTTTTATCAGATTTGAGTAATAATTTGTGTTTGGAACTCTGCAGTTTGATATGACCTATGGGCTAGTCAATAAAGTAAACTAAATAAGAACATGATGGAGCACACCAGTATAGAAAGTTAGCACTCACCTCTCTCCTAGAAGAATGAAATATTCTAGGAAATATTAAAAAGGCAGAATTCCCTGGATGAGAAATGGAGAAACATGTTTTTAAAGACAAAGCAGCTTCCTGCAGCTCCCTGACCCCCACTTCAGCTCCAGGATGATGGGATTAAGACATTGGCCCTCAGGACATTATAGGATTAGCCCTCTACCCATCTCACCATATGGTACCTGGGAAGATTACATCACCTAGAAAGATTCAATCAAGCTTGGAACTCAAGACAACCTACAGAAGTTACCCCTGCATGGTCCCATGGGAGTCTGACAACCAATCAGGATACATTTCTTGCTCAGGAACAGGAAGCAAGTTCAAAGCCCAACAGAAATCTGTTATAAATCTCGCTCCCTCTCTCACCCTTGTGCTTTTTTTGCCCAGGACCTCAAATCACGTGGTCCTGCTGTCCTCCATTAAACCATCTTTCCAAGCAATCTCCATGTTTTCAGTGTCTTTCTCCCCAGTTGGAACTGAATCTAGATGGACATTTTTTCCCACAGCAGATTGTTTTAGAGAGATACCAAGACAGAGGACAATCAAAGCAAGGAAACAGGAAAGGCAACATGGAAGCAGAAAAGGATATATACAGCAAGCAAACTTCTACAGGATAGACCCACCCAAGGAAAAAAAATATATAACCTTTCTCTTCCTGATACCTAATAGACAACATTGGCCCTTAATCATTCTTTATTTTATTTATTTATTTTGATTTGTCAATCACTTACAAAATAATAGGTATAAGTATCAACTTAGTTATGAATACATGAAATGGGTACATATGAGAAAGGGCGTTGGTACTTACCTGATACACCCGTTCTCTGTGAGCTGTGAAGAACATCCAGAAGTCGGAGGTGCTTCAGTCTCTTCTGGAAAGGCTGGGCTTAAAACTCCGGGACGCTCCTCCTCCTCCACGGAACACCTCCCCAGCATCCCCCACTTTTGCGAAGACTGAGTGCCAAAGTTCAGAACTCATCACCTAATCTAGATCCCTGACTGGAACAGAACCCCACCAGATGGAAAGAAATGGGTGGGGCTGGATGCTCTTCACAGCTCACAGAGAACGGGCATATCAGGTAAATATCAACGCCCTTTCTCTCATGAGCTGTTCAGAGCACCCAGAAGTGGGACATACCAAAGCTTGGCCTGTCCTTAGGGAGGGACTTCGTCTGGATCGAAATCCACTCCTAAACTCTGTGGACCCTCTGCAGGACTCTTCTGCCAAATGAAGCGTCCGCTGAGGCATAGACATCAATTTTATAATTTCTGACAAAGGGAGATGGTGAAGCCCATGTTGCCACTCTGCAAATTTCATCTATGAAAACCCGTGTGGCCCATGCTGCTGATGTTGCCGCACTCCTTGTTGAGTGGACTGTAATGCCTTGAGGAACTGAGATGGACTGGCATTCGTAACTTTTAGCTACGGTGGCTCTCAACCATCTACCAATGGTCGTTGATGACACCTTGTGTCCTAAAGTGGATGGGTTGAAGGTTAGGAATAGAGCCTCAGATTTTCAAAATGCCGCCATGCGGTCTAGTTAGATGCTTAATGCCCTTTGAACGTCAAGTCGATGCCATTGATGCTCCAGTCTATGAGATGGTTTTTGACAAAAATTTGGAAGCACCAACTCCTGCACTCTGTGGAAGACTAAATTTACTTTAGGGATGAATGAGGGATCCAATCTGAGAACCACTCTGTCCACATGAAACAAGCACAGGTCCTTTCTCATCGACAATGCTGCCAATTCGGAAATCCTCCTTGCTGATGTGATTGCAATTAAGAAGACCACCTTATATGTCAGGAATCTGAGACTAGTGGTTCTTAAAGGCTCAAATGGGCCAGTTGTAAGTGCGGTTAACACCCTGTTGAGATCCCAAGTGGGATAGCAGTGAATTACAGGAGGTCGTAGGTTTGCAGCACCCTTAAGAAAGCTGCGGACATGTGGATGGTGCACTATGGAACGAAGGTCACCCCAGGATATCACCGAGGCTAAGGCTGCCACCTGTCTGCGTAAAGTATTTGGAGATAGGCCCTTGGTCAACCCCTCCTGTAAAAAGTCCAATAACTGTCCTATTGATGGGGTGGTTGGGTCGATCTGAGACCCCCGGCATCAGTGACAGAAAGCGGACCACATGGTCTCATATATATGATTTGTTGAGGACCATCTGGATGCTTGTATGGTGGCAATGGCATCCTCTGAAATCTGTTGGGTCCTTAAACAGCTCCACTCAATCAATAGCTGAGCCATTGTGGGTCCGGGTGAAGTACCGATGCTTGCAAGAGGGAAACCGTCGATGGTGGAATTTTCTAAGGTTGTTCTTTCAAGAGGTTCTGTAAGTCTGCGAACCACATTCGCCTAGGCCAATAAGGGGCGACCAATATCAATTCTGCTCGTTCCTCCAATAGCTTCTGGATCAACCTGGGTATTACAGGGAGTGGAGGAAATGCATATAGAAGTCCGGGAGGCCACTGATATTGCAGGACATTGACGGCCTCCACCCCGAGTCGGGTACCTTGAAATATACCGGGGCAATTGGGCGTTGAGGGGAGAGGCAAATAGATCAATCACCGGTTGCCCAAACCTCCACACTGCTTTCTGGAAGAAAGCCAGGTGTAGGCGCCATTCTGTCTGATCTATCGTGGCCCTGCTGAGCCAGTCCACTTGTGTGTTTAAGGCCTCTGCTATGTGCTCTGCCTTGAGCAAAAACAGATTGGCCTCAGCCCACTTGAACAACCTGGCCGTCTCCAGCATCAGATGTTTGGAGTGGGTACCCCCCTGTCTGTTTACGTGGGCCTTGGTTGTGATATTGTCTGTCAAGACCAGAATGTGGCATGATTGGAAAAGGGGTAGATAACTGTGTAATACCAGATAAACTGCTCGCAGCTCCAACAGGTTGATGCTTTGTGATTGTTCGGAAATAGTCCAACTTCCCTGTGCAGTGTGGGATTGGAAGAGAGTCCCCCATCCTACCAGGCTGTCATCGGTTGTGATCGTTGCCCTGCAACATTCCCTGAAAGGACACCCCTTGTTTATTGTGTTTTCCGACCACCAGCGGAGCGATCGGAAAACATTGTGCGGTACCTTTATCCGGACGTTGGAAGTGGCTCTTCCAGATCGCTGGAAAGGTAGCAGGAACCACTGCAGATCTCCAGAATGGAATCGAGCCCAAGGCACAATGGAAATATAAGAAATCAGTTTCCCTAACAGTTGAGACAGAACTGCCAGGGAAACCCTCTTTAAGGCTCTGATCTCTCTGGCCAAAGACTTCAACCTGTCCTGAGAGAGAAAAACCTTACCCTCCATGGTCTTTCTCACTGTCCCTAAATGAACTAACCTAGTTGAAGGGATCAAATGGCTTTTACCCAATTTATGGAAAAGCCATGACTTTGAAGGGTCTCCAGAGTAATCTTGGTATCCAAATTTGCTTGATGTCTGGAAGATGACAAAATTAAAATATCATCCAGATAACATTGTAAACGAATAGATTTGATCCTGAGGGAAGCAGCCAAAGCTGCTAGGACCTTGGTAAAAGTCTTAGGGGCCGAAGCCAGACTGAATGGTAGGGCAATATATTCGTAGTGCCAATCACAATAGCAAAATCTAAGATATTTGGAGTGAGCAGGTCTAATTGGTATATGTAGATAAGCCTCTGTCAGATCTATAGAGATCAGAACATCGTTCTCTCTGATGCTGAGCAGAATGGACTGGAGAGTAGTCATCTTGAATTTTCAATAAACGAATGATCTGTTCAGACATTTGAGGTTCAGAATTTCCCTCCAGCCTCCTGAACACTTTGGGACCACAAACAACAGAGAATAACAGCCTTGACCCTGCTGTTCAGATGGGACATCTCTAATGGCCCAAATATGCAGAAGATGATTGATAGCCTTCTGCATCAACACTCTCTTAATGGGGTCCATGGACCTAGGGCTCCTAATGAAAAAATTTGGGGGGGAGGATTGAAACTCTAGCTCCAAACCAAACCTAACAGTCCCTGACCCACGCAGCAGAGGTGGAGCTGTCCAATTGATCAGCAAACAATTTTAGCTGCCCTCCAATGGGAGCTGCTCACTTGGAGCGATGAAAAAATTGGTCTCCGGTACCTCTGGGGCTTCTTCTGTTTTAGCTTCCCCGCTGACCTCTATCAGAAGATTCCGACCTGTCCTGTCCAAAACTGGGCCTATAGCCTGATGTTCTCCTTCGATCTGGGAATGTATGGGCCTTGATAATAGGGCCAAAAGGAGCCCCCCCTTTGAAACAACTGGGGTGTTCTGTTTTCAGACCTCCAAAAAAGAGGAGGAAGCACTTTTTTCTTGTTTCTCAATATTCTATTCTCAATAAGCAGAGGCTCCAAGACACTGCCAAATAATTTATCCCCCGATATTAAAGCTGATGCCAGCTTGCATTTATGCTTGGTATCCGCCTGCCAATGTCTGAGCCATAGCAGTCTCCATGCTGATATGTGAGATGCTATGGCTCTAGATGAGAATTTGACTGCATTAAATGTAGCGTCGGTGGCGAATTCTTCTGCTGCAATAATTTTAGCAATGTCCTGGTGGGTTCTGACATTTGACACCGGCAATATATCCCTCAAGTAGAAGAGCCATCGTAGGGAAGACCATGTACAAAAAGGATACAGCTGTTGCTGCCTTAGTGGCCCAGGCATTAGAAACGTGCACTCTATGGAGTGCCAACTCTGCTCTCTTTTCCTCCAGTCTCAGGGCTTCCTCAGTCTCATTGGGAAAGGTTGAAGAAGAGACCAGTGTCACAATGGGCTCATTCACCTCCGCCGTTTTGAGAAAATTTGAAAACTCTGGTGTCAAATTATAATGTCATTTATCGTACCCTGTTGGGGCTGGGTAAGATGGTGCTGATGCCCACTGATTTTGTACTAATTCAGCAAACATACGAGGGACAGGAATAGTTTCTGCCTGATTAGCTGGTTGTGAGAATATTAAATCCTCGAATTTGTCCTGAGACCCTGTTGACAATGGATGAGGGCTTGATATGCCTAGTTTAGTGGTGTTCTTTGCTTTGAACAGTAAAGATTTAAAGAGGTGTGGAAGAAAAGGGCCAGAAAAGGTAGGTTGATCCGGAATGAAGCCTTCGTCATCCGACATTCCTTGTTCTAGTGGGTCAGCCTCCATCTGATGGATCGATCCCACCTCCATGGGAACATCCTGGTCATCTAATTCCATCTCCTCCAGAAGACCCTGGACTGGTATGTCAGGAATATTGGGGAATACCTGAGTTTGATAATGTCCCATATGCGCAAAGGATCGAGCAGGCAGGGATCCTGCTGCCAAAGTAGCCGAAAAGTGTCTGGTCCGGATGGATTGCTGAACTCCAGCTGCAATGCCTTTTGTATGGCCATCTCCATCCATTGCCTCATTTCGATGGGAATAGTCTCAGGTAATCCCTCCTCCTGTCTTAAACCAGCGGCCGTGGGGGTGAAGGTTGCCTCTGGGATTCGCTGGGCAATGCCCATTGGAGGAGATATGCCTATGGGAAGCTGTCCAGAAATAGCCTGTCTGGGCTTGGTGGATACGTCCAAAGGCCCCAACAATGTACTTGGGCCCTGATCCGATTGTTGTGTCATAGCCATCTTGTCCGCCTCCCTGGCCCGTTTCTGCAACTGCCTTTCCAAAGCTTGGTGCCATCTATGAGCATCCTTATGTGCCACTTTAGAGGCCTTTTGGGGGCCCATTGACTTATCTCGGGACTGATTTGTCTTGGAGTGGAAGACATTGTCACCTTCCATTGTGGGGGACTGATTCTCCTGCCTCCAACTTTAATTTTTTTTGAAAAAAAGTATTATTATTATTATTATTATTATTATTATTATTATTATTATTATTATTATTATTATTATTATTATTTGTACTTAGGGGTGATGCCTACCCCTGTGGTTGAAAGTAGAACGCTTCTCCAGAATTGTAATTCTATATCTATGTCTATGTCTATGTCTATGTCTATGTCTATGTCTATGTCTATGTCTATGTCTATGTCTATCTATCTATCTATCTATCTATCTATCTATCTATCTATCTATCTATCTATCTATCTATTTTCTGAGGTTTTCGCGGATATTTCTATGTGGATCTTTGGTTATTCGGGTTTTCTCCCGTGCAAAATTGGAAGTATCTAGGCAACGTTTTGATGAAGTCTCATTCATTATCTTCAGGCTTGTTTCTTCGGCTCTGTGCTTCTCAGAGTAATGTGAGCTTGCAGCTGCTTCTTCCTTTTAACTGCTCGTGGAGGTGTGACTTGATTGGGTGGGGGCTTGGCTGTGTTCTGATTGGGTGGGGGTGTGTTCTCATTGGTTGAGGGTTTGGCTGTGTTCTGATTGGTAGGGGGGTTGGCTGTGTTCTGATTGGCTGGGGGTGTGTTCTATTCAGGTGGGGGCTTGGTTGTACTCAGGTTAGTCTTAGTTGCTGGGGGATTTGAGCTGGTGAGCTGTGATCCTGTTGTTTGGCTTCGCGTTCGTGGTCGTGCCACATCTTCATGGTGGGTGTCAGTTTGCTTCTTGTATGGGTCAGAGGGGTTTGAAGCAGGTAGTGGTGCAGCTGCGGTACGGCTTCTGGTCCGTGGTCGTGTCTCATCTTCTGTGTGGGTGTGTGTCTTTTTTCTACGTGACTTCTTTTTTCTACACACACTACAAACTCAGTACAGAAGCCTGATGATGGCAGATGAGATTCTGCTGAAACGTTGCTACAACTTTAAAAGCACTACAATGACGTGGGATAATACATATTCATACACACACACACACACACACTCACACACACACATATATATATATGTGCCTATATTTACATGTGAAACTGTGTATATGGGAAACAGTATCTAAGGGTCCTCAACAAGGGAAAAACCCAAGCACTCCAAGCAAGAAATAGTCTGAATCCCTGGTCCCCAACAAGGGAAACCAGCTATACAGGGCCTGGATGGATCCTTTCCTGTCAAAAACATCCCACTGTTTGAAATGGCACTCGCGGCTTCACTCCAATGTAATGATCCAAAAGCAATTGCAAAAGGAAAAAAAAACCTGTTTAAGGACTAGCCAGCTTGTCCAACACCAGCAAGATAAAAGAGAAATAATGCCAGGGAAGTGGAGTGGGAAGGTACTTGCCCCGGTCCCCAAGAAGGGAAACCAGTGGGGAATGGTGCCTGTGATATTTAGGTGCGAACTTGAAGCCAGCTGTTGAAAATGGCAGGAAGGCAGAATCTCCTATGTTAATTGCCTGAGCAGTTTAACGAGCCACTGCTACTGACTCTCTAAATTGTCAGATAAATGATCCTGTCAGTCGAAACGGCAAGGAGAAGTGAGCCGCGGCTGTGAGCGCTCCACCAAGATCGCAGAGATAAGACGATTGGGGGATTAGATAAGCTAATTGCCTGAAATGGCCGTCTCAGGCTGCCTGCGGAGTGGCAGGCTCCACCAGCCACAAAGAACTGCTCTCAAACTGACCGGGGGGATGACCTAATAGAGCCACAAGACTTGAAATCGCCAAAATAATTGGGGAAAAAATTACAAGCTGCATTAACACAAGAGCCAACCTGAATTTTGACTAGCTGAATCAGAAAAGCGTTCCAGTCAGGGAGTGCACAACCTCTTACCACAAAGGCTGAGCTAAAACTGGGGGACATTGGAGAGGTGTCCTGTGGAGGAGAAGGAGCGTCCTGAAGTTTTATGCCCAGCCTTTCCAGAAGAGACTGAAGCACCTCCCATTTCTGGATGCTCTGAACAGCTCATGGGAGAAAAATAAAAGAAACAATAGGACAGGGACGGTAAGCACGTTGGTGTGCTTATGCACGCCCCCTACAAACCTCTTAGGAAGGGGGTGAGGTCAATAGTAGACAGTCTAAGGTTAAAGTTTTGGGGGCTTGGGGAAGAAACCACAAAGTCAGGAAGAGTATTCCAGACACTGACCACTCTGTTGCTGAAGTCGTATTTCCTGCAATCAAGTTTGGTGCGGTTAACCTTGAGTTTATATCTATTGTTTGCTCTTGTGTTGTTATGGTTGAAGCTGAAGTATTCATTGACAGGTAAGTCACTGCAATGTATGATTTTATATGCCATACTTAGATCAGACCGAAAACGGCATAATTCAAGGTTTTCTAGGTCTAGAATTTCAAGTCTGGTGGCATAAGGTATTCTACAATGAGTAGAGGAGTGGAGAACTCTTCTTGTCATTCTGTAAATATCTGAAAATTCTTTTGGCCATACCATATGTGCGCAACATGAAATGTATGCAACTAAGACATAGAAAGGAATATACATTATAACTGACTGGACCATTTGCCTGATTCATGTAGCAGAAGTGGGAAAACCCTATCATGTTTCTCCTCATACAAAACACATGAATTTTCCAATGCGGGCATTAATCTCCAAATAGGAAACAAAATACTATGTAAATCATCCATACTGACCAGGGATAAGCTGCTACCAGCAATTTCATTTAGCCAATTGGGGGAATTTAATTTATCTGAAATCGTTAGATTCAGATTTATTTAATATAGAACACAATGTGCTTACAAAAACAAAAATCACACTATGATGAAAAATGTCAGTTTGCTCTTCTCTCTCTAAGCATCTATCAAAAGGTATCCCACCTTCTCCAGCCAATCAGCAGTCTCACCTCCATCATAACTATTTATTTGGGCTTGTGGAAGAACTGTGAATTTAATCAAACGGGGTTTGATCCTTCTGCCTTTGTGTGGGAAATGTTTCCATTAACCTTAGTGGGGTTATACTTGCTTAAGTGCTACTGAAGCAAATGAAACATCTGTGCATGGTTGTTCTTTTTCTTAAAAAAAGAAGTCAAATGTTTTAATTTTTAAACAAAACTGTTCATTCCAGAATTATAAACATAAAAGCAAACTAATACTAAGGATATAAATATATATATATAAATATACTAAGAAGTAGATTTCTGCTGGATATTTCTATATATTTTTAGAAATATCTGAGAGATATTAAGAAGGAAAGCTCTATTTTAGTGTGTATGTGTATAATCACAAACATACATTAAAATTGCACGTGTACCATGTACACTGAGAAAGTCTTCGCCATTTTCAATTGCTACCTTAAAACATCAAATTCTGTACTTCAAATTATTCTTAAGATCCTTAAAACACCAAATCCCAGGTCCCAGATGTTGTATTAGAAACATGTGAAATAGCAAAGCCTTCATTGGGTTAAAAAATACTTATTTGAGTCTTCCCATACAAAGCCATCTTCATCAGAAAGTATGCCACTTGTCAGCTAAAAAGGCAGGACAGTTGAGGGTCACTCCATCAATTGACATTTCTGTTCTGCTTTCAGAATTGTCCCCTGCACTGAGCACAGTGCATTGAATGGACTCGAATGACATTGGAATAAGCTGTGTTCCTAGGCTTAACAAATTTATTTAGGCATTTTTTGACACTTAGATGATAGAATAGAATAGAATAGAATAGAATAGAATAGAATAGAATAGAATAGAATAGAATAGAATAGA
>BLBF01000010.1:9704038-9774485 GCA_015471245.1 Laticauda colubrina
ATAGATAGATAGATAGATAGATAGATAGATAGATAGATAGATAGATAGATAGGCAGGCAGGCAGGCAGGCAGGCAGGCAGGCAGGCAGGCAGGCAGGCAGGTAGAGAAGGAAGGGGAAGGGAAGGGAAGGGAAGGGAAGGGAAAAACACTATTGGAAGATTCGGAATGCTGATAAGACTACACCAGTAGTGGGTTCCTACCTTGATCACTATTGGTTCCGAGGGTGATTGTGCAATGTGCACATACATGCCCTAATGCACTAATCAGCTGAGAGGATGAAACAAAAAGCTAGGAGCGACCCACTCACCCACCTGTTGCTTCTTTTATCCTCTCAGCTGATCATCGGAGAAACTGGTTCAGCTGAACCAGTAGTTTTTTTTACTATATGTTTGGCCAAACCGGTAAGTGATTTTTACTACCGGTTCATGCGAACTGGACTGAACTGGTAGCATACCACTATTGGATTACACAGATATTTTTGCCATAAAGTGATTGGGCAATAGTAAAACTCTGCTTTTAAAAATGAAGGTATCTCACTCAAATACATGGTAAAAGTAAAACTATAAGTCCAGGTATGAGAGAGTTTTCACAATCAGTAGAAGAACTTTATAAAAAAGACATGAAAAAAAAACACCTGCACTTCTCACAGTAAAATTAAGTAGTTTTACAAAGGAGGCAATAAGATTTGGCAAAATACTAATGAAAAAGATACTTTGAAATGAACTGGAGCTCTCTTTGCTTTATCTTTTTTAATGGATTTTCTAGCTTTGTGTGCCTGATTCCAATGATTCCAGATGGCTTTACATATGCAAAATAATAACAGTAACACCACTTGAACACATCAGCATTGACAAAAATCACCATCAGTCAATTGCAAAAGGAGACTTTATCTGGCACAGCTTACATCCTATGATGATACCTTTAACACATCAAACAACATCTGCCTAATCTAGGTCCTTAAGGAAAGACTTAATAGGTGGATAAAGATGCCAAATCTTGTCTAAACATCTGGCTGACTGTTCAACAAACCAAAATAAATTCTTTATATTATTATGTGCTGTTATCAACAAGAGAAAAATAGCAAAAAGCAAGGTATCTAGGTACCTTATGGAAATAACACCAAGAGTCTGGATGAAGATGATCACTACAAATATGTAAGCATCCTTCAAGTTGACAACATCAAGGGCAATGAACTCAACAAGGGTAGAAGTGACTACATCATAGAATGATAAAAACATTAAAGTCCAAATTCACTGAAGAGAATGGCATCAAGGCATTAGATACACAACTGGAGTAATGACTGGACTCAAGCAGAAGAATTAGGGTGACATGATAGCAATGTTTCAATTTCTAAGGGGTTGCCAAAAAGAAGAGGGAGTCAAGCTATTCTCCAAAGTACCTGAAGGCAAAACAAGAAGCAATGTGTGGAAACTAATTAAGGAGAGAAGCAACCTAGAAATAAGGAGAAATTTCTTGACAGAACAATTAATCAGAGGAACAATTTGGCTCTAGAAGTTGTAGGTGCTCCAACACTGTAGATTTTTAAGAAGAGATTGGACAACCATTTGTCTGAAATGGTATTAGGTTGCTACTTGAGCAGAAGGTTGAATTATAAGACATCCAAGATCCCTTTCAACTCTGTCATTCTGTTATCAGAATTAAAAGTCCTGAATAGGAAAACCAGAAAAAAAATTGACAATAAATTATATCCTTTGTTCTGTATATAGAATAGTGGACTCCTAACACAGGATTCTGATTGGCTAAAAAACCTGAATGGGGATTGGTTCAATAGGAACCAATCCAAGAAACCGCTCAAAAGGCAGCAAAGCTAAATACCTGTCATTGGCTACAAGGCAGCAGGCAAATCCCTATAAAAAGGCTGCCGCAGCTTGAGCCAATGTTCCGTTTTTCCACTACTGTATATAATAAAGACTTTGTTGTTGGAACCCGGTCTACCTCGCGTTTTTCCAGACGGAACACTGGCGACGAAGGTGGGATCGTCCTAAACGCGAGACTGAGCACGCGGCGACAAATAAAACTAGACAAAGAACTATGGCAAGAAATAACGCGCCGCCCGCACCCTTCAATCCCAATGAAGAGGATTGGGAATTCTACGTAGACTGTTTCCAGATGTATTTGGAAAGTAACGAGATGGAAGAGATCTCAGACCAGCGTAAGAGAGCTGTTTCCTTGACACACTGCGGGCCCACAATCTTCAAGATGGCCAAGGCTTTGGCGAAGCCCCGAGATGTGAAGCAATTGACTTGGCCAGAGCTCCAAAGAATACTAAAGGCTCACTACGCACCGGTGGTATCAAACCTAATAAAGCGGCACGAGTTCTACCAAAGAGACCAGAAAGAAGGCGAGACCATCGCTGACTTTGTGGCAGCCCTCCGACAAATAGGGGGAGCGTGCGAATTTCTAAATTTAGATGAGGCAATGCGGGATCGAGTAATACTGGGTTTAAGAGACTCTAATATACAGAGCAAACTGCTAAATAAACCCAACATAACCGTAGCCGAAGCCATCGACGAAGCCACAGCCGCTGAAGCCGCGAAAAAATCAGCGGTCAAAATGAAACAGATGAACACGAACAATGACGAAACGAGCCTGGACAGAGGGAAGAAACAATTTCCCACCACCACTCACCACGAGGATATTGACGAGACATCAGAATCCGGGGAGGAAGACGACAAAGTCCACCGCCTATACGCCAACAAGAAAGGGCACGAAAAAAAGAATTGGCGTGAATGCACTGGCTGCGGAGGGAACCATCCTCGGGCCGATTGCAGATTTCTCGATGCCATTTGCAGGGCTTGCAAGAAAAGAGGGCATATCGAGAAAGTCTGCAGGAATAAAAAAAAGTACAGCCCAAACAGACGCAGCAACTCCCCCGCACAAACTGAGCCAAAACAAATTGAGAGAAAGTGGCAGCGGAACAAGCGAGCCACTAACCGAGAGAGAGCACATCAGACTTTCACTATAGGAAGCGCTCAGACGGAAAGCGGGAAGAAAGTAAAAATAATCGTAAAAATAGAAGGCAGCCCCTGTGAAATGGAGGTAGACTCTGGGTCTTTCCTATCAATGGTATCATGGGACACCATCAAACAACTGGTCCCAGATATCAAACTCAAAGAACTCCAGAGACAAAAATTAACCCTGAAGGACTACCAAGGAAACCAAATTCCTGTGGTAGGCCTAGGACATTTCCGAGTCGCCTACAAACAACATGTCGAAGTACTACCATTGACAATAGTTGACCGAGACTGACCAAGCCTCCTGGGCATCGAATGGTTCGCACCATTGGGCATCGGGATGACCAGAGTAGAACGGGTGGCCGCAACCGACTGGGAAGAAAGCCTGATCCAAGAGTTCCAGGACGTTTTCGATGGCTCCCTAGGAAGGTATCGGGGGACCCCAATTTCCTTTAGTCTAGACCCCCAGGTAGCCCCTAGAAGACTAAAGGCCAGACGAGTTCCTTTTGCTCTAAAAGCAAAAATAGAGGAACAACTAAATAAATTAATAGACCAAGGGGTTTTAGAACCTGTGGACCACGCTAAGTGGGAAACGCCAATCGTAACACCAATTAAACCAGATGGGTCGGTTCGAATTTGTGGTGACTACAAGGCTACTCTGAACCACGCATTGCAACAAAGCGCATACCCGGTGCCAGTCGTACAACACTTATTACATTCTTTGGGGGAGGAACAGTTTTCGCTAAACTAGATCTAGCTCAAGCTTACCAACAGCTCCCAGTAGACCCATTAACAGCTGAAGCACAAACTATAGTGACCCACAAAGGGGCATTCAAGTGCAACAGACTCCAATTTGGAGTGAGTGTAGCCCCAGGCGTTTTCCAGAGCCTCATGGAACGCCTATTAAATGGTATAAAAGGGTTTGTACCATATTTCGACGATGTCCTAATTTCGGCCAAAGATGCGACCCAACTAAAAAAAAGACTAAAAGATGTACTAACTAAATTCAGAGAATCTGGCCTAAAAGTAAAAAAAGAAAAATGCTGTTTAATGACTGATCGCGTCGAATTCCTGGGCTACTTAATAGATGGAGAGGGTATACACCCTACTGACAAAAAAGTCAAAGCTATTAAAGACGCACCAGAACCAAGGAACAAAACAGAACTACAGGCATTTTTGGGACTAATAAATTTTTATAAAGTGTTCCTACCCCACAAAGCGACAATAGCGGAACCATAACACCGATTACTGGATAAAAAAACAATTTGGACTTGGGGTTATAGAGAAAAGAAAGCCTTCCAAAAAATAAAAAACTTATTAACATCAAACACCGTTCTTATCCAGTTTAGTAACACACTTCCATTGACGGTGACCTGCGACGCCTCACCGTTCCGAGTCGGTGCCATCCTGAGCCACCAATTGCCAGATGGGAGAGAGGCACCCATCGCATACTATTCAAAGACTCTGTCTAAAACTGAGTGTAATTATAGCCAATTGGACAGAGAGGCCCTGGCAATCGTCGCCGGAGTGAAACGCTTCCATGAATATCTATATGGAAGAACATTTTTGATTGTAACGGACCATAAACCGCTACTGGGAATTTTGGCTGGAAACAAGCCGACATCGAACATTTTGTCCCCGCGAATGACTAGATGGTCAGAATTCCTAGCAACCTACTTGTATACTCTGACACATCGCCCCGGGAAACAAATTTCCCATGCAGACGCGTTGAGCAGAGCACCATTACCGAATATAGAGGAAGACCTGGTGCCGACGATGAACACCTTGCAGATAGAAACATGCCCCGATCTACCCATATCTGCAAATGATGTCGCCAGAGCCACTGCAAAAGACCCAGTAACTGCCTGTGTACTGAACTGGGTAGGTAAAGGCTGGCCGGAAAATCAAAAAACTGAGAACTTTAAACCTTTCCGGACCAGACAAACAACTCTCAATTCAAAAGGGTTGTTTGTTGTGGGGTGATCGGGTAATTATTCCCTCCAAATTACAAACTAAGGTACTGGGTATGCTTCATGAAGGCCACCCTGGAATTGTTAAAATGAAAAGCCTTGCCAGAAGCTATGTCTGGTGGCTGGGTATAGACAGGGACATCGAATACTGGGTAAATTCTTGCAACAAATGCCAAAGAACCAGACCTTCCCCACCAAAAGCACCCATTCGGGACTGGGAAACCCCACGAGGCCCCTGGTCACGAATTCACATTGACTTTGCAGGTCCCACTAAGGAGCATACTTTCCTAATTGTCGTAGATGCATACTCGAATTGGCTGGAGGTTAAAATTATGCCATCTACGACAACAGAAACCGTTATTAAACAACTTGGCAAACTTTTCGCAACCCATAGCCTGCCGGATTTCCTAGTGTCCGACAATGGGCCAGAGTTAACAAGTATCCAATTTGAACAATATCTAGCCTCCCTAGGTATTAGACATGCCCTGACCGCGCTGGCCCACCCGGCTGCAAACGGTAGGGCAGAGAGAATGGTCAGGTTTACCAAAGAAGGGTAAGAAAAAATGGACATTGGGGATGTCCAAGAAAAAATAAATTGCCTACTCACCCTCCAGCATATTATACCGGGTACGATAACAAACAAAAGCCCGGCTGAATTACTAATGGGGAGAAAACTGAGGTCGCATCTAGACAGATTGCACCCAAACTATACGCCAGAAACCCCCCCCCCCGACTCCTCCACTCGTTTCAGGACATTTGAAATAGGCGACCTAGTCTATGCAAGAAATTTTACTGGGGACCCATTATGTCTTCCAGGTACAATAACTCAAATTACAGGCCTCCGGTCCTACTGACTAACCATAGACGACGGCAGGGAATGGAAGCGGCACATAGACCAGTTTCGGTCCCGAAACATAGAAAGAAGTACAAACACACAACCACAAATATTAAAAAACGACGAAAATCAAACCGGGGGGGGGGGAAATACAAGAAAATAATAAAGAACCGTTTAAATTAAACACAGAATATGATAACAAACAAAAAGAGCAAAAAAGAGACTTACAGTTAGAAGAAAGTTGCGAGAAAAGTCCACTCGAAGGGGCCAGCCAGGCCAGCTCGACCTGCCCGGAGAAACCAGGAGAGAGCGGCAAAACCGCCGGCCTAAGAAACTCAGGCGGCAGTAAAATGGCTGACTCACCCTTCCAGGCGGTTCCATAGAGAAGGACCGGAGAGACAGCAACCCCATCCGAACCGGTCGAAGTCTTCAGCAGGAATGAACCGCGCAAGTCCAGTCGAATCAAAAGAAGCCCCACCTACCTGCGCGACTACATCACCACGTAGGACTAAACCAAGAGGGGAGGGGTGTTCTGTATATAGAATAGTAGACTCCTAACACAGGATTCTGATTGGCTAAAAAACCTGAATGGGGATTGGTTCAATAGGAACCAATCCAAGAAACCGCTCAAAAGGCGGCAAAGCTAAATACCTGTCATTGGCTACAAGCCGGCAGGCAAATCCCTATAAAAAGGGTTCCGCAGCTTGAGCCAATGTTCCGTTTTTCCACTGCTGTATAATATAAAGACTTTGTTGTTGGAACCCGGTCTACCTCGCATTTTTCCGGACGGAACATCCTTCATCTATGCAGCAATACTAACAGTCTCTCCTTATCAAGGATAATAGGTGGGAATGGACTACTGCAAGTACATCAGACAGTTGAAGAAGAAAAAAGGGCATTAGAAGGATATCAGAAGGAGAGTGAAGAATATGTACTAAAGGTAGCTGAATACTAGAGAGGCCAAGCTTGACTATAAGAAAGACCAAAGAAAGAATAGAAAAAAGACATGGCAAGTATTAACTTGGTCAGTATATTTAAAAAAAACAGTAGACAAAACAGATAACAACAAGACTGCAATAAGAGTAAGAGAGCTGAAGAAAGAGAGAGGGGGGCTAATCCTGGTTGCACAAGAGCAAGCTTTAAGAACAAATGCATACAAAGCTAGAATTAAGGCCCGGTCCCACTGCACTTACAGATGCAAACAGGATGTAAAACGTTAAAGAAAGGTTGCCGTCCGTTGGAAAATGCTATGCATCCGTTGTGTACTCATTGCATATGTGTTTCATACGCTCTATCTGTCGAGGATCCATCCACTGAGATTTCATTCGCGCAAGAAGTTTTGAGCTGCACAAAATTTTGTGAACGGATGAACTTTCCGCCGCGTACGATGTACATCCGCGACATATATGGGCAACAAATGTTCTATGTCTGTTATCATCCATTAAACATCCGCTGTATCCTCTCTGCATCCTCTGGCCATCCCCTCAACTCACATCCGCTGCAGCTGAAAACGGAAAGAGGGAGGAAACAAAAGGTACACGGAACGTCCACATAGTGTCAGTAGCACAGAAATAGAAAGGATGTAAGTGTATGCATCTCGTATATAAAGGTTTAAAAACGGACAAAACATATGTATCTGGGATGTATCTCGTATATTTAGGATGTCTGGAGTATGAGTATGTAGAAGGACACCTAGCGGACAACCAATATTTTCTATAAAAAGGGGGAGAAAATCATCTGGATTGCTGGGATGGTAGACCATACAGTCCCACTATGGTTGCACTGGAGGTTTATCTACCCCACAACTATCCTTATCTATCCCACAAGCATGCAAAGGCTTAACCATTTTTTCAAAGTTTTCACCAATACTTTATTAAGTAAATAAAATGAACCAAGTGTGTGAAGCAAAGATAACTTTTGTTAACTTTCTTAACTTTATATCTTTATTAAATAAGCAAAATGAACCAAATAAAGTGTCTTAAGTGTATTAAGTAAAGATAACCTTTATTAACTTTCTTAGGTAAACTTTATAACTTCATTAAATAAGCAAAATGAACCAAGTAAAGTGTCTTAAGCAAAGATAAACTTAACAAGTAAACAACTCAGTCTCTGACACTATTCTCAGTCACTCTGAGTCATGTCCATGGTCTCAGCTGTTAAGTGGCCAGGGACTGTGGAGGTGGCTGTGGCTTGAGTGCTGGTCTGAGACACCATTGGGGTGCTTGGCCCCAAGGGTTCAACAGGGGATGGTGTGTTCAGGAAGCTATCCAAGAGCTGACTCAGTCCTGTGAGGTTGAGAGGCCCTTCATCAAGGACTTGAGATGTCAGGTCCAATACTGATGACAGATTGTCCATTGACGGGCTTGGCTGTGGGGTGGAGGAAGGAGGAGTGTAGTGGGGCTGTCTGGTCTGCAGCTGGGTGAGGAGTGGCATCTGTGGCGTGCGATGAACCTGGGCCTGGACTGGGAAGTTCTGCTTCTGCTGTGGGAAGTCCTGGTAGTTGTAGCCTTGGTAGGTGAGGGGATGTTGAAAGCCATGGAAGGGCTGTGACATCGCCTGGGATGGAGGAGCAGACCTGGACTGGGTAGGAGCAGCTTCAGCTGGGCCTTGAGGGTTGTGCAGAAGTGCTGTGATCTTCTGCTTCATCACCTGGTACTGGGCCTCAGGCAGGTCCCTCAGGGTCAGGCTGATGTAGGTGATGAAGGGCTTCTGGGCCGAGGATGGTATGTCGCTGTGGACCAGCTGAGAGAGACGTTCTGCGCTGGTCTTCATTGTGTCCCTGATCTCCAACAGCACACTGTGGTCCTGGCCATCCAGTCTGCCTCTCTGCCTGCATCCTCTGGAGCTGGGGGTGGGGGTGGGTTGGCCTCTAGTGGCTGCTGCTTCTTCCTCCATTTGTGACAGCAGGGCGTCATCCTCCACGGGATCCTCCAAGTCCGCCGGCATGGGGAGTGCAGCTGTCGGGGGGGTGTCTCTGCAGTGGGGCCCTCTGAAGACACCTGCCTGGACAGGGTAGCTGGCTCCTGGCTGGAAGAGGACTGGCTGTCTGTGGGCTGTCTGAGGGAGAGGAGTCTCAGAGGGGCTGCTCCTCGGTGGTGGATCTCACCCTCCAGGAAACTGCACTTGGCCAAGACGTACATCTCCCGGTCAGTGAGCTTGACAGCGGCCTGCCCAGATTTCTTGAGGTGTAGCTTGCCATACCAGGTGTGCATGTGCTTCCACCATCCAAGGAGTACTTCTGCAGTGTACCCCAGGCTCTCTGCCTTGTCTCTCCAAGCTGCCTGCTTTTTTTTGGTGTCACGATACAGTCTGTGGCCCTTTCTCCAGAGGTACTTGTTCTCCCTCAGCCATTCCAGCACCTCATCCTCATGCTCCTCGAAACGGTGTACTGTTTCCTCTCTCCCTTCTGCTTCCCTTGCCTCTTTCTCCCTCTGGCAGGGGCTTTAGCAGGGCCTTCAGGGGCTTGAGCAGCAGGGCCTTCAGGGGTTTGAGCAGCAGGGCCTTCAGGGGCTTGAGCAGCAGGGCCTTCAGCAGCAGGGCTTTGAGGGCCTTGGGGCTGGTCCACCACGACGGCAGCAGCAGCAGCAGCAGCAGCAGCAGCAGCAGCAGCAGCTTCAGATTCAGTGCCAGGGGGTGGGATGCTGGTTCTGGCCTTCTTGCCAGGGCTGGAACGAGTAGGCACGGGCTTTCTCTTCTTGCCTGACTGCCGAACCATGTGTTCCTGCCAGATGTATGTGGCAGCATGTCTTTCCCCTGTATTCTGACTGCATGCATGCTGCATCCTTTTATATCTGCGGAGCTGATGCAATTCATACTCCCTGCATGCGCAGTGAAAGCTTTGCATCTGAAATACATCAGCGCAGCATCCCCTTTATTTCCTATAGGCGTCCGTGATGCATCCGCTTCATCTGCTATGCATACGCCCCTTCCGCTATGCATCTGCTTCAAAATTCTCCCCCGGAACCCCTTCGGATGTGTCATCCGCTTCCATCCGCTGTCATCCGCTAGGCTTCCTATGAACATCCATTTAACATCCCCGCTACATACTACCCACGTCCGTTCTTTTCCGTTCTGTTTATGCAAATTTTTGCCACTTTTTGGAGCAGATGACAACGGATGGAGCCACCCCTGAAATTTTGCTCGTCTGCTGTGTCCTTTATGCATATGTTTTGCTTCCGTCAGCCAGTGGGACTGAGCCTTTAAGGACACAGCAATAGCCAGCAAAGTTGCTTCTGCAAAACTCCAGAAGAAACAGTGGACCATCTAGCTCCATAAACACAAGTCTTGCGGACCGAATCCAGACCATGATGTGGTCAGATCCTGCCTATGGGGCCATCCTGGGGCAAATATGGGGCAAATATAAGCGGCTGGCCTGCATCACTTCAGCCCAGTCTATTCAATGTGAAGAGGAAACATTGGGTGAGCATGGCTTTGGCTCGGTCTACCCAGTGCGAACAGGAAACATGTCAGCAGTTTGGGGAGTGGTGTGAAGCTGGCCATGCCTACCCAGTCAGCCACACTCTCCCAGTTAGTCACGCCCTTCCCCCCCCGAGATCAATCACAGCCCTGATATGGCCCTAAATAAAATTTGAATTTGACGCCCCTAGCTTCTAGCTCCTGCAAAAAAATTGTTCTCAGTGACTACAGAGAAGAACATGATAAAGTAGAAACAATAGCATAATGGAATATCTTCAAAAAACGCCACTTGCCTACAAGCGCTCTGGGACTTTAGAATTCAAAAAGACAAGTATGCTTAACAACTGCTAGTTGTTAAGAAAAACAAAACAAGTCTGGATAGTGGACATAATAGAACCCGAGCAGAATAGAGGAGAAAGAATTGAAGATAATCATAAAACATAAAGACCTGCAAATAGAAGTAGCATAACTATTGCAAAAGAAAACAAGGATAATGCCAATAGTGATAGGCACCTTGGATTCAATCTTGAAATATCTAGAGCATCACTTGAAAACAATCAGCACCCACAAAATCACTATCAATTAATTGCAAAAGGTAGCATTACTTGGAACAGCTTACTTCCTGAAATGATACTTTTAATATCCTTGGACAATAGCATCTGCCTATTCCCGGTCTTGAGGAAGATCTCAATAGATGAAGAAAATACTAAATCCAGTCCAAACATCTGGCTGACCATGCAATCAACAATAATACTGTATAACCCATAGAAAACAATACTCCCCCACCAGCAGGAAAAAAAGGACATGAAACCTGAAGGAAAGTCAGATTTTGAATGCTCTTTCAAAAGTTTATTGGTAGGTATCACAGACATCTATAATGATTTCTAAAATAACACAAATTGTACTTTCTTCTCAAATTATGCAAATGTTTATGAAATTGGTACTTTGGAATTATCTCAGCTACTCCAAAATTTTAGAATTAAAGCAGATCAGCATAAAAGCACCAAGTTCAAACAGGGAGTAAACATGTCATCAAGTTCACAATGACTATGTTCGTTAAATAATTTAGCAATAGCACTTAGACTTATATACAGCTATACATGCTTTACAGCCCTCTCTAAGCAATTTACAGAGTCAGCATAATGCCCCCAACAATTTGGGTCCTCATTTTACCCATCTCGGAAGGATGGAAGGCTGAGTCAACCTCAGTCAATTTATTCTCTTTTGGAATTTCATTAATAATGGATTTAATGTGGGAAGCCCATCTTCCTCTCCTCTTATTCCAATTCACACTTCAGTTTGTTATCTATGGCATCTGAAACATGGAATGTGTTAAAAACAACAACAAAAGAGCAATCCTGGAGCATGCAAGTTAGCACCTAAGTGTAGTGAGGAGAAGCAAGAGAAAAATGGGGAATGCCAACTGCACATTCATAACTTTACTGACCTACATCAATGTCTGAAATAGCCTCGTGTGTGAGTTTCTAGGAATCATTAGCTTGTTATTATCCGGCCCACAGTAATAATTTAGGACTGGGAGTAAGACCTATTGGCTACATTTTTGAATGGAAACGCATAGGGAAGCATTTAAGAGTAACACGTATAAAATGGAAGGTTTTTCTATGTGGCACAAAATAAATTCATTCATTCATTGGTTTAAGCTTTAATACATTTTTAAAATCATATTCTTGGATAGTAACTTAAGTCAACCTTCACAGTTCTTGAAAAAAGATAACCAACCAGGGTCAGTTGATTTGGGTATTTTGGATAAGAAACATCAGGAATCCTGGAAGAAGATACTGGCAATTAATTTTTATAACATTACCGAAAACATGTCTTTGTGATCACCAGAACTGGAGCTGGACTGAATGAGATCTTTATCATTTACCATGTTCACTCATTTTCTTGGTTTGCCATGTTAGTTAAACAACTTATTTTGATTAGATTTCTGTTGTTTCCCATAAACACATCAGCAAACCATACATTGTCAATTATTGCTTTCTAAATGCCTCTTCAACTATGGATAAGACTGAAGCTTTGAAGTTATTATTTATAATGCCCTATTTCTAGGCTGAATCTCTACAAAACAGCTTGTTGCTACATCATTGTTCAACACTTTTACCCAAATTCTCTTTTTTGTGCTAAAAAATGGAAGTTTGAGTTCTATAAAGTTTGTTCTATCGAACTAGCTAACAAGAGAGGCATGTAATCTGAGTTCTAGTCCCACCTTAGTCACAAAGCCAACTGGGCCAGTCACTGTATCAGCCCTCGGAAGCAGGCAATGAAAAACCACTTCTGAAATCTTGCTAAGAAAACTGCAGGGATTTGTCTAGTCTCAGGTCAGATGCCAACACTGACTTAAAGGCACAAGCACACACAGGTACAATACCAGTGACTCCAAAGAGATTTTCTCACAATTAAATGTAGAATTTTGGCCTTTAACTATTAATTTTATGTTTCAATTGCAGATTTTATTCATTTTATTTGCAAAAGACTAAATGAACAGACAAGATTTTCTTCAGGGATGGTTAGTGCAGGGGTCCCTGGGCAATTAACAGGTATCTGTCTGTGGCCTGTTTGGAACTTGGCTGCACAGCTAGAGGTGAGCAGCGGAGAGCAAGTGAAACTGAAATCATCCCACCACCACCCAGTCTGTGGGAAAAATATCTTTCACAAAACTGGTCTCTGATGACAAAAAAAGTTGGGGATCGTTTGCATAGTCTATAATTTTAAATTGCATGCCATATACCAGGGGTTGGCAACTTTAAACATTCAAAGAGCCACAAAGGTCCTAATCTGGAAACCCCCATTCATTTCTGGAGCTGATTGGAACTCCGGTTCCCCCACCACAGAGTCTCTTCCTAGCATTACATCTTTTTTCCTCTACCTGTCCTAACCAAAAGACTATCAATTGTGGATCCAACTGGAAAACCCGCCCCTTGCCATAGAGTCCCCTCCTGGTGCACTGTGGTTTCCCTCCCAAACTGGAATTTCCTCTCAAAAGTATGGTGCTGATCGGCAACGGGAAGCCACAGCAGAGGGATGAAAGAGCCACATGAAGCCAGAGTTGCAGGTTGCCAACCCCTGCCATATACAAATGAGATACTCTTCTGTGTTTTCACTGAAATCGTTCTTAAAATGTCCTACCTAATTTACCTTTAATTTTTCATGAAAATGTTGGGTTTTGTAGACTCAAGAAATGATGATGTGGGTGTATGTAGGAAAAGCACATTAGTATGAAAAATATCTGCCCTTTAATAGAAAACTTTTATAGTAATCAATGACACTGGATATGAACTACATAAATTCCAGGACAATCCAATTCAGATGTCAGTCTAAAAATTATTTCAATCCATATTTTTTAGATTATCTAAAAATAACTACAGCATGATAGGTAAACATAAGCTGAATAAATAATTACCTTCCTATTCTAAACATATTATGTTTCATTTATTTATTTTTTCATTCCATTTTTTCCTCAGTATGAGAAAATTGTGATTGATTATTATTTGAGAACTGTGCCCACAACACATCCAACATTAAATATATTTATATCTATTTTTAAAAAATCTGTACATATTTTAAGTTCAAGTATAGCCAAATATAGGAACAATTTATTAAATATACCTAGCATAACAGCAGAAATATAAAAACATCTAGACTAGAGGAAAAAATATTCAAATTCTGAAATAGCTGCTGCTGATAATACCAGGCCTCATTTCATATACTTCGTAGCTTGAAAATCATTATGTGTTAGTTAAGACACTAAGTGGGATCTGGCTAAAATGGGTAATCAATTAGATTGATAAATTCATAAATTTGCTGTAATAACAAGCCACTTTAATACTAGATCATTCAATTGTCGTAACTGGATGAGTTCAGCTAAAGGTAACTTTTGCCATTTAAATTATAGTTTCCCTGTGATGCTATTCCAATCCTGCTTACAAGAATAAGAGGCATTAAACTCTTCCATCAATCTGAAGTCTATCCATAGGTGGATTTAGCAAGTTTTACCTCTGTTCTTTCTCCAATGTGTTTAATTATTTAGTTAACAGAGGCTCATCTTAGTACCATAAGATGTTTAGGTCATAGCTGCTCAGTACATAGAACATAGAATAGCATAGTTGGAAGGGATTTTGGAGATCTTCTAGCCCAACTCCCCAGCTCGAGCAAGAGTCCCTGTATCACTTCAAACAAATGGCTATCCGGGCTCTTCTTAAATGCTTCCAGAGATGGAACACCCACAATTTCTGAAGGCCAAGCCATTCCACTGGTTAACTGTGAGATGGACAGCAAATAAATTTAATAATGAAGAAATAAATGCATTTTTGCTTAACCTCTACTTTTCTTTGCTTAACCTCTAAGCCAGCCAAGATGGTGTCTCTAGCAAAATCATAGGCCTAGATGAAGTTATTTCAAGCACAATATTGCATAATACTTTTTGCAACTATGCATGGCAAGGAAATATTTAGTCATAAAGCCTGCTAATTGTATTACAATTTATCGAAACGTCTTCACGAGCATTTGTTGGAAGCATGGCAGAAAACAGAATTTTGCAGATGTTCTCCCATGAGGCATACCCTCAGCAACCAGAATTTAACAGAAAGGAAACACAAAGAAAAACAAAATGAAAACTAAAATATTGCAATCAGCCACTAGCAGAATGCAACTTAGGTTTACCAGAAAAAAGCAAAAGCAAAGGCCACAATGGAGTTGGTTGGCACAGGAAAATGCTATATAGTCCAGGCACCACCCAATTCCCGCCCGCAATGGAATTATGGGCCTGTGACCTACCGTGGTCTTCCACTTGGGTGAAAATGATCTGGAACAAATTATATGCTTGGAAGTCTGCTGAACCTGGAGGATGTCAAATGAATATAAACAGGATGGCAACTGTTTGGTAAAAAAAATCTACATCAGATGAATTTGAAAAGATGTTTCATGTCTAGATTCAAGGATAAATGCTTTCATGTTTAGTGTGAAAAGAGAATCAAAATAATCCATCTTCTCGTAAAGGGTGATAGAAAACAAAGTGTGTACTTCAACCTTTAGTAATAAACATTATGATAAGTATTTGGGAAGACATCTTAGTTAAGTGAGTCTCAGTTAAGTTGGGAGGCTATATTCTCATATCTGCACATGTAAAAAATAGAAATATGAATTGGACAAACAATTCAAATTATGTCCTTCCTTTTGAAACAATGTCAGAACTTTGGTGGAATTACATGGGATAAAGTGATCCATGGATTTTAAAATCAAAAATTTTCCTACTTGTCTAAGTGAATCAGATTTCACAATAACTGTTTTTGAACAACAATGTATTGAAAATTTCTTCCACAGTTTTTAATAATATAAAGAAATGTGGGCAGGTAGTTTATTGTATGCTATTTTAACCAGATTAGTGAAGAACTTCAGCTTTAAACTTTAACATATTCAAATAGGTTAAAAGTTTGTCTATATTTATAAAGATGAATATGAATATACCTCAGGACAAACCATAAACAATGAATAACCTATAATATTTTGTGAGAATGGGATTTTGTTTTGTGTTGTAATGGAACAGAAAATAGCACAAATTCACCAAGAATCAAGTACATATATGTTTAAATAATATCCTCAATACAAAAATAATCAGTAATTATTACAAACTATATATGACTTACATCTAAAGTGAGAAATAAATAAGAGTTTTAGACTAACAAGAAATAAAACAATAAACTTTATTTCCAAAATCTAATCTCCTTGGGGGGAAAATCAATCTATGTAGTTCTGAAAAGTATTTATGTAAAAGTTTTATACTGTACATACTTAACCAGAATAAGTTTAAATAACATTTTTTTTCAATCAACATGTGAGAGTTTGAAGCATTCACTATTAAACAGAATATATTTTAAGCAGCTTTTCCCTCAATACACAAACATACACAAACACTTAACTCAGCTTATCATCTTATTTTAAATTATGTACTGCTTTATGTATGTTTAAATAATAAACATTTTAATATATCAAAAATGTTGCTGATGCTTTATCACTAAGCATCATTTAAGGCCTACAAACTGCTTTTCTTACTTTTGGGGTTAGAATAATTATATTTCATTTCTAGTTGATATGGCAAAATAGGCAGCACCTATTAATTCAAAATGATTACACACAAGTCCCAACTTTGAATTGCAACATTAACAGAACCATTTATAAATGAGTTATTGCCCGAAACACTTGCTCTTATTTTTATAGTAAGGATTTGAAGAAGGGGACAAAGAAAACCAGATGTTGTTCAGAAATCAGGTATAGCTGCGATGGACATGATTTCAACAATTTTATAAAACAAAAGTAACAGATTGCCAGACCGTCTAAGCCATTAATACAAAGACAGCATAGAATAATACATTTCAACACAGTAATATTGTACGTGCCGCTGAATTGATGCTATATCAGAGCAACGCTGCAAATACAATTCCACAGAGAAAACTGAAAACATTTAAGGACTGCCATTGTTTTCCAAATTTACACTTTTTATCTTAAAAAAAAACACCTTTAAATATTGAGGAAAAGTAGTCTTCAGAGACGTAATACTAGTAAAGTTAACTTAAGAGAAAGCAATCGATTCAAATAAGTATCAGAACACCCCCCCCCCCCGGCCTTACTACTCAATAGTATTTTGGAAATGTATAGTGGAACAAAGAATAAAAATAAAGTTAACACTAAAAATATTTAACAGATATATATGTATTGTTAGCAAAGTTGGGGGGAGAGGGAATGGTTTAAAATAACTGTTTTCGAATCTTTTTCATTCTACACTTCACTATCAAGCTTATTTTTAAGAGGGTGGGGAAATGGAGTTTAAAGGGTTAAAAGCTCCCTACCATTAATTTGCATCTGGTGCTTTTAGTGTGTATGTGTGTGTGTTTTCTTCCCTGAAAAGTTGGCAGAGCCACCGATTTTCCATAATGCAAGCATTTGGGAATTGTGAGCGGAATGAAACCGATCCAATCTCCTGACTGCGACATGAATTTTCATTAATTACAACCTTGTCAGCAAAAGCATTATCAAAGCTGAATATGAAAATGCTAATGAGTTCTCATTTGCATATTTTTCTTTGTTGGAATGTCATTAATTATTACATTTTATGATGATGAATGCAGCTGTCGAAGCTCTCCGATGCATAATTAGCCATCAGAATGCCAGGAGCCGATCAGCATTTTTGGGTAAAAAAAAAACAAAACCCAAAAACAAAAACCAAACAAAAAAACCAACAACAACAAATTTCACATCAACCTCTTTCACTTCTCCCTTCTCACAAGCAACTCCCCTCCACTCCAAAAAAAAAAAACACCACACAAAGTTGGCTCAAATGAAGATGGTTTAGCCATCATTTGTACTTTGGAATAGTTAGCGTATAAGAAACAGAAAGATTTCTCTTAATTTTACGACCAAGTTATTTTGTTTTTGCCGATCTCGGTCTTATACAACCGGAGCAGCTCTTAATAAAAAAATCGTTATTCCAGCTTAATTAATGCCATGCTTAATTATAACACCATGATGTCAGCGGTTTTAATTAAGTATTGGCTCTGTTACAAAAAAATCTCCTTGCTGCAGAAAAGAGTCACTATCCGCACATTTGTGCAAATCTTTTCACTCGTGATTGAGGGGTGGTGGTGTTTGAAGCAGTAATTCTTACTGGATTGTGAATCATTTCAAATATCAACAAGCATTAGATCTTGCATAAGGAAAGAGATGTTGAAAAAGAAGCCTGATTTTTGGGGGAGGATGGCATATGAGGGGGGGGGGGGGGAGGGAGAGAAAGGATTATTCCAGCATATTACTTGAATTTACTTTTAGCTTTTACCTATTTCACCACTTTTTTTTGAGCTGAAGTGTAAGTGAAGATGACAAAACATGGCTCATCCCCTCTCAGCCACTGGGAACGGTGTTTATAAGTAAAAAAGGAAAAACAACACAGAGCAGATGGGACCATTACACATGACCAAACCAATCAATCACTCATGAAGGGCCCAGGTGCAGCGCAGCCGCGCAGCAACGCACCATTTCACAGTCTGTCAGACACATACACATGGTCGTACATGAGTGACCTCCTCACATCCCCCAGGACCTCATCTGGAGTGCTTCTCTCCTTTGCCCTGCCTAAGATCCAAATGACGTCTTCATAATCGGCTGTCTCTCGATCGACTTTAGCTGGGAGACAAGGCACGGCAAGGAAGGACAATGAAGGCCATCATCATTTTCATATATGAATACTTCTTCCTCCAGCCCTACCATCTCCTCTACTTTGCTTATATAAACATTTCTTCCAGTCACCAAATGAGGGAGAAAAGCAGCCAATTTAGCCAAGTGGAAAGGACCAGTGTTCTTGATGCACAGAGGATGAGAGACAGACTGTATTGCTTTTTTAAAGACAAAATGAAAGGCGCATTTCTTTTTTTTCCCCTCGAAAACTTGTTTTTACATGAAAGATGCTAAATCTATGTTTAGGTTTGATTGCAACAAGCATTTCAATCTCTATTTCATACTAACATCCAAAGCCCAATACTGCCAAATGAACATTTCCACTTTATTTGTTCGATGACTTGAGTTACTTATGAAGTAATAGAGGCTGGATAAAAATCTAATAATAAAACAAAAAATAAAAGTTTGATTGTTCATTATAAGGGTAAACCTGCAATAAAATGATCTAATAGTCTTATTTAGTGGTCCAACATTTCCCTTCAGTCTTGACTTTTATGTCAACATCCCAGGCTTTCCTTTCAGAAGTAAGTAGTATTTTGTGGCTGGAATAATTATTCGGTCTTTATTGCAATATGTTCTTTCTTTTACTTGTTCAGGATTTCTGCATATGCAGTGGCTACATTTGCCTCTGTTGTTCCAAAAAGATAAAATGACAGTAACAGGCTTAATCCAGATGCTCAAAGGTTAAAGTAGGGGGGGATGCGATCTTTGTGTGTTCATTGTTTGGTGAAAAGACCTTCTCCTGCCAGATGCCTTCTAATGCGGAGGGTTATGGGTGCATTGGTGGAGACCGCAAAAGACAATGAAATTCTTGCTGATGGGAGGGTGAATCCACACATTTCAACAACATAGTGGTCCACTGGATTACAGCCCCTTCTATGCATGAAAACACTTTTTTATTAATAAAAGAACAATGCAAGATCATAGCATATTAGCTCTAAAATAGGTATAATACATACATCTTTAAGAAAAGCCAACCCTAATTTTACTGTATAATGTTTATGCATAAGGAATCATGAGGAAATTGGATATCTGACTCATGAATCAAACAGATGCAAAGGGCTCTTATCTACTACATGAATTACTGCAAATATGACTGTGTCACACTCCAAACTGTTGGGGAAACAGTCACTATCAATCTGCAATGATAACTGCTGTTTTATATTTCATGTTTTATATTTCACTGTTTGTAATCTCTTTCCACAACCATATGAATATCCAGAGAGGCACAAACTTAATAACAATTTTTAGAGAATATTCAACACATCAGGTAAAGTTCAGAATAACTTTAATCAAGTCTTTGTAATAATAAACTTGTAAAACTTTAAGATTTCAAAAGGCTTTTATTTACTAAAACATCCTAACAAGACTACACCTTTGGAAAGGCTCATAAAAACACAGCTATAAACACCATTCAATAACTTCTAACAGAAAATCCACCCTGACTCTAAAATGACTTTTTCTGAGGAACCCAAACACAACACCACAGTATAATAATAGTGGAAACTCATTTAGATTAAACTGTAAACAATTGTTATGATGAAAATATTGAAGTAACTGATCATTTCATTTAAGAACTTACATTAGAACATATAAATCTAATAAAACATGGATTCAACTGTTAAACAGGTGATGTCTGTTGGTCAGAAGTATGACTGAAACATCTTTGTGCATGGACAGATATTCAAACATAGCCAGAAGAAGCAGTTACATGAACTTGAATTAGAAAAGAGGTACTTCAACTGTGCTACCATGCACTTATTTAGCATTTGTACGGAGGCATTTTATCTGAAAAAATTATCTGAATCTGAATAGAAGTTAGAAAGGTAGCCCTCAACGTATGACAGGTCACTTAATGCTGTTTAGAATTATGATGGACCCAAAAAGGAGACTTACAACCCAGATCTGACATCCTGATGGTTGAGGGGGCTCCTGAGGTTATGTGACTCCACTTAAGGTTCTCAGAAATACAACCCCATTTAAAGTCATTTGCAGCCTTCTGGTTTTCAGCCAAACTAGGCCATAGAGACACCAATGGCTTGCTTAATGATGGTGGTGTTTGCTTAACAACCACTGCAAAAAAAAAAAAAAAGGTCATAAAACCAACCCCTATCATGACCATTACAACTTGCAAACATAACAGGCGGGCTGACTGTGAATGTGTAACTCACACACATTCACTTACAATTGTTTACCACACAAAGTCAAGGGTGATCATTTAAGAGGGCTTTCTTGTAGAGTTTTGATGAACTCATATGTTACTCAGTAAATAAGCCCAGCCACCTGCAAACCGAAAGCCCCCATGGCTCTGTTGTGTGCATGTGAGTGGCTGAATTTGAGAGAAGGCACAGTGCCATCATCTTTTCAAAAAAGAAAAAGCTATTTGTTGATCTGATAATTTTTGACAACTTTTCCTCTCTCTCTCTCTCTCTCTCTCTCTCTCTCTCTCTCTCTCTCTCTCCTTCCCTCCCTCTCTCTCTCTCTCTCTCTCTCTCTGTGTGTGTGTGTAAAGGTAGCAGAGAAAATGATTATGAATCATTTCAGAGGGTCATGCATGAAGTTGGTTATCTATTTGCTCTTGTTTCCACAAGGCTGTCATAATAGGAGCCATTTAGAATAGAATAGAACAACAGAGTTGGAAGGGACCTTGGAGGTCTTCTTGTCTAAAAGGTCACCAACCTTTTGGATCTCAGGGACCACCAAACTCATAATTTTAGATCCCAGGAAATCTCCAACTGGTTCTGTGGGTGTGGCCTAATTTGTGAGTGTGGCTTGGTGGTCATGTGACTGGCTGGGCACTGCTTGTATGTAAATATTATTTTTATATTTATAAATATATTTTACAAATTTAAATAGAAATTTATACTTAAATATATTTTTATATTTATAAAAATATTGATTTTTTTTATAAAAAAGAGCAACTTTTACCCAAAATCAGGCAAAGCAGGCAGGCAGATTGAGTTGCTCACAGAATCACAGATTCATTCAGAAATCTATCTATCTGCCATTGGCTAGCTCAGTCTGTCATATAAAATTTGCTTGCAAACAAACTCACAAAATTAACTCACAACACACCATGCATGTAAATATTGAAATTTTTTATAAAAAAGAGAAACTTTTACCCAAAATCAGGCAAAGCAGGCAGGCAGATTGAGCTGCTCACAGAATCATTCAGTGATCTATCTGCCATCGGCTAGCTCAGTCTCTCAAATTTGCTTGCCGTAAAGCACTGAATTTGCTTCCAAGCAAACCTTCTATCCAAGGGAGGTTCGGCTGTACTTGAAAGCAGAGCTGAAGATCTAAAGACCAGCTAGAAAGCAAGAAATCCAACCATTTTCTGCCTAGCTAATCTAAATCTCCCGAAACATCAGAACAGATGATGGTCAGAAAAGGAAAAATAGCAATTTAGCAGGCAAGTTTGCTGGGTAAGGAGTGAGTGGGTGGGGAGGTTTCCCGTTGGCCATTGTGTTTCTGTGCAGCCTGGATTAATTGCTTTGGGGAGGTGCTCTGGGAGTGAGATTTCTCTGCGGCCCAACAAAATTTTCTTGCGGCCCACAGGTTGGCGACCGCTGTTCTAGTCCAACCCTTCTTAGGCAGGAAACTCTACACCACTTCAGACAAAGGGTTATCCAATCTCTTCGTAAAAACTTAAAAATCTAGATTTGTTACAATGCAGATTTAGGACTGGATATGGAATAGAGAAAAATTAATTGCATTGCTTGAAATAAAATGAGAAAAATACGCTGGGCATTTTTGTCTATGCTTCTGAAAACAGTCACATCAAGGTCCAGCAAATTAAGGTTATTTTATATCCACAATAATTTACAAAATAGCCAGCCGCTCACAAATGCAAGGAGATACACACAAAATATTTAAATATTTTAAAGAGTGTCACTGAAATAGTCTTTTATAATTTGGCAATGCTGTGTGTGTGTGTTTGTGTGTGCGTGTGTTTTGCGTTCATGTGTGTTGCTAGGGATTATAAACCTAAAGCCTTAGAAACTGATTAAAATCTGGAATTTCAGAACAATTTGGGTTACACCCTCTGCTTACTGAAATATGAATCTGAAATATGTGCAGATATTCGTATGCAAAATTTACAACTTACATTGTAAGGAAAAAGTGTAAGAAACATTACAAACAGCAGAAGATGTTGCTAACTTCAGCCTCTTGCAAGTGGTAATATGGCAGAATAACAAGGAAGAGAGAGAACTTATGATGTTTACATATACCATACATAGTGGCCTCCTCTCTATTTCTTTAAAAAATCATTCTTTAACTAATTTCACAGGTGAACAAAATGTGACAGTGACAGATGAGTGAGTCGATACCAGGTTACACTCACACTCCTTTAAGACCAAGGGAAACTCCCACCGTAATTTTTCATGAAACCACTTCACTCAGAGTTCAGATAGACTTACAACCATTCATTTAGTGACCAACATTACAAAGGTAATGAAAAAAGTGACTTATAGCAATGATAGCAATAACACTTAGATTTATATACCACTTCAGTGTCCTTTACAGCCCTCTGTAAGTGGTTTACAGAGTCAGCATATTGCCCCCAACAATCTGGGTCCTCATTTTTAGCTACCTCAGAAGGATGAAAGGCCCAGTCAACCTTGAGTCCAATGAGATTCGAACTGCCAAATTGCTGGTAGCTGGCAGTCAGTACAAGTAGCCTGAAATATTCCATTCTAACTACTGCCCCACCAGGTTCTTATGACTATTTATCATGCAGTTGTTGCAACCTTTAAAGGTCCGGTCCCACTGGTCGACGGACGCAAAATGTATGCATAAAGGACACAGCAGATGAGCAAAATTTCGGGGGTGGCTCCATCATCATCCGCTCCAAAAAGTGGTGAAAATTTGCATAAACAGAACGGAAAAGAACGGACGTGGGTAGTATGTAGTGGGGATGTTAAACGGATGTTCATCGGAAGCCTAGCGGATGAAAGCGGATGGAAGGGGATGACACCTCCGAAGGGGTTACAGGGGATAATTGCGAAGCGGACGCATAGCAGATGAAGCGGATGCATCACATATGCCGAAAGGAAAGGGGATGCCGCATGGATGTATATCGGATGCAAACTGTTCACTGCACATCCATTTCCGTGCTACTAACGATGTATAGATGTTCCATGTACCTTTTCTTTCCTCCCACTTTCCGTTTTCAGCTGCAGCGGATGTGAGTTGCGAGGATGCCCAGAGGATGCAGAGAGGATACAGCGGATGTTTAACGGATGATAACGAACATAGAACGTTTGTTGCTTGTATGTTGTGGATTTACATCGTACACGGCGGAAAGTTCATCCGTTCACAAAGTTTTGTGCAGCTCAAAACTTCTTGCATGGATGAAATCGCAGTGGATGGATGCTCGATGGATAGAGCGTATGAAACACGTATTTAATGAGTACACAATGAATGCATAGCGTTTTCCAACGGATGGCAAGCTTTTTTTAACGTTTTACATCCTCTTTGCATCTGTAAGTGCAGTGGGACCGGGCCTTAATTAGTCAAGGATCACCTATACAGAATACTCTTCTAGGTTTCTGTGAGATTTCTTTTAGAAATTACCCCATGTATGAAGGCAATCTAAGCTCTTAGTTAACGTTTCTTTTTTTTTTAATTATCATTTTAAGAGGGCAAGCGTAAGTATTTTAATAAAGCACAACTAAAGGAATCTGACCTAAACATTCCTTCCCTTTCCAAACTTGTTCTTCAGATTGTCTCTTTCCAAAGATCTTTATATTATCTTGAATGGTATAATAATTAATGCATAGGTATAATATTACATAAATAAAATTCATGTTCCTGCGGAAGGGGTTATGCCTGGTAGAATAAAAATTGGCAGGATTATTCCTCTGTTCCCTACTACAAGGGACCTAAACCCCTGGGGGGGGGGGTATGTGCGTGTCCCCACTTGCATGAGGTGAGCATGGCACAATTAGATAAACCTGCCCTAGAATACACATATTGAAGGTCAAACGTTCTTAATTCTTTTCAGCTAGTCCTTCAAACATTCAGCCTATTTTTTTTCCACACAACTGTTTCAACCAATTTATTTTAATTGGATTAAATTCAATTTATGCAATATAACCAATTTTACAACACATATGAGGCATCACTGCAGCAAGTGAAACAACTCTTTGGTATTGGTTCGAGCTGCTTTGGCGATAGACAACCTATGAAAAGTTCAAGGAACAGCTGTTTAGAACCATGTGCTTCTTTAATTTTTTTTCCAATGCCTGATAATATTTTTAATGACATTAGTCCTTCCCTTTCTTTACCAACCAACAAATTCTGAATGAAAAATAAAAACATGATGCAGGTATGTTATTGAAAACAAATGTTTACAATGGAAACAATGTAAATCCCTCTCATCCAGGATGTATTATAATGATACAGATGGCTACTGTACACACTGTTAAGGACTCCTTTCTTTGAGCCTATCTTGAAAAGTAAAATTTGAGTATCTCTATACCAGGGCTCACCAACCTTTTGGAACTCAGGGACCACCAAACTCATAATTTTAGATCCCAGGGACCACTAACCGGTTCTGTGGGCATGGTTTAATTTGTGGGTGTGGCTTGGTGGTCATGTGACTGGCTGGGCATGGCTTGTATGTAAATATTATAAATATTTATATAAATATTAATTTTTTTACAAAAAATGAGCAACTTTTACCCAAAATCAGGCAAAGCGGGCAGGCAGATTGAGTTGTTCACAGATTCATTCAGAGATCTATCTATCTGCCATTGGCTAGTTCAGTCTGTCCCATAAAATTTGCTTGCAAGCAAACGCACAAAATTAACTCACAACACACCATGCATGTAAATATTGATTTTTTTTATAAAAAAGAGAAACTTTTACCCAAAATCAGGCAAAGCAGGCAGATTGAGTTGCTCACTCAGAATCATTCAGTGATCTATCTGCCATTGGCTAGCTCAGTCTCTCAAATTTGGTTACCATGAGTCTGCACTAAATTTGCTTGCAAGCAAACCTTCCGTTCTAAAGGAGGTTCAGCTGTGCTGAGCCAAAGATCTAAAGACTAGCTAGAAAGCAAGAAATCCAACCATTTTCTGCTTCCTAGATAATCTAAATCTCCTGGCACAGCAGAACAGATGGTGGTCGGAAAAAGGGAAAATAGCAATTTAGCAGGCAAATTTACTGGGTAAGGGTGAGTGGGCGGGAAGGGTTCCTACAGGCCATGTGGGGGGTGCAGCCTTGTGTTTCTGTGCAGCCTGGATTAATTGCTTTGTAAGGGTGCTGTGGGAGTGAGATTTCTCTGCAGCCCACCAAAATTTTCTCATGGCCATTCCACAGGTTGGCGACCCCTGTTCTATACCATTTATTGCACACTTTTTGTGCTGTATAAATTCATACCATTTAATCCTACACATGAAATACAGATCTAATACAGCTCATCCTAACATTTGATTCAGCTAATACTCAAGAAATGATCAGAATTGGATTAGGACTTTCACTGCTAAGTGATGCAGTCATTAACTGTCAAGTTTTATGACATTTTTGCCACAGTCATGAAGCGAATCACCCCTGTCATTAAGCAAATCATGTGGTTGTTCAGTGAAAGTGGTTGTCTTCCTCCCTCCATTGATTTTGCTGGTGGGAAGCCAACTGGGAAGGCTGCAAATGGGAATCATGTGTCCCTGGGATGCTGTAACCATAGTAAATACATAGCCCGGATTTTGATTACGTGACTGCAAGAATTCTGTGACAGCCATAAGTGCAAGGACTATAAGTAACTTTTTCCAGTGATGTTGTAGCTTTGAACAGTCACTAAACAAATAGTTGTAAGTGGAGGACCACCATTACATCTAAAGAGGCTTGTACATCATGGAAACAACACGGTATCACAGAAAGGGATACTCTCATTTCAAATGAAAAAGACCAAATTATTTTAAAGATTTAATTAAAATCTATGTCTGTAAGATATTTCTTGGAAATACAGGAATTGCACACACATGCATGTGCACACACAAACACACACATGCACACACACACAAATTCTAGCAAGAACAAATGAATGTCTACCAAAGCCATTTATTGTGGTCAAAACCGAGTGATGGGGAAATCGTGTATTCCAATCTTGTCTTCCAATGTTACAACTTTCCCCAAAAATATACCTAAAACTGCACATCAACACCATCATATTATAAAGCTAATATAAAATATCTGAACCAAACAGTAAATGTTACAGTAAATTTTATAATTGTGAACATAAAACCATGAGAATGGTGTATACACACACAAGCAAACACACACACACACACTCAAACACATTCATTCTTAAACTACATTAAAAATAAACTTTGATTCTAGATTTTTTTTAATTCAATTTGAAAATAATTGTGCTAGATAAGAACATAGAATACATTTTGTGTAAATTAAATAGAATGAAACATACATTGTATTGTGTTCATATGTATAGCAAGAGATATTTGCCTAGAGTTGTAAACTTATGTGGGGTTTCTTAAAAATCAGGAAGGAGGGAAAGAAATCCTATCCTCAGTATCAACTTCTATTGAGATGCTATGCCCAGATTACCTCAAAACAAGTCCCAGTAAGCTGCTATTAGATAACACCTTCCTTATTGGCACATTGCATTCTCTGACATTGCTTTCAATGACATTATATGATGGAAGACATATGTTTAACTCCTAAAAGAAAGTGAGACAGACTTCAAAGCCAGCTCTTTCTTCCAATGCATTACAGGTGTGAACCGCATGAGTCATGGCAGAGTATCAGCTGGGATAAAAGCTTTAAATACATAATATATAATGTGATCATGATCCACGCATGTGGATACAGGGAATCAAAACTAGGCACAAAACAACTTTATCTCACTCAAGAAGAACGTAGCCCAATATGGCTGCCAATGGCTGTGAATAAAACAAGATCTATTTGGTATGGATTATGTTTTCTTGACATTATTCATATATACCTCAAAGGATATATTTAACTACCAAAGGAGACAGCAGAGAACAAAGACATATTTTAAGAGAATTAGGAATATCTCTTAATTCATGTTTCATGCTTTGCTTGGAGATGTCTGCAATTGGGAAGGCAGCATCTGCAATAATGGCGGCCAGTGTTTAAAATTGGAATCATAGAATTGGAAACACCTCAGTATCTTTCATTTCATTCCCCTGCTTAGTGAAAGATCTGCTAAATATTTCAGACAGGTACGGTAGCAATTCAATCCAGAACATTTGAAGATTTCCCATGAAAGGGGAGTGTATCTCTTCATGAACCAACCAATTCCATTGGTTGATGGCTCTGATTGTCAGGAAATTCCTCCCCAAACCTATGTTGAATTTAGTTCCCCGAAGTAACAATCCATAGATTCCCCAGGCAAAAAAAAAAGCAGTGCCCTGACTCATTAGCAATAAAACCCTTTTAAGTGTCTGACCATACAAATGAGAAAAATATACCATTCTATATGAAACATATGTCACAAAAGAATGAGATTATAGGATCCAATCAGGATCAGTCAACAGGACTGGAAGTTTAGTCTTCCAAGCTTTCGGACTCGTACTGGAACCTGCAACATTACCCCGGGACATGTATATTTGCTCTCATTTGTAATGAGACTATGATTAAATATTCTAACAGATTGTGACAGGGGAGTCAAACTCAATTCCACTGATGGCCGTATCAGTGTTATGTTTGACCACAGGGGGCTGGGGTGGGTATGGCCAGCTCATCACTCATGTTGGGGGCACCTGTGGTGGCCCAAGCGCTCTGCCAGCAAAAACAGGCTCCCAAGCTCCGTTTTGGACCACGATGTCTTCCTGCAACCTCTGCCAGCAAAAACGGAGCTCAGGGAAGCCACGTGCAGCCCACACGAGCTCTGTTTTCGGCCATGACGGTCTCCTGAAACCCTCTGGTAGTGAAAGTGGCCTCCCCAAGCTCTATTTTCACTGGCAGAGGATTGCGAGAAGACCAAAATGGCCAAAAATGGAGCCTAGGCAGGCCGCATGCAGCCCTCCTGAGCTCCATTTTTTATATCAGAGGCTCCGCAGACCGGTCCTTCAGATTCAGACCGTTTCCAGATTCAGCCCACAGGCCTTGAGTTTTACACCTCTGGATTAAGATTAAATATTCTAATAGGATAATCCTCACGACATTTTAAGGCATCTTAATAAGCTGCAATGTCATCAAAATGACACGTGTGGTGACAAAATACAAATGGCGCAGAGATGTAATTCTGCTCTGGCATCTCATGCAAATACATGAGTTGTGTCATTTGTGTGATGTCATGATGTGCATCTCATCATTTTTTCCTTCTTGCAATTTGTAAATTACAGGATTTTTTAAATAGATCTCGGTGCATGGGATCACTGGTGCTCCCTGAACTTGGTTTTTCTTGCAGATATTTTATTGCCCAACTAGGTAACATCTGCAAAACCCATTCCCTTCTAGCACTGATGATGGACCCCCACAGGTCAACCCTGAGCTATAAATATTCTACTGATCTTTGGTGTTAAAACTATGAAACGTGTTATAATATTGTTATTGATTTTTGTACATTTCTAACCTTACTTATGAAAAGTAGGGTGAATAAACTGCCTAGTGAAAACTAAGTGAGTCCAGGGAAAGAATAAATCACACACACAAACACCCTGCTGCAGATGCCAATGGACACCTCTCTCTTGTGAATCTTCTGTCACTGTTTTTGTCCTTGAGTTCAAGAAACAGATACTCAGAAAAGAAAGAACAATATGCACTTGACTCCCTCAACTTCAGCTCCAAATGAGATGTTTTTAAATAACAGTATATTTAAATGCTGCATTCAGTGCAGACACACAACCAGTGATGGAGTTAAGGCTAGACTAAGTCAAGTTGGAAGCCAAAAGAGCAAAGTCGGTCATTCATCTTGGGGCATGCATAGGATCTAGAGCGTGGACTGAAGAAGTACATAAATTGATGGTGATATTATCCATTCAGTCATGTACAATTCTTGGCGATTCTATAGGCCAGGTTTTTCCACATCTTCCTATCTTGCACTACTTTGCATTCTTCTGTACTCTGGCTGGTGTCAACTTTGATGGTGTCCAGCCACCATGATTTTTGGCTGCGTGATTTCCATTTACTACTAACTCTTCCAAACATAATTGCTCTCTCCATTGAATTCCTATGCATATGCCATGGTGAAAAATCACATAAAAAAAGTTTTGTAATGGCACATAAATTGCAACTGCTTTTATTTTTTCTTAAATGTATTACTCAGAGTATCCCTTCCCACTTGTGAACTTATATGTGGAACACAATAGTCATGATTTTACACAATACACAAAGCAAGTTTATTTGTGTAGATAATAACTGTTTTTAAAACGTAAGCTAAAACTGTAGGTAACGCAGTTGTTGCATGTTGAAATTATATCCAACAATTACAGTTGGCAAGAGTTGTATCTAATTCATTTATGTTATCTATTAAGGCAGTGTAATGCTCGGATTTAATTCGGAAAAACTTACTTTGGAGCGCATAAAAGGGCAAATGCAAATCATTAAAGCTGCTATGCCTTTTTTTGCTGGAATCAAATCTGAAGCACTGAACAGACCTATTTATCTATTATCTATTATCCAAAATTTGCATGCTGTATTTGCTGTTATTCACATGGAAACCAATGTTGTTAAGAACAAAAATAAACCATACAGCTGCTAATAAAATTGTAATAAGCTTTGCAGTCCCTTGGTTGCAAAACAATAGAGTCAACAAAATCAAAGCAGACCAAACCAGTTATATTTCATACTTTCTATAAAGGAAAAGCAACAACTGGTTTTTATTTTTTTACCAGGCAGTGAATATTTCTTCGAAAGAGTGTTGCATGGCCTTGCCTTGCTTTGTGAATCTCACTTTTGCAACAGACATATGGTTAGTCCTTGACTTACAATCACAATTAAGCTCCTAATTTGTGTTGCTAAGGAGATGGTTAAATGAATTTTACCCCTTTTGACTACCTTTTTCACCACAGTTGTTAAATGAATCACAGCAATTGTTAAGCAAGTAAAATGGTTGTTATGTGGATCTGGCTTCCACATTGCTTGTCAGAAGGTTGCAAAAGATGATCATATGATTCCCCAGGACATTGCAACCATCATAAGTATGAGTCACAAGCGTCTGGATTTTGATGTGATTCATTGGGAATGCGGTAATAGTTGTAAATATGAAAAAGCTACATAAGTTATCGGAAAAAGCTATCACTATTTTCATTGTTATTGTAACTTCCAACGGTCACTAAATGAAAGATTGCAATCTGAATTCTTCACCTCTATGTGAAGCTAGGTCATACACTCAGAAAAGGATATTGTACAATGAAAAATAGGACACAGACAGCACACAGCAAAATGGTAATTAAACTAAGTTCTAGAAGTTCTTCTTTAAGTATAATAATTTCACCAAAGACATGTTCCTCCTTTAGGGAGTAGGGAAATATAATCTATTTCTTTTCTATTAAACTTGGTAGGGGAGAGAAGGGGAGGGAGAAGAGGGGAGGAGACAGAGGGAAGGGGGAGAGAGAGGGGGGAGAGGGAAGGAGAGAACACAGAATACTTAAAGGGATATCCTTATATTTATAACCTGTTAAATAATAAGTAAAAAAAGATGAAGGGGCCTTACACCTCATTCTTGTATAAATATCAGCATAAAGTTAACTGGGCAATGACTGCAATTGTTGCTGTGGTGTTAGAGGTTCTAATATATGCTAAAATTATTAACAATTCAGGTATTAGTCTCTTATAGAAAGGCAAAGTTTGCAAACTGGACTTAGCAAGTGCAGTATCAATTAGCACTAATTGATCCATTAGTTTGATTGCACAGCTTGTAGAAGAGTGTGAACTTCATGCTTCTAATTTACTGCAATTTAATATTTGAAACATAGATTGCAAGTAGCTCTACAGATGAGTTCCAACAACTAGCAGATCCTGTGGACTTCACTTAAAATTTGAATGCTTTAATTAATCAAAGATGCAATTAAATTGTTAAACCAGAGTTGTAGGGTTGCACAAGTACAAACTTATTCAGGTGAATTATTCATTCAGAAGAACATTCATTCTTGTGTATTTTTAGTCAATATAAGATGAGGCCAAGATTACTTATCTGGTAATTATTTTTTACTAAAGAGCAATAAAAGTTCAGACAAACTAGGATCATGTCATGTGAGAAGCAAGAAAAAAAACTCCACCATCTGATAGGAAAATGCATCTTTTGTGTGGAGCGTCAGCTACAGCCTACTCTAGATAAATTATCTGGATCCCTTTCGGTTCTATGAATTCAAGTCTCAGCATGGAGCTGAAATAACATTGATTTTACTGATGAGTTTTGTTGGGATCTGAATAGGATTTAATGCAGCCTGTTTTAGATCTGCTAGCCCTTTCAATGGCCTTCAGTAGCACAACAACATTCTTTTGGTAAATCTCATATTTATTTTATTTCTTCAATTAAACAGCAGCCCATCAAAGTGAATTTTACAAGAATTCTCTTTTAGGAAGATTCCACGTTTAAGAGGTAGTCCCAATCTAGAGTTATGGGAGAGGAAAAACAGCCCACTGGCCAATCACTGTTATCCATCTATTCAAGGATCATCAGCATGAGTTCGTCCATCGTGATTTTCAGTAAACTTCAGTTATTTCTCAAGGAGGGGGGGATATTACCTATGCAGAAGTGACTATGAATAAGGAACTTTTAAGGCTCATGTACTATTGGATGGATAGGCAGAGGTTATGCCAGGGGTGTCCAACTTGCAGCATCACGTCGTTGCGTGACATATTGCGACTATTTTCCGCTTTGCTAAACCAGGGGTAGGTGTGGCCAGTGCATGACGCATTCAGCCCATGGGCCGTGAGTTTGATACCCCTGGATTATGCTATAGGAGTTCCACTGCTCATTTGAGCTGTCAAAGCAATAACTCATTCCTTCATTACTACGCTTCTTTCTTCTGTTCAATGATTCTTGAAAATTGCCTGAACAAGTTAATGCAGTTTTCTTGCCAAGGTTTTCCCAGTATTGATTTTCTATCAGCTCCTTCCTAGAGCTAAGAGAAACTGATTGGCTTAAGGTCACCAAGTCAGCTTTGTGCCTAAGCCGGGACTAAAACTCATGGTCTCCCAGTTTCTAACCTGACACTTTAACTACTACGCTAAACTCTCACTAAACATTTAGATAACTGCATGGTACAAGGGACTTCCTTTGAAGACATTTCAAATACTGAAAAAAGTTGTGGTCCCCTTAATAGATACTGGCCACCATATGTAAGGCCAGCACTGCAAACCTGGAGATAAGTACCAATAATTTCCCAGGGGCAATTGAAAGTGCTATTTTTGACCTATAAGATCCTCAACGTCTTGGCTCCTAAGTATTTGTTGGATTGCCTACTTCAAACTTAACTGACCAATCCTATGAGATCAGTCACTTTCTGAAGGAAGAGTGGAAGAAAGCCAGCTGATGGGGGCAGAAGCTCAGCCGACAAGCTTGGTTTCATTGGCCAAGCATGGATGCTTGTTTGAAAGCCTTTCTGGCATTGGAACGTAGTGTTGGGTCTTAATCAAGTTGGGCTCTTCCCCCTGCTGGACTGTTTTTGACTTTGTAAAGCATTCTGCTAGTAGTTTGCCTCTTTTAAGGACCCAGCTGTGTGGTGATCCTCCCAGGGCCTCTCCCACCCATGAGGTACCACACTTCACTAAATGACCTGCATATTGGCATCAGGGAGAACAAAGGGTGGGGTTAAGCTGCCTCACTTAATGGTTGTCACCACTTGCAGTTGTAATGGGCAGGGTCCATTTTGATCTTAGGTCAAGGACTACCTGTATAACAGAAGTGTTCAAACTCGCAGCCCACAGGATGGATATGTTATGTGCTGGCCATGCCCACTCCCAGTTTAGTGAAGGGGAAAAAAAGTTGCAAAATATCATCTGATGACATGTCATCACGAGTTTAACACCCCTGCTGTATAACATATAAAATAAAGTATCTTTAGCCAAAGAAGCCTTATTTCATAAGGCCACTTCAAATATATGTTCATATACAAAACACTATCTTAACACTATAAACTATTTTATTTATTGATGCTGAAATAGTTTTACACTAACACTTGTACACTAGAGATTCCAGTTCCATCACTATCGATACTGTTTAATATTTACCTGGATGTAATTTACTATCCACTTATAAATAGTAGCCATACATTTATTACCATTGGAGTATTTATTATATCCAATGCAAATAAGAAAGGGTCTGGAGCACTTCAAGACTGCAGGCTCATAGCTACAGGTAAATATTGACACTCAATGTTTTATGTGGTTTATATACATGATATTTATATTACAATAGTTTCAGTGGGAAAAAGAAACATTGTCTGATTTGAATTATGCATCCATCCATGTTCTCCGACATGACAATTTGGATTTCTTTACATGTATAATTTAGAACAATCATAAGGAATATGAAGTTACAATAGTGTTGCACCTCACACTTTCCCAATAGTTAACACAAAAGGAAGACAAATGTGTTTTCCAAAAGAATTGGAGCCTAAGACCGTCCAATTTATAAGCTGAATCAAATGGATCAATTAAGAAGTCTAATGAGGAGAAATTCCTAGTGACTGAACTTGCCATTCAACTGAAATGAGCCAGAAGATGCAATTTATAATTTAAAGTTAAATCTGAAAAATCAAACCTGTAACAGGTAATAACAATACCTGAGGGGAAAAGAGGAGATAATCTTAAAAATATTTAATTTCTGATAATATATTTTACAAAAATATTGAGGAATACTACATATCCTCTAAATTACCTACAATAAAAGTTTCATTTTTAAAATATTTCCAATTCAAGAAAACATATTGCTACTGCTGATAAACACTATTGAAATTATTCTAACAAAATCTGTTTTGATAACATGCTATCCATAAAAGTCATGAATTCTGATTTGGACCAGGCAGATTTAACAATCAATATCAGTTTATCATCTGTGAACAATCCTTTTTTCCTTCATATTTCTTCCTTGCATGTTTCAAAGAATAAATCTCTTCATCTCTTTAACTGAACATGAACATAACCAACACAATTCTAAATGAGTTCTTTTCCCAATCACTTGATTCTCACTGTATGTCCTGTTCCAATAGTCAAAGGAGTAGGTCCTTTAAACATACCCCAAAGAATCTCCATCAAGCAGGTATCCAATTATCTAATCTTGCTTGTAGCTGATCCAATTGGGAGCAACTTCCTGACAGTCACGTATCCATCTCTGAATTAGAAGACAAATAAAACTTCCAAGGAAAGTTAACTCATTATCAGCTAAATGTCACTGATCATTTGGTGATGGACCACTTAGTAGTAGTAGATTTAATTTTTTCTTTAAAATTAAATAAAAACCCTTTAGAGAAGGAGTGTCAAACTCCCGGACTATGGGCCAGATGTGTTACGTGCAGCCCCCCTATGCCCAATTCAGTGAAGGGGAAAAAAGTCCCGATATGTTGAGTGACGCCACCATAACATGAGTTTGATACCCCTGCTTTAGAGCCAGTACTCCAGTAAAAAGAAAACGGTGATGTCCCAGCAGATTCCATGTATAAATTCTATTTCAGGTCAAGGAAATAATAGTACACTATATCCTAGACATGGGCAGGAAAGTCTACTCAAACTTACAAGACCAGGATGAACTGATTTCTAGCCTCCCAAGCTGTTATACAGAACTGCCAGAAGGACTTGAAGCAGAAACATTCATACAGCCCTATTCAACTTGGTTTCCAGGAAAGGGCAGCATACCTGTAGTCCTCAACTTACAACCATTCATTTAGTGACTGTTCATAGCTACAACATTGTCGCAACATCCTCTGGTCACTTGATCAAAATTCAGGCGTTTGGTCACTGGCATGTATTTGCAGCGTCCTTGGAGTAACATGATTTCCATCTGCAATATTCTCTGTTGGTTTCCCCAGAAAGTCAATGGAGAAGCCAGCAGGGAAGATTACAAGCAGGGGGAATGAGGGAGAGCTGAAATCCTTCTGTGAACCTGTAGGAGTGGAGCTGAAATCTTCAGTTCCATTTGTCCCTTAGTGCATGGAAGAGGGAGGGAATCCTTCAGCATGCTTCAGAGACATTTGAGAGCAAAAGGGATGCCTGCTAGAGGATTTCAGGTACATTCAGAACTTAAATCTTTCATCAAGCAGATCTGTTGCTCCATCCATTTAATGATGTAGGATAGGGATGTCAAACTCGTGGCCCGTGGCCCAGATGCGTCACACGCTGGGCATGCCCATGCCCCATTTAGCGAAGGAGAAAAATTCCTGTGACACCACTGTGACAATGCAAGTTTGACACCCCTGAAATAGGAGATTGCCTAACAACGACAACTATTACATGAGCATCTTGCTTCATGACTGCTTTGCCCAACAACTGAGATTCCAGTCCCCTTTGTAGTCATTAAGTGAGGACTACTGGTATCCTTTATAGTAAAAACATCTCTAGACTCAATAGAAGCTTTTTCTCCCGTTGACCTGAGACTTTATTCTGAATGATCAAACTACTTTTACTTACAGTATTTCCAAATATACTGTTCTTTTACTAAAAGAAATGAAGCACTGTGTGTGTATCTATTACTGCCCCAAGGATCATGACTTCAACAGAGTCATTCAGCAAAATGGATTTTGCTTTCACAAATGAATCTTTGCAAAAAAATATTTCCTATCATAATACAGATGTGTGGTATAACCCAAGTCATCAACTCCTTTTTGAAATAAATACTGTTGTCTAAATAATATGAAGATTATATGATAAAGAAATACCTTTGGAAATGTTTAATATTAAGAACCAATTCATAAGCCATTTTTTTCTGTCGAAAGGCAAGCCTCTGAATGATTTCCTGGTTGGCTAAGATTTTCTAGAAATTGGATTTTCCCTCCTCTATGAATATTTTAAAGAAGTCACTTATAGATGCCTTTTAATGCAAGAACAGGTGTGAGCTCAAATTCCCTCAGCAACTAATATCAGCTCAGCTGAGAGAACAGCAGTAAATTCTTATTTCAAAGCTAAACTAAGTTCATCTTGATAAGAGCTGGAAGTTCATTAACCATTAAAATGCCATATACATGTTCTTCTCAAACCTTTTTTCTGGTAAAATATAATCTGGATTTGCAATTCAGAAATGTAAACATGGAGAGGAACATGCAAATAAACCATCAGTGCACCAAGGTAGTTATGCTCTTTTCAGATGAAGAAGTCAACATTGTTTTGTGATTTGAACCTTGCAGTTTAGTTCACAAGTATTGGATGCAAGCTTCAACTATTATGGTAATAACTGCAACACTGTCTTAACTGAACTGATGACAGTTCAACACATACTCTGTAAATCTCTTTTTTTGTGTAAGTTGTCGAAATTTAGTTTTGGAGTAATGAGGCTTTCAGCAAAACTGTTACCTAGAATAGCAATTAAATGTCAACAATCCCAAATCTCAGAGGAACCTCAAGAACCTAATACAGAATTCTTCCAAGCCACTCTAACATTTCTGTAATGTTGTCTTTATAAAAGACATTCTGGGATCTTCTGTCCCAGCTAATTGGTTTGTTCATTTGTTCAGCAGAAAAACTTGAATGCATTTGAATTTATGCACTTTGAGTTGAGATGCCAAATTCCTTTTAGATACAGATACAGATTAACAGAGTTGGAAGGGATCTTCTTATCCAATTCCCCCCCCCCCCGCCCAAGCAGACCCTACACGATTTCTGTTAGACGGCAGTCCAGTGTCTTCTTGAAAGCCTCCAGTGACGAAGCTCCCACAATTTCTGAAGGCAAGGCAAGCCAACCCATTGGTTGATTGGCTTTCACTGTCAGAATGTTTCTCTTTATTTCCAGGTTGAATCTCTCCTTATTTAGTGTCCATCCATGATTCCTTGTCTGGCCTTTGGGTGCTTTAAAAATGATCCCTTCCTCTCTGTGATAGCCTCTCAAATATTGGAACCCTTCTATCATGCCTCCCTTGGTCCTTTTCATTGCTAGACAGGATTTCTGTTTCATGGGTGTTTGAAGAAACAGAACTCGGAAGGCTTGATCATCTCCAAAGAGCAAGAGTCTTCAAACTTGGCAAGTTTAAGACTTGTGGACTTCAACTCCCAGAATTCCTGAAGTAACATGACTGGAGGAGGAATTTTGGGAGTCAAAGTCCACAAGTCTAAAAGCTGTCAAGTTTGAAGACCTCCTGCCCAAGAGTAACAGAAGGGACAAATCTTCAAACCTTGCTTTTGATAGCAGGTTGCTCAATCAATCTGTGATTCTCTGAACTAGAGAGCTTCAGTTTTTAGAACTGAACTATTGGGTTTTTTTCTTTATCTCTCTAATATTTGACTGCCAAATATCCAAAGTTTAGCTGCCAAATGATACCAGCAAAGTAATCTTGACATCTGTTATACTCCAATCTAGGGATATATGAAACAAATCAAACATTCATTTTTCTAGAACTATCTAGTGGTTCAACAGAGGATTAAGAAAAATATGGTTGTCACAGGACTTCTTTACAACTGACCCAGAACTTACATTTAAATAAACCTGAATGGTTTTATTTAAAGGGTCTCAGTAAAGACATATCTGTGAAACAAACAATAAGAGAATAGACAATTAAAATGAATTCTATTTACTTAGTCACTTCATTAAAAATGCATGGCTACAAACAATATTGCAACCAAACAGTACACAAGGAAGCATTTTTATTATTATTAAAAAGGCATTTAGAATTGGGTAACAGCAACAGTAAATTGTAAATGTTAGAAGTCCTCTCAATATTAGTTTTCCTCTAGAATTACTTTCAAATCAGTCCACATCTTCCCAGTTCCTTCTGAATAGACCTTATCATACTACTACTGTATTTTTATTTTTAAAAGTACAGTTATGATATCTTCTTTTTGAATAAATGCTAACATGGGATACAAAAATATTAGAAGGTCATTAAGTCCGGTTAAGTTTCAGTATGCAATCTTACTTCAGAAATATTTACATCATTACAGCAGCATTTTCCGTGAATTGTACAGGTAGTCCTCGATTTATTAAGCCCCAAATTCCTGTTCCTAAGTGAGACAGTTAAGTGAATTTTGCCCCATTTTACGACCTTTCTTGGCACAGTTGTTAAGTGAATCAATCAAAGTTAGTAACACGATTGTTAAGTGAATCTGGCTTTCCCCATTGACGGTGCTTGTCAGAAGGTTGCAAAAGGTGATCACATGACCCCTGGGGACTGCAACTGTCATAAATATGAATCGGTTGTCAAGCATCTGAATTTTGGCCATGTGACTATGGGGATGCTGCAATGGTTGTGTGAAAAACGATCATGAGGCACATTTTTCAGTGCCAGTGGTCAAACGATCACTAAACAAACTGTTAAGTCAAGGATTACCTGTATAATAGAATAGAAATAGAATAATAGACTAACCCTACTAACTACTTCAGACAAATGGTTATCCAACATCTTTTTAAAAACTTCCAGTGTTGGAACATTCAGAACTTCTGGAGGAGAGTTGTTCCACTTATTAACTGTTCTAAGTGTCAGGAAATTTCTCCTTAGTTCTAGGTTTCTTCTCTCCTTGATTAGTTTCCACCCATTGCTTCTTGTCCTGCCCTCAAGTGCTTTGGAGAGTAGCTTGACTCCCTCTTCTTTGTGGCAGCCCCTGAGATATTGGAACACTGTACTTTTTAGTCCATCATTTTGATTCCTTATAAAGCAACATGTTTTGAACAATTCTTACTGCTCCATGGCAGGAAATATAAGAAAAAAGTAAAATTAAACCAAATGACCTGGAGAATCTCCATCGACACGCTAAACTAAATGGAAACCTTGACATATAAGAAAAAGAAAAGAAAAATGAAAAGAACTCCAAAGCCAAACACACCATATGCACATATCCCTCACTGCATCCTAACTTCTAACTACATAATGTAGAAATAAATAGATTTAACAGGATATGATTTAAACCTATATAAAGTTGTTCAAAAAGTAGATTCTTCAACAAGGTAACTTATCATTGAGTTTAAAAATAAGGATACTGAATGATATTTCTTGTGGGAAAAGTAGTTTCTTCAAGGAAATAACTTGAAAGCATTTTCTTCCCAATGGAGGACTATTATTTAAATAGTAGACAGATCTCCACATGTTCAGTGTTCTGCTTTGTGATTAGAAACAATTATTGAAAATGATTAGAAACGTTGCTGAACATTTTTAAAATCTGTTTTCCAAGGTCATTTTATTTGACAAAATTTGTAATCTTCAAACCAGGTTCCAACACAGATTGTGGGAGGATTACTTCTTATTTGTGCAATTTCCTCCCTGTATTTAATATTCAAATATTACTGACAATTAAGAGGCCACACTATACATCTCAATTAGAAGAGAGCAGCTGAGAAGAAAGGGTTCATCTTTACATGGTGTTAAGTTAAACTCAGGCTAGCTAGAAAGCCTTTGAAGCAAACCAACCTAAATATTCCTGCTAGGCAGACTGAGCAGAGGAACGGAATTATAATGAACCACCAGCTGTCACAATATGACCACAGTAACCAAATCAAAATATCAGCCACTAACCCAGATGAGATTCAAAAGGTCAATGTATAAACCCAGCAGCTTTCTTCAAGATCATCCGACACCTCGGTCTAAATCCTAGCAGTGAAATGTTCCATTAACCCACAGGGAGTATAGAAACAAGTTGCTATGTATTGGTAAATGATTTAATGTACTGGCATGATAACCTAGGCTGATAAGAACTCACAACAGAGGCATCTGAAAATTGAACAGCAAATCTGGAATGGCGTGTATCTGTAGTAATATATTCTACCTCCTATATAGTGTCAGAAAACATGGAAACATTCTTACTGGCTCCACCGTGCACCATTGATTTATCCTTCAAAATGGAATGTAGTTGATTGGAAGGACTACAACATCTTAGAAATGAAATTTGACATTGGCCATAGCAAATAAAAGTTTTAAGCTTATTCCCACAGCTAATTATTTCATGGTTTGAAATTAAGACCATTCAGGTAATTTCTTGCTTGGCTTCCAAATGATTTAAAAGCGTATGAAACTGAAATTTGCAATGTAGATTCACAGTTGCCACACAACTTTAAGGATCCTATGAAAATCCACCATCACACAAGACTAGGCACGCCCTAATGACCTCAATTCTAATTACAGCTGGCCCCACATGCAAGCTACTCAATGCATGAAGCCTTGCGGATAAAATACCTGAATTTCTCCTCTTACTAAATATGGCTAAATTCGACATCATATTTGTCTGTGAAACATGGCTCAATGCATCTCTCCCTGATTCCATTACCACAGTAAGAGATTATCATGTTTACCGATCAGATCGTGAAATTCATAGAGGAGGTAGTGTTGCTATCTTCTATAAAAAGTCCTTACATCTAAAAACCATTCAAGTTACCCAGGAGCTTGCTCTTCCTGAGACCATCATCTGTGAACTGTCCTAAAATATCACATTTCGATTCTTACAATGTTACAGAGCACGTGATCATGACATCGAACATATAAACAAGCTATATACACAACTAACATGGGCAGCATCCTGCCCATACACTTTTATCTTTCTTGGTGACTTCAACCTACCTCATATTGACTGGACCCTAAATGAATGTACAACTGAACCCATACACACAACCTTCTACAATGTTGTTACAAATCTGGGACTGGAACAACTAGTAACCAACAACACTAGACTAAACAACTGCCTCGATCTCATCTTCTGCAATAATTTGAATTTAATTTATGGGATACAAACTAAAGAACCCTTTTCCAGCAATGACTACAATATGATTGACTTTTGTCTCAACATACGCCCACACAAAAATCATCACAATGACATAATCCCCAATTATAACTTCAAAAAAGACAACTATGATCTCATAGACAACGATCTCTCAACCCTTGATTGGCAATCTCTATTCACTGGATGCAATACTGTTGAAGACCATTACAACACATTTTTATTTGAAGTCAAAAGAGTCATCAAACTATATGTACCAACAACAACTCCCAAAACAAAATAAAACAGATTATAAGGAAACTTCAATCCAAAAAAAGATCACTCTGGCAGAAAAACAAATCTGGTAACGTTGCCAATTTCAAAAGTCGATACAAAAATTTATGTCACCAGATAAAAACTGAACGCACCAATCATCAACAAGAGGAAACCTTCTATGCACCAATTCCACCCGCGCTTTTTACAATTTTGTAAACAACAAACTAAAAGACTCAAGGTCCATCCCACCCCTGATAGGACCTAATAGTAAAGACTGCAACGACGACACCATTAAAGCCAACATCTTTAACACATTCTTCGGCTCACTATTTGTAAACAGCAATGGATCATGCTCAGTATTTCCTAGCCGAACCACAGACAACTACAATGATCTAATACATATCGATTTTACAGAAGACAATGTTGAAAAAGCACTACGCAATCTAAAACCATCTCTATCTATTGGACCAGAAAGAATATGTGCCTACTTCTTAAAAAAAGCTACTCACTGCCATAGCCGAACCTCTCAGCATAATCTTTGAAAAATCTTTCAGGACCAGCTCCTTGACTAACCTATGGTCAGAAGCCACAGTCATCCCCATCTTCAAAAAGGGAGACCCCAGCCTAGTTGAAAATTACAGACCAATCTCCTTATGCTGCGTCACCTGTAAAGTCATGGGATCAATTATTAACCAATCCATTATCCTCCACTTAGAGACAAATAACCTACTTTCCAATAAACAATGTGGTTTCAGGGAAAATTTATCCTGTAATCTGCAACTCTTACACTGCAAAAACATATGGACTACACAACTCGATCAGGGCAGAGCAATAGACACAATCTACATAAACTTCTGGAAAGCATTTGATTCAGTGGTACATGACAAACTACTCCTAAAACTAAAATCTTATGGTATCTCTGGACAACTCCATAACTGGATAGAAGCATTCCTGTCAAACAGACAACAAATGGTCAAAATTGGGAGCGTCCTATCAAATTCTGTACCTGTCAATAGTGGTGTCCCCCAAGGCAGTGTTTTAGGACCAACTCTCTTCATACTCTACATAAATGACCTCTGTGATCATACTAAGAGCAACTGCGTTCTCTTTGCTGATGTCAGGCGGAGCTCCATTCAAAATCCAGGAAAGAAATACTTAGACTATTTATGGATTTTGAATGGAGCACAATTTAGGCGCACAATTCACATATAGAAAATGCTGGAAATGTTCCCACCCCCAATAGTTCAACTGACACTTCCAATTAGAAGTTGTGGATATGATCATGTGGCATCCTCAGGTGATGATGAGGCCTCTGTCCGTTGACCTTGGCATAGTTTGATAACGGGTTGCAGTTGCGCAGAGAAAGAAGAAAGCTAAGCGAGAAATAGAAACCTAACTCTATTTTATGCTCCCCCCTTCCATTTATACATCAGACGAATGTAACTCCTCCAGCTCACTTCCCCAGCTATTCCTACCTCCCTTTTCCACCCCCCCCCCCGTTACTCATGGCAGTCGAAAAGATGCAAAGCAATAGCAGAGGATCTTGAAGACTGACAGCTGATGATATAAAGCTGTTCAATACCACAGACAATACTGCTACCCTTCAAAAAGATCTTGACTATGTATCAGAATGGTCAAACAAATGGCAACTTCAAATCTCAACAAATAAATGCTCTGTCTTACATATTGGCAAAACAAATCAGAAAATAAAATACAAGCTCAAGATCTTGTTGATGATCCAAGCTCTGGAAAGGACCTTGGAATACTCATCTCTAATGATCTAAGTGCTAGAGCTCACTGTAACTCCATAGACAAAAAGGCATTAAGAGTTGTTAACCTAATTCTATGTAGCTTTTTGGTAATATCACACTGCTAACTAGAGCAGGTTTCCAACCACCGGGCCCCGGACTGGTACCAGTCCATGGATCATTTTGTACTGGGTCACAAAGAATGAATAATCATGATTAAAATATATATAAAACTATGTTTTTAGTAAAGAAATAGTGAAGAAGCCCTTTACTATTGGGGGAAAATTGATTTTGCCGGTCCTTGAAAAAGTGTTTCTGCGTGAAACTGGTCCCTGGTACAAAAATGGTTGGGGACCACTGAACTAGAGCATACTAAACATTTGCTAGACCAATACTCAAATACAGCTCATCAGTCTGGAACCCACATTACATATCTGATATTAGCACAGTTGAGAAAGTCTAGAAATATTTCACAAGAAGAGTTCTCCACTCCTCTACTCATTGTAGAACACCTTATGCCGCCAGACTTGAAATTCTAGACCTAGAAAACAAAACCTAGAACTATGCCGCCTTCAGTCTGATCTAAGTACAAAATCATACATTGCAATGTCCTAACCGTCAATGAATACTTCAGCTTCAACCATAACAACACAAGAGCACACAATAGATACAAACTCAAGGTTAACCACAACAAACTTGATTGCAGGAAATATGACTTCAGCATCCGAGTGGTTAATGTCTGGAATACTCTACCTGACTCTGTGGTTTCTTCCCCAAACCCCAAAAACTTTAACCTTAGACTGTCTACTGTTGACCTCACCCCTTTCCTAAGAGGTTTGTAGGGGGGGTGCATAAGCGCACCAACGTGCCTACCGTCCCTGTCTTATTGTTTCTTTTCTTTTTCTTATGTGTACCCATTTCATGTATTCATAACTATGTATATACTTATACCTATTATCTTGTAAGTGATTGACAAATCAAATAAATCAAATAAAAATAAATACAATTTCTAGTAACTATGGGTAGTCCTCGACTTAAAACAGTTCATTTAGTGACCATTCAAAGTTACAACAGTACTGAAAAATTACTTATTTTTCCCACTTATGACCTTGGTAACATCCCCATAGTTATGTGATCAAAATTCAGACGCTTGGCAACTGACCCATATTTATGACCATTGCAGTGTCTTCCTGGGGTTGTGTAACCATCTTTTGTGATCTTCTGGCAAGAAAGTCAGTGGGAAAGCCAGATTCCAAGTTACTAAAGTTATTAAACTGCAGTAATTCACTTAACAACTGTGGCAAGAAAGATCATTAAATGAGGCAAAATTCACTTAACAAATGTCTCAATTAGCAACAAAAATTTGGGGCTCAATTGTGGTCATAGGTCAAGGGCTATCTGTACATAAATTAAAAATATAAATGCCCTTCTTCATCCCAGCACTTTTCTCTGAATTGCTCTCAGGTCCAAGACAATAAGAAAAATATGCACAGTTTGTTTGGCTTTTATAAAATGTAAATGAAATTTAAAAGATATTTGTGAGATTGAAAAGGGCGTTGGTACTTACCTGATACACCCGCTCTCTGTGAGCTGTGATGAACATCCAGCAGTGGGAGGTGCTTAGACTTAGATTGAATAGGCTGGGCTTGATTGATAGGACGTTCCTCCTCCACGTACTCCTCCTTAGCGTCCCCAGTTTTGCGAAGACGAAGAGAAAGAAATCTTGCCCCCCCCTTTTTTTTTTGTAGTCATTGGCCAGACTAGGAACCCACCAGATGGAAATTGGGTGGGTCTGGATGCTCATTACAGCTCACAGAGAATGGGCGTATCAGATAAATATTGTTTTGAATTGTAATAGACTAATTATTTAGAATTGTCAATGAGAGTAATTCAAACCTGTTTAATTTGTCCTAATCTGGCCAAGGAAGCAACCAAGCTGCCTACCTCACAAAGGTTGAGCTAAAACTGAAGATGCTAAGGAGGAGTACATGGAGGAAGAGGAGCATCCTATCAATCAAGCTCAGCCTATCCAATCTAAGTCGAAGCACCTCCCACTGCTGGATGCTCGGAGCAGCTCATTGGAGAATTTGGATTTTACCCAGCCCATGTTATTTCTTGTTTCCCAACAACTTTCTTCAATGCATTGTCCACACATATTTCCCCAAATCATGGCTTCATTTCACGTGGAGACAGCTGGGCTAATCTGTGCACCAGTCAGTGGTGGGATTCAAATTGTTTTACAATCGTTTCAGGCATGGCGTGATGGGCCATGCTTTCCCCACACCAGCTGAGACCTGCAACACCAATCAGCTGAGAGGATGAAGAACAGAAAAGCACAGGGGTCAGTGGGAGGGCTGATCCTGCACTTTTCTCTTCTTTCTCCTCTCAGTTGATTGTTGAAGACTTTTTCCTCCTCTCAGCTGATTGTGGGAGGCATTTTTACTACCATTGGTGTCCACATATATGTAGAAGGGAGTGTTTAGGGGGTTAAGAAACTACTTCAAATCAGAATATGAACTCAATTGGGGGGGGGGGGGCAAAGACATGTAGTTTGTCAAGCTGATACCAAACCTTGTGCCAAGGATTATAGTTTGAACAAATGAATCTGTGTACCTTGGTAGAAGTTTTAGTAAATGGGGAAATGGAGAAACGCTGGTAGACACAGTAGGTAGTATGTGGTCTATTGCTAAAAATGAATGCTAGGAATTAACACAGAACATGTTAATACTGTTTATAATGCCTTGGTAAGACTACACTTGCAATATTGCATCCAGTTTTGGTCATTATGATATAAAAATATGTTGAGTCTCTAGAAAGACTGAAGAGAAGAGCAACAAAGAGAATTAGGGGACTGGAGGCTAAAATATATGAAGAATGGTTGCAGGAATTGGGTATGTCTAGTTTAATGAAAAGAAGGGTTAGCATGATCCAATATCTAAAGGGCTGCCACAAAAAAGAAAATTTATTCTCCAAAACACCTGAAGGCAAGACAAGAAGAAATGGATGGAAACTAATCAAGGAGAGAAGCAACTTAGAACTAAGGAGAAATTTCCTGACAGAACAATTAATCAGTGGAATGGCTTGCCTCCAGAAGTTACGGGTGCTTCAACTCTCCCGTACCATAGTATAGGGCTTTCTGCTTGATCAGGGAGTTGGACTAGAAAATCTCCAAGACATCTTTCTGTTATTCTGTTATTCTATTATTCTGAATGTTCGTTGAAAGAAAAAAAATGGTTTGTGTATAGGAACCCACACTGCCCACATTATTACATGGAGATAAGAGTTGGGTATGTCCAGAGAAACATAAAAGGAGTCTGGGTGAAGTAGGAATTGTCTGCTTGTTGCATCTGAAACAAGAAAAAATTGGGTAAAGCTGAATGTGGGCCAAATGAATATGAATTAAATACAAAATTAAAAAGTGTTTTGAGGTGGTTTAGACATATTGAGAGAATGAATGACAATCAAACTGCACAACCACATGCTAATTAACTTACTAAAATTAAAGTCATAATTTCAAATGGCTTAAATATTTTGAAATAAAATGATAGCTAAAGCAAGAGACTGAATGTATGTGCGATGTATTAAAATATGGGCTATCAGTATTAACGTATGTCAGGGATATGTTAGATTTAAGTGGCTCTCCACTTATATGCATTATCTCTGGATGAGTTTTATAAGAACTTTATTTCTATAAAATTAGGATGACAAATCCTGGCATAATTATGAGAAAACTTATGCTTGAGATTTTTTTAAAAAAATCTGCTTTGAAAGCTATATGAATAGGAGAAAATTTTATAGGACTCTCATGTTCGGTGAATAGACTGAAAGCACCTGAAATAAAATTGCTAAAATGGAACAAGCAACCCCCCCCCCCATCACTGAATATTTAATGTTAAGGGGTCTAAAATCAGATAACTCCACTTAGAGAAACTGTATTTTCTAAGCTTTGACAAACACACTCAGAACCCAAAAAAATAAAATAAAAAACTAAGCCAGTATGTCAAATTGCTGCATCTACAGATGTGTGTGAAATATTTAAAGCAAGGACGACTCCCATAATTACCATTGTTTTAATCCTCATCCTTCTTTTAAATAATAAAGCATACCCAATAGAGTTTAGGATATAAAACAGTCCTTAAAATGATCATGCCTGAGTACAAAAGAGCTTTTCCTGATCAAAGGCGTCTCTCTGTGGCCTGTGTAAAATTATCTTTCAACATGTTTGCTCTGGGAATTCTACAGTTTCTCGCTCACTGATCTCATCTTGTAGACATTTGTTACTTTCAGGTAAAACCCTCTCCTCTGCCATGCAGTTGCAACTCTCTTTTAAATCTCTTTGAGGTGGCAAATGTAGCATTTCATAATCACAAAAAGTCCATGTTTCAGAGCAGACAACTTATCTGAGAGAACACTTTCATTAGGGCCTCATACATAAACAGAATATTTTTATCTGATTCAGAGCATTAGTTGTTCTTTCTGACCAGATCTAAAGGTTTCAGACTTCCTTCCATTGAAGGACAAGATTACTTCTGTTACATACCTAGTATGGGGACAGGAGTCTGAGCTGAGGGGGAATACTTTGGAAAAGAAGGAACTGAGGATAGTATTTTGCTTTTTTAAGCCCCACAAACTGTTGGTATTTATTCATTTGTAAAATTTATTAGCCAACCATCTTATCACCCAGTAAATCTGGGAAGCTTATATGGACATTGTGGTAGAATCACTAGCTCAAGAAGAGGGGAATACAGAGACAATCCAACTTGGAATTGGTTTAGAGAGAAGAAATACCTGAAATCAAACTCTTGATCTATATCTCCCATTTCCCAAGGGAAGACAGACAGTCTGGGTGAAGTCCTTATGGTATAGGTGATCAATAAATATCTATTTGAGCCTATTCAGGTGTGGTTCAGGTTGTGTGCACCTGACAGATGTTAAGGACAAGAGGAAATTATTTCATGCACTTCTCCTTCATCACTACTTCATTTCAATATACTGCAGTTCAACTCCCATCATTCTTAGCCAACATTTGTCATAATGAATGGGGATAATGTAGTAATATGGACAGTCCTGCAGGCTCAGGTGGTACATGTAACACAACTATTAGACAGATTGCATTGATTGCCAGTTTACTTACAGATCCAATTTAAGGTGTTGGTTATCATCATTAAAGTCCTTCATGACACATGACCAGGTTATCTAGTGAATGGTCTTGCCTCAATCAGACTGGCCTACACCACTCACACCAGCAAAAAAGGTCTTCTACGTTCTCTATGGCCAAGGAATTTCAGCTAGCAGAGTCTAAAGGAAAAGCCTTTTTCTGCCAAGAACCTGCCCTCTGGGACATCTTGTTGCCATAGGTGAGACCCTCCTCCATCCTTCCAGCCTTCCGGAAGGTCCTTAAAAGCTGTCAGTGCTTTTATATTTATGCTTTTATGCAGTGGTGGGATTCAAATTTTTTTACTACCAGTTCTATGGGCATAGCTTGGTGGGAGTGGCAGGGGAAGGATACTGTAAAATCTCCAGTCAGAGGTGGTATTTGTCAGTTCTCAGAACTACTCAAAATTTCCGCTACCGGTTCTCCAAAACTGGTCAGTACCTGCTGAACACCACCTTTGCTTTTATGGCATTATAAGACCTTCCAAAATCACTTTGAAAGGTGAGATGAGAAGCATATAAATTTAATAAATGATAGCATGCACCAGCTTTTAAATTTCTGTAGCAGACTTTCTGCAGATGGGCTCAAGAGAGTTTTGCAGGTGTCAATGAATGGAGATTCAGCAAAGTGATCAATTCTTTTATCATAAGCAAACAAGTAGAGAAAGTCAGTTGTAATTAACAATGAAAATCATAAACTCTAGTAATACAAAGTGTAGATTGCATAAGAAAGATCACTGGTTTTAATGCAGATGGAACTTTATTGCAATAACACATTTGTAGGAACCTACAAAGACTCAATATTTCTAAAAGAGTGAAATAAAACAAAATACAGGATGCACTGCCTAGAATACAGGGATACATACTGGTCATTTTAAATCAAGCAGTTCTGATGGAACCAACAAATAACAATTGTTTTCAGCAACTACAAAAATACAGCATTTCAGATTTTAAATTACATTTTGAACAAGTGTTGTATAAAATCCTGTCTACTGTTACATGCTCCAACAATTCTAATCAGGATGCAGTGACTTCATATTTCATAATGCTATGAAATTCTCCTCCATGCTGAAAAGAAAGTACTCTATTATACAAAAAAAAGCATAATTTTCTTGGCAAAAAATGATTTTCAGGCTATAGTGTTCTCTATTAAAATAAGCCAAAACAGGATGTGATAAACCTAAAAAGTTGCTAAAGGTACAGTGAAAAGGTCAATCCTGAAAGCATCACTCAGCACAGTGGGCTTCACAGAAGACCATAGTTACATGGAAAGATTATATTTACACTGCCTGCAGTCAAATCTACTAGTGTGAGTTAAGAAGGGCGGTTCAGAATTTCTTTGCTTTTCTTGGCTCAAACCAGCTCTTTGAAATGGCTGTAGCTACATTACTTGTGTGTGACTGCACACACATTTCTGCAAGCTTCAACACTGTCTCTCATGTTAAACAACTCACAAATATTTCCTAATAATAAAAGACAAGGAATATTTCAGGGGCATATACGAGTCCCAGAATGATATATCACAGTTACAACTCGTTGCTTTCTTTGGCTCAGATTCAGTTGTTTGAAACCGAGGCATCTCAGCTAGTTCACTGACAAGTGCAAGGAAAAGGGTGTGATCTTGGCCAAAGAAAAGGATTAATAATATTTTTACATCATATATTTATCTTAACCCAACTCATTTATCAGGCATGATTAAAGCTGCTATCTGCACTTGCAAATAATTAAAGACTTTCTTTTAACAGCCAGAATTATTACTACGGAAAGCGATCCCTGTAAAAGAGAATGATAGTGACCAAACGTTATCCAACTGTGAGGGCGCACACTTTGCAAACCCGACAGGCTGCCAGAAGTAGAACATACTGTAGACAAGGTCAGACTTAATGTAGAAGCTAGCCGCCCAGAGACTAAAAGTCCCTATAGGCAAATTCACACTGTTACATGAAGAAAACAACAGTTTCTGATTGCTGATAGCAAATCCTACATATCCACTGGAACATTTGTTTGGACTCACTGAGCTTTTTCATAAATTTTCCATTTTATCATTTTTACATCTACAATATGCTAAATATAAATACAATATGCTAAAAATAGCATACAAATAATAACTAACTTTTTACAGACAAGGTGTGCTCAAACGCAAATGGAAACAGAAGTGCCATAACAAGACAATTTCTCCCTTTCCCATAAATATAAGTCACATTTCAAACCGTGAAATCTAACATATGAAAACTGTGCCAAAATACGGGAGAAGTGGTCTTCACTCCATAGAACATTTTTTTCCTCCCCTTTCCCCTTTAAACATTTCAGCTTCCCCTCCCTTCAAATCTTCTCCAGAGAATCCCTAGTTTTATCTGGTGGGTGAATACAAGAGGATTTAACACTGTTTAAAAGCAGGTATGAAGGATAATGGAAATGAGAATTTTGTATTTTTGATTTTAAAGAATAAAAATTAAATAAAATAAAATAAAACCAGGTATGAAGGAAATCAGGCTACAAGCCACATATTTGCAGATACTTATTCTAAGCAAAATATTTGCAAACTTTAACATGGATATTGGTTTATTTCATGGGATAATTAGCATTCCTGGAGATGTTTTCGAATGTGATGGTAGTGAAAGGATCATTATTTCAGTTCAAAATAAAAAGCACAAGCAATTACAAACATTCAAGGGTAATAGAAACATTAATTTCTTCTTACTTTGTATTCTGGAATTCACAAAAGGAGGAGATAGATTGTCATGTGATCCAAGGTCCCTGTTTGTCATATGTTCATAAGAAGGTCCATCTCCATAGTTCTGCAAATAAATTGGTAGCAGGTTAAATGGAATATACACATGCAAACGTCTTAGATATTTCTCAGTTATTATAGCTAGAAAGGCACTTTTTCAATGGACTGATGAAATTTGAAGATAATTATTCTAATATATTAAAATATGTGCTCATATTTATGTTAATAACTCAGATATTAGCCAGCAAAAATGACATTTTCTATCCTGTCCAAAATGAAAATGTATGTTTTTGCAGTTATGGTCTCAAATAATGAGAAACATGGGAAGTTAAAATTAAATATTTTATTTAAGGAATCATTTTTATTTCCAACACAGGATGCTAAGATACTCTGGAATGAAATTATTTTTTTTTGTGCTGAGTCTTTCACTGTTTTTTTTTTCATTGTTCTGATGTACTAATTTGCCTATGCAATCTGATTTGTTTTAAACTCATTCTATTTTCATTCAGATCAATTTCACTTAAAAATTTATGTACTGCAGTTTATACAGTACCACAATAAGAAGCAATGCATTTATGAACTCTTTACTGAAAACAAATCAATACTGCATTTCCTATTTTACTCTAAACTGGCTCAGCATTTTTTCCTGAATGGAATTTGCTGGTGTTCTTCAGAACCTCATAATTCACAGGTAGCTCTCCATACCTGTTTTACCACAATTCCAAAAATTTAACAATATTTCAGAAATAGGCAAAGGTGCTCCATAGGTAATGGTACTCCATAAAAACACTATTTTCCTTTTGACTTGAAAACATTGCATAGTTTAACTGTATGGCTGTTGGGTGTTTTGAATCTCATGAAGACAAGAAACTTGAAGTCAAATAAAGGGAACGATTCAAATACTTCTACTCATCAGCCGAAACAAGTTTTATTTTAATTTTAGTGCCTTGTGTTATAGTAATGGGATTAATCGTAAAAATATACCTGCTCAAAAATTGGCCATGTTTTCTTTTTTCTTTTTCCATTTTTTTAAATTTTTAATACAATAATTCTATCTTCAGTTGAACAGTGTGTTGTCTGGGTACAAGTATCTTTGTTGAATAGTCATCAAAATTTACATTACATTGATATTAATTCTACAATACTGAAATAGTAATATTCCACATTTTCTTCCATAATATTAAAATAATAATATTCAACATTGTAATCCTAATATTTGTGTATCTTTTCAACATATTTTATTTTGTTTCCCTGTTTCTAAGTTCCATTTTTGTTGTTTAACCATTGATTAAATAAATGTCACATAATATTCAGTTTGCTCTTTCTCCTTAATTGCAAGCATTAATCTGTTCATTTCTGCACATTCTAATATTTTCCTAATCACATTCTCATCTGTAGGTACCTTTTCACTCTTCCAGCTTTGTGCAAATACAATTCTAGCAGCAGTTAATATATGGATAACTAAATATACATTTTCCTTACTATTTTGGGGGGTAGAATCCCCAACAGAAATATTTCTGGCTTTAAATCAATATGCTGTTTTATCATTTTTTTCAACCACATATGTATTTTGTCCAGTATTTTTTTGCTTTTGGGCAAGTCCACCACATGTAATAATATGACCCAGGTATCTGGTGGCACTTCCAACATTTAGCTGACTTATCTTTAAACATCTTTGCCAACCACAGTGGTGCAAAATGCCATCTATAAATTGGCCATGTTTTCTATATCAGTTTGTGGTTGTCTAATAGTCATTTGGATTTTTCCAGCCTAGAACTGGTAGGTCTATATAAACAGACAAATGAAGATGGTAGTACTTTAGGTTACAGCTGCAGTTCTAATTTCTGCCAACTGTCAAAAGAACTTTGATATTAATATGTTCCACTTCCTGAGTCTATTGAATATTCTGAGTGGGAATGAACATGTGATCTCTGTAACATGAGAAGAGATAAGTTTCAGTTCATTGGCATATAATGCATTTGAATGTCAAGCTGTTGAAGGCCTGGCTTGCTGTTGGTAAACTAGAAGGTATCCTTATGTATATTTACACATCATTGTTAGAAGAAAACTGTCAAAGGGCATTCCAGCCCTTTAAATGTGGTCAATTTTCAAGATTCAGAGATCATTTCTTGGCAAAACACAACCTTTTGTGATCCACAAAATATAGAAGAAGTCTTTCTGTGAAAGAAAATGCAACACCTTACATTAAAGTTTGGGCAGTGCAATCAGTTATCTACAGTTAAGAGCTAAATTAAGACAGAGTGAGGAAGTTGAGAATATCCTTGAAAGAACGGCAAAAATTCAGGTGTTTTAGAGTTAGTAATCTGCATACATGTGCCAAAATGTAACACTATTGCCTCCATGAAAAAGTCTATTTCCATAACAATAGTAGTTATTCAGGATAGCCTAAATCAGGGGTCCCCAATCACTGGGCCCCGGACCAGTACCAGTCCGTGGATCATTTTGTACCGGGCCTCAAAGAATGAATAATCATGATTAAAATATATATAAAAATATGTTTTTGCTTCCGGGTGTCTTGTTTTGAAAGACAACCACTTCCGCCCTCGCCTAACTTCCCCGCTAACTTCCCCGGCTAACTTCGTGGACCGCATTGCTAAGCTAAGAAGCCCTTTACTATTGGGGAAGAATTGATTTTGCCGGTCTGCGAAAAGTGTTTCTGCGTGAGACTGGTCCCTGGTACAAAAAAGGTTGGGGACCTAACTACTGGAGGTTTCCTGCAAAGGTTTGTCCTTAAATGAATGGCATATCTATTTGCACTTACCTTTACAAACAGGTAAGTGCATATAGATATGTTAAGTTTGCTTATAGCACAGTTGGGCAAATATGGACCCTTTACGAGCTGTAGACTTCAACTCCCAGAATTCCTGAGCTATGAATTCTGGGAATTGAAATCCACAGGTCATAAAGAGGCCATAGTTGCCCGCTGTGGTTTATAAACAACAAAGTTTAGTCAAGTAAACTTTTATCCATAGAGACATACCTAACTAATTAACTGTTAACTAAATTTAATGACAGATTTTAATTATGCATTGAACATATTGCTGTGTTTTCTATTTTACTTTCTATCTTTGGGTACTTTACATAGCAGAAAGGTAAAAGTTTAAATTTAATAAATAAACACAGAAATGCCCTGTGCGTTTGGTGCTATGCACAAGGAAATACAAATCGTCAAGTTGGGTCACATCAACCATAAAACTTGGCGTAAACTTGTGATTAAAATTATTCCAAAAGATAAAGAATTTGCAAATTTGTGCAATACATATATAACTTACTATCTTATAACTTTAATGTTGTCAGAAGCCCAGAATCATCTGTGACAAGACGAGGGCAAATAAAATGAATAATGATACTTTACTAACAACTTTTAGTAAAGCCTTTCAGATGCTTAGTTACATTGGAATAAACTTTAAAAATGGAATGAATAGTTAGTATTCACACTAGATGTTCTGAACTTTGGACCTATAATAATACTTAGACTTACATACTGCTTCACAGTGCTTTTCAGCCTTCTCTAACTGGTTTGCAGAGTCAGCCTATTGCCCCCAACAATCTGGATCCTCATTTTACCCACCTCGGAAGGCAGGAAGGCTGAGTCAACCTCGAGTCTGGTGAGATTCGAACTGCCAAATTGCAGGCAGCCAGCAGTCAGCAGAAGTAGCCTGCAGTACTGCATTCAAACCACTGCGCCACCTCAGCTTTTATAAGAACTAATGTGCACACATTAGATAAAATAATTCATACTGTATATCCCTCTGAAGTACTGATTTCTTGTTATTATATGTTATACTTTTATTTTTCTGTTTAATAACTAATTTGAATAATACACACACACACACACACACACACACACACACACACATTTTTCTAAAAAGTTAAATTAGAGAGTTAAAACTCCTAGCATCCAAAAAGTTCCACCTTCATATTTAATATTTTGTCCTGGAATTAAATATCTGGGAAGACCCCTACAACAAATGAGAAATCAACAGCCAAATAAAAGGGGAGGGGAGGAATCCAGGCAGCTTACAAAGAGAGATAAGCGACACATAAGACAAAGCATTTAATGAGGCTTCTTACTACTTCCAATCAGAAACACAGCAAATGTCAAATAAAACTTTGAGATCAAATTTTTTTAAAAAAATGCAATCCTGGGAAGAGATTGCTCTACAGCCAAACTTGCAAGTACATTTTCCTATGCAATCAGGTGCACAATTCCCATTTAGATTTTAAATTTGCATACAGAGGAAGGCTAGTGAGGAATAAAAAAAGATTAGATGTACTTACCCTGGATGGGCTAGGATGTCCTCCATTCCCCCAGGACCCTGAGCTAGTTCTGTCTTCTACATCTAGGGACAAAAAAGTTCTTTAGGCTTTATTGCAATAATTCTTTTCTTTTGTATAGGCACTTTTAAATTAATGTTTCAAATTAATCTCCTGTTGCCTTTAATTAAGAATCAGGCACAGGGCTACTACAATGATAGTGGCTTCTGACCCAACCACTTAAAATTAACTCATTTAAATTCACAGCAGAAATGAACTGGACCCTCAGGAACCCAAGGTTTGCACATAAAAATTATTCCAGTCTTTCAGAAGTGATTGGAAGTCACTGACTCAACTTGAATTGAAACCTAGCACAGAAATGCATAGCCTCAACAATAACACCAGTAATACTGCAAAACAAATAAAGAGGCAAAGTGTTTTTAGATAAACATTTTGCTTCCCACTTTTCTCCAGAATATTCCTTCTTAAAAGCAGATTTCAGAGACTGGTTTGGGAAGCACCTCTTTTGTATTTTGAATCTGTAATGGATTTAAACCTGCTATTTAAAAGGGAACTTCGTTCCTCTTCAAATGGAAGACAATCAATTATTCAATATGGCCTCATTCTAATTTGCAATAAAGATGCTTATTTAGCTATGCCATGCTGTACGTCAGGAAAAGAAAGTTCTGAGTTAAAGACCATAAGCCAAGATGTGCCAAGCCACAGGATGGAGATCTCAACTGAGTTTTGCTCTGAAGGTCTGAGGAAAACTTGTCATGAGCTGTTGGAGAGAAGATGGGATATAAATCGAACAGATAAATAAGCCTAAGAGATAAAGGAGAGGAAATAAAAGCAAGAGAGAAAAGCCCAGCAACGAATCCCCGTCCCGCAATGGGGTGTAGGAAATGTGGCATACAGAAGACCCACTCCCTGGCAGCACTCTGGCAGGGGGCCCAAATCCTTCTGATTGAGGCACAACCTGTGGATGGTGTGAGGTCGGTGGGGGCCCCCGGCACACCAGGACTGGGTCTTCTCAGAGTTGGGTTAGCATGTCTTAATATGGTTATCACTTGAATCAAGCATTATACAGATAGTCCTCAACTTACAACCACAATTGAGCCCAAAATTGATGTTGTTAAGTGAGATATTTGTTAAATGAGTTTTGCCCCATTTTACAACTTTCCTTGTCACATTTATTAAGTGACTCCTTACAGTTGTTAAATTAGTAACATGGTTGTTGAGTGAATCTGGTTTCACCGTTGACTTTGCTTGCCAGATGCTTGAAAAAGGTGATCACATGACCCCCACAGAACACTGCAACCATTAAAATTTGAATCAATTGTCAAGCATCTGAATGTAGATCACGTGACCATGGGAATGCTGCAACATTCATATGTATGAAAAATGGTCATAAATCACTTTTTTCAATGCAACTTTGAATGGTCACCAAATGAACTGTTGTAAGTCAAGGACTACCTGTAGTTTATTTTTCCTACAAATAATTGTGTTCTTATATTCATATGCCATCCTTCCTTTGAGTGCTCAGAGCAAGGTCCTGAAAATTAAGTTAGCCTGAGAGGCAAGGAGTAGTCCAAACTCAGCTAATGAATTTTCATGACGACCTCACTTTGGTCTTTTAAATCCACTAAATTATTTTATGTAGACAAAAGCAAAGGTTTCACTAATTTCTCTCCAAACTTAAATAATAGGCATTATGGTGGCCAATGGGCTTCAGTGTAAAGAAACATAAAATAATGCATACTGGAAACAATTCTGCATGGAGTCTTGATGGGATTAGAGTCAATGGGACTGAACAAGGAAAGGGTCATAGAGTGTTCAGAAAATGAGAAGAAAAAGAATTTAAGGATTAAGGATCATTATGTGAAAAAAGTGCTGATATATTTAAATTTATTTATTAATAAAGGTAGAAGTCAAGGTTTCTCTGTCCAGTTGTGTCCAACTCTAGAGGGCTCTACTCATTTCCATTTCTTAGCCGAGGGAGCCAACATTGTCCAAAGACATTTCTTTGGTCATGTGACCAGCATATGACTAAATACTGAGGCAAATTGACTGTTGTTATCCTCCCACCAAGAGAGGTACCGATTTATCTACTCACATTTGTATGCTTTCAAACTGCTAGGTGGGCAGGAGCTGGGGCAAGTAATGGAAGCTACCCATCATGTGGGGTTGGAACCCGGCCTGCCTATTTTCCAGTTCAGGGTCTTTAACCACTGAGCCCACATGTCCCCATTATTTAATTATATTGCAGCCCTCTCTTTGTTATAAATGACTCAAAGTGGCAAGCATACCTAACATTCCTCCCTCCCTCTTCCTATTTTCCCCACCACAACAATCCTGTGATATGAATTGGGTTGAGAGTGTGTAACTGGCCAAGATCACTCAGCTGGTTTTCATGCCTGAGGTAGGCCAGAATTTACAATCTCCCAGTTTCTAACCTGGTGCCTTAACCACTAGACCAAACTGGCCCTTACATATAGATATAGATACAAACAACTTTAAATAACATATTACATTTTATATAACATACTATATTAAAGCAGCTATATATGGTATATTGCCATATCTCTAAGGTAATAATTTTAGTGATGTGGTAATAGATAAAGATGCAGAAAAATGCAACCAAAATGATGAATTAACAACCAATCTATTAATTAGCTTTGAATTTCAGTCAGCATAGCCCTAATATATCTGAAAGGAAACATCTTTTTTAAAAAAAGGATTGCTGAAACTGGTGAATATTAAAAAAAAACATCTTAGAGCTTTTGGGAAATTATAGTTGAAAACTCTGAAAATTCAATAATAACAGTAACAATAATTAATATTCAGTGCCTATGGATACTGCTGACATGTATGAAATAAAATGTACCTTGTGGGGTTTCTGTTCATCTCTTTCCTGACCCAGGATATTAATCCTGTTAGTTCTGCAGATACTGGATTTATTACTTCCTATAGAGAAGTGTTTGTGTCCAGAATTTTGGAGAATCATGAACCAAGCCCATAAAAATCCTACATTTGTACTTTTCTTTGTTCCACGTTTTCAAATAATTTGCAGAAATCTGGTATAGTTCTTTATGAATCTTCATTTAATCAACTCTTTTCAGAACAGAAAAATGAAGAGGGGGAAGAAATACTTTCATGTGAGAAACTTTAAAAAGGGCAGATTGTGTTATTTTTTAGTCTTATTGAGATAGGCTTAAGAAGGAAACAGAGTAGTTGCTTTAAATGCAACTTAAGATCATTCATAAGCAGTTAGGCAGTGCCTTGTGTTCATGGGGATACACAATGGCAGTTGCATCAAGGCTCAAAGGAGAAAACAAAAGTCCCTCAGCTCTAATGTCTAAGGTAGCATCCAATATATATTTGTAGCATATTAAACACTACAGAAATAGCTTGCCTGACTACTCATTAAAATATAAATTTAAATTCTCCAATGATTGACCAGTTAAGAAGCAATCTAGCAAAGCAAGAATAACTTTAAAGCTAACAAGTCCTAGTGAATTTTTCCCCACTGTATTAAGTTTGGAAGAATACAAAGAACTTCATATACTTTGTTCTGAAATGCTCTTGTTCCTAAGATTCATAAATGTGTTTATGATATACTTTTTAGAAACCTATTCAAAATCTCTCTCTTCAACTAGTTGTTCTCTGCATAAATGTTATACATGTGATTTTGGTTTATTTCTTCTTTCACTTTTTAAAGTGAATGGGTCATTTTATACTACAGGTGGTCCTCATTTAAATAACTACTCATTCAATGACCTTTCAAACTAATAATAATGCTGAACATTATGTGTATGAATGTTACTGTGTTCCTGTGGTCATGTGACCACAATTTACAACCTTCCCTTCCCACTAGCAAAGTCAATGGGGAAGCCTTCAGGAAGCTGCAGTTGAATGATGACCTCTCTGATTTGAATTTAACATTGGCTACTGGGACTGCCAGAGTGGCTGTTGCTAAATGGCATGACATACGACTGTGTTGCTTAGCAAAGGCATTTCCAGTCCCAATTAGCATTATTATATGAGGACTACCTGTATTTTATGCCATGGTAGCGCAGTGATTAGAATACAGTATTGCAGGATGACTCTGCCCAACACCAGGATTGTAATACTCTTTATTAAAGAGTAGATTAGCTGCCATGACCAAGAGAAAAATTGAACAAATCTAACTGATCGCAGAATAGAGATACTTTTGTTTGTTTGTTAGATGTGTGATGATGTACAAAGATAACCACAGGAGCTTGGCAAAGGAAGTATAATTTGGGGAGACAGTTTTTAAATCACTTTAAGACTAGTAAATAGTTACAGTCTCTCACCCTTTGCAAAATACTGAGAATTGTGAGCATCGTGGCGTAATAGTTAGAATGCAGTACTGCCTGTTGCCAGTAGTTCGATCCTGACAGCTTCAAAGTTGACTCAGCCTTCCATCTTTCTGAGGTCGGTAAAATGAGGACCCAGATTGTTGGGGGCAATAGGCTGACTATGTAAACTGCTTAGGGAGTGCTGTAAAGCAGCATCTTAGTCTAAGTGCTATTGATTGAATCTATTGTTTTTTTCCGTCAACTCTTCAGACTGACTAATAGTACAAACTGATATTCATTCAGTGAATAGAGTGAATTCTATTCCACTCTGAATAGAGTGAATCCATCATCCACTCTGATGGATTATAGCACATAACCAGTAAACTATATTACACAGCTAAGGTCAAAAATATGGTCTAAATTGAGAAAATGCCAGAAATCTCTGGTTTATACATTGTCTTTAAATTAAATTTACAATTCTGTATTCATTTATACTGTTATTTTTTAATGGGACTTGCAACTCAGCTTTTAAAGTGGTCGTTAGCTGAAACCCTGATTGTGCTTCTGATCTTATTGTAGCTTTCTTTTGCTTTATAGACCTGTGATGGCTTTACAGTTACTTTTTTTAATCACTCTTGTATCTGTGAATGGCCACTGAAATAAGACTGTCGCTAAGTGAAAGGACTTGAAATGGGTTATGAGAAAAGGAAAGATCAAGACAGATGTGGTTAAAGTTAATGAGACCCTTGAAGTGCATAAATGAGAATTTTAAAGAACAAATGCAGTTTGCATGGTGATTTATGGAAGTGGTGGAAGAACAGTTTGCAGAATATTCAGAGGTAAATTAAATGGCATTGGTGTTAGTTAGATTTAAGTATGTTTCCTTTTATTTTCTGACTTTATGCTTTTTATTCCTTGTTGAACTATTTCTTACTCTCTTTGGGTGCTTTGCATAACACTGCTTACCCATAAAGGAATAGGATGATCACTTTGTAAGTATGAATTAAATCTATCTAAATTACTAAATCCACACATTTTCACTTTAGATTACTTTCCAGGAAAAATCTTGCCATTGATTTATTAAAAAGGGAGGCTACAATATTATCTGACATTGATTCATTTTGAACTATATTAATCCTATTAATACAAAAAAATCCCTCTAAAATTATCAAAGCTAAGCATGTAAATGATACAGACTATGAAGCTGAATTATCTTTACTATGTGTTTGAAACTGTACAGCACAATTGAAAAAAGGCTTGCTTAAGAGGCTTTTTTCTTCTTTTTCTTTCCTTGCATTTTATTGTGTTTGCTTGTTAATAATGTGTTTCTCTGCATCATCATTCCTAATGTCTTCATGAAACATTCAAGTGCTAATAATGTTAGAAAGATATTCCAGGTAAGTATTCAATTATGTATTTTTTTTTTAAATAGGAATAATTTAAATGACAGATCAGATCAACCATTGCATTCACTTAATTAGAGACAGCTTTCTAAAATCATGGGTGTTATGTAACTGATTATAAACTCTTCTTTTTTACTTTCATTCAAAGCGCATCCAAAATCATAGATGAAACTCTGAATTACCTGTCAGTAGGTTTTATGTCTAGGTTCCTTCCCCATGTCATTTATTCCTTTGGAAATTTGCACTGCAGTATCCAATAGAAATGAAAAATGGGTGATTCTGAATTTAAGACCTAGGATAGACAACTACAAAAGAGCACAGTTATTGAATCCTAGTAATCTATATAAAAATTTTAGTTAGCGAAGTTTATATAGCAGGAAATTTTGCCTGGGTTCCCAAATCTTGAAAAAGCCATCATGAAATCTATTTAGTGTTGGGTTAGCATGGAGCAGCGTGACTTAGTGGTTAAGAGACTGGGCTTCTCAGTTGGATAGTCAGCAATGTGGGTTCAAGACCCAAGTGCCATGCAACGGGCTAATCCCATCTTCATGACAGCTCCTATCAATCTAGAGTTCAAAAGCATGCAAATGTGGCTAGATAAATAGGTACCACTACGTTAGGAAGGTAACAGCACTCTGGAAATATCATGGAAATATTTTCAGACAGCACTGGCTCAGTGTCCTTGAAATGGAAATGAGCACCACTCCTATAGTCGGCAACGACTAGAGAAGTAAAATCCACAGGGTCTCTTTATCTTTTCTTAACCTTGGGTTAGCATATTATGTGCCTTCAAGTAATTATGGTTTACTTAATAAATCAGAGTTAAGAATTTCAGGGCTTACTATTCATGGTAATGTGTGAACCAATCTTAAGATATGTTATATTTTTTAGCTTCCCCAACTTTGATGCTCATTTGAGCATATTGCCCCCCAAAATCTGAAGACCCAGATTGTTGGGGACAATATGCTGACTCTGTAAACCGCTTAGAGAGGGCTGTAAAGCACTGTAAAATGGTATATAAGTCTAAGTGCTATTACTATTGCTTTTCTCTCATATTTGCCTCCTAAAAATTCTATTTCCTCCAAAATAAATTAGAAATAATAATGATCTAATTATTTGAAAAGTATATCAAAATTTCAATGTGATATTAATGCATGTAGCTTATAAGCATCTAGAAATATTTACAGGATAAACTTTACATCACCACAGATGATGTACAAAGTGACAGAAATTTTGAAACCAACAATAAAAGCTTCACCATGGAGAATTTAAACATTTCTTGAAATACAGAAATACACTGCTCAAAAAACAACACAATGTAACTCCAAGTCAATCACACTTCTGTGAAATCAAAATGTTCACTTAGGTAGCAACACTAATTGACAATCAATTTCATATGCTGTTGTGCAAATGGAATAGACAACAGGTGGAAAGCATAGGCAGTTAGCAAGACATCCCCAAAAAAGGATTGATTCTTCAGGTGCTGACCAGAGACCACTTCTCAGTTCCTATGCTTTCTGGCTGATGCTTTGGTCACTTTTGAATTGCTGGTGGTGCTTTCACTCTAGTGGTAACATGAGACGGAGTCTACAACCCACACAAGTGGCTGTGGCAAGAAGGTTTGCTGTGTCTGTCAGCGTAGTGTCCAGAGCATGGAGGCGCTACCAGGAGACAGGCCAGTACATCAGGAGACGTGGAGGAGGCCGTAGGAGGGCAACAAACCAGCATCAGGACTGCTACCTCTACCTTTGTGCAAGGAGGGACAAGAATAGGACTGCCAGAGCCCTGCAAAATGACGTCCAGTGAGCCACAAATGTGCATGTGGCTGCTCAAACGGTCAGAAACAGACTCCATGAGGGTGGTATGAGGGCCCGATGTCCACAGGCGGGAGTTGTGCTTACAGTCCAACACTGTGAAGGACGTTTGGCATTTGCCAGAGAACGCCAAGATTGGCAAATTCACCACTGGTACCCTGTGCTCTTCACAGATGAAAGCAGGTTCACACTGAGCACATATGACAGACGTGACAGGGTCTGGAGACGCCGTGGAGAATGTTCTGCTTTCTGCAACATCCTCCAGCAGGATCAGTTTGGCAGTGGGTAAGTAATGGTGTGGGGTAGCATTTCTTTAGGGGGCCTCACAGCCCTCCATGTGCTCGCCAGAGGTAACCTGACTGCCATTAGATACCAAGATGAGATCCTCAGACCCCTTGTGAGACCACATGCTGGTGCGGTTGGTCCTGGGTTCCTCCTAATGCATGACAATGCTAGACCTCATGTGGCTGGAGTGTGTCAGCAGTTCCTGCAAGACAAAGGCATTGATGCTATGGACTGGCCTGCCCGTTCCCCAATTGAATCTATGAGCTGATGCTATGGACTGGCCCGCCCGTTCTTTAATTGAATTGAGCACATCTGGGACATCATGTCTTGCTCCATGAACCAATGCCACGTTGCACCACAGATTGTCCAGCAGTTAGGGGATGCTTTAGACCAGGTGTGGGAGGAGATCCCTCAGGAGACCATCCGCTACCTCATCAGGAGCATGCCCAGGCATTGTCGGGAGGTCATACAGGCACGTGGAGGCCACACACAGTACTGAGCCTCATTTTGACTTGTTTTAAGGACATTACATCAAACTTGGATCAGCCTGTAGTGGTTTTTTTTTTTTCACTTTAATTTTGAGTGTAACTCCAAATCCAGACCTCCATGGGTTGCTAAATTTGATTTCCATTGATAATTTTTGTGTGATTTTGTTGTCAGCACGTTCAATTATATAATGAACAAAGAATTTAATAAGAATATTTCATTCGTTCAGCTCTAGGATGTCTTATTTTTGTGTTCCCTTTATTTTTTTGAGCAGTTTATTTAAGTAGTCTCATCAAAGTGGACCTTTTCAACTTTGTTCACAGAATTTCACTGGCATTTCCTATACTACAAATAAGGCAGTTTGAGATTCATTGTTCAACAACATCTATTTTAATATTTGCAAATCCATAACAATCAAACTTACTCGTTACCCTTTATCCAGTATAAGTAGTAATATTCTGACATCAAATGTGCATTTTTGTGTCCTAATTATAAATACATTTTATAAGAAATAATCTGTTAACTTCGCACAATGCATTTCTGTTATGGGTGGAAACCCATCCAATATTTGGAGATTAACTATTTTCATGCAGGTGAACCCTTTCAATCTAGGATATATTAATTGGCAATTATGAATTAATTCTTGATTGTCTATGATGGAATGAAGAAATTCTAGCCAAAAAAACCTCTGAAAATTCCACTCTCAGTATAAACTTCACTACAGTAATGCCTACCTATAAGAACTCCAGGTTAAATTATGACAATATATGCTACTTAAATATAAGAATGAATAGGATACTTATGCCTGCAATATTAGTGTTCTTTTTTTCAGAAAACTGTAAAAACATGCCATAACCCAACTCACATACACCTCCAAATACTGTGTCACATTGATTTCACCCTTCAGTTGAGACCATCAGCCTGAAAACCTATAATTTCTACCTGAAAAAATGCACCTGCTTTATCATTACTCTTCTCCAGCTATAGTGTACATCTGAGCAGTTCCAAATGTTCAGTGTTCTTACTGCATAAATTTAACTGTTATGCCAAATCAGAAAACAGGCTTGTTTTTTTGGGGTAGTGGGGGAAAATGAGGGCATGAATTTCTACCCAAATTTAGAAAGAAAAGATTGAGACTACTGGAATGGATTTGTGTGCCACAGACTGTTTTGAAAGACATTTAAAAGGAAAACTAGAAATGCAACTATCAGTTCTATTTCAAACTACACATTACTTTCAAGGCACTAAAATAATTATACCAGGTTTTATATTTTAAAACTTATTCAAAAATAACATAAGTGATTCTGTCACACAGAGAAAGGATGTTAATTACGGGGGCTTTGCTTAAGAAGATGGGAATGGGGAAATGTTTGTATGAATTATGAGGGGTGATGATGATCAAAATTTGGGAAACACAAATTTTAAAAATTAGCATGGTTTTTAAGGACAGGAAGGGGATGTGCTGAAATGACTTTGGTCTTCAAAGGTTCATCAAGAGGTACAGGATACAAATTTCATGAAGTTCATTGTAGTTTGTTCACTTAGATCAGGGGTGTCAAACACAAGGCGCACGGGCCAGATTCGACCTGTGATGTGGTCAAATCTGGCCTGCAGGGTGTCAGTGTTCCAGAAAACCTCCACTCCAAACAATAACTCCAAGACAGACATCTCTCAACAGTTCCATTTTATTTGGATAGTAAACTGGCACATCTGAGGAATCCCAAATCTGAAAGTTCCAGGGTTCCTTGCAGTAAGTAAAAACTACAAATCCACCTCCTGCATCCATCATCGCATCACATGCCCCAATCACCATCCGTCGCAACTTGAGACCTCCCCTCACCCAGATGCAGAAATAACATGACCTTGACTTAGAAGAAGAATGCTATTATGTCTAACCAAATACACTCCAAGAACTTCCTGCCTGGTGTCAATATGGCTTCCAAAGGACTTCCTGTTTGCAAGGCTTCAGTGATGGCAGGAATCCGCGATTGTGTGTGGTTTCAGCTGTGCTCGCTGCTGGAGTGCCCCCGATACAGCTGGATTTGAGGGCTATAGTTACCCCGTAGAGGTAACTGAAGATAGGGGAGATCCAGCAGGGGTCCAGGCGAATTGCAACCCCCCTCCTCAGCTGGCTTAACTCCCTTTTCCAAAAGCGGTGGAGTGGCGGTCAGCAATGGCCGCCACAAAGAAGCTTTCATCTGGATAAGAATGTGCAGGAGGAAGCTGAGAAAGTGAAAGTTTTTGGCTAACTGGGATAGTAAGTAACATTTAAATACCTTGGAATTTAAGTTTCATTAAAGATACTTCATTCCCGACGAAGACGGAAAAAGCGACAAATGAAAAAAAAAAAGGGAAAGTTTGTTTTTTCTCACTCTCCTTCCTTACAGTGATAGCAAATGAATGGAGAAATCGGAAAAACCCATTTTGGCATCAGCAGGTAATCTGAAAATTAAAGCCAAGGGGACAATAAAGATTTCTGAGCACTGGGGGAAAAAAAAACCTCTTTTTTTGCTATAAGTGGAAAGGGAGAGGAAAAGAATTAATGTTAAGATTTTGTTGGAGGAGACTGCTTGGAATTTATAAGATCAGAGCTAAACTGTAACAAGACTTCTAAAATATATATTTTAATTGGAGCTTTGTAACTGAACTATAACCCCAGGAAGAGAAAGTATAAAAAGAAGAAAGTGCTAAATGAAACACTTTGGATTGCTTGGTGACTTTGGGACTTTTGGAAATCATTATTTGAAAGACTAAAAACATTTGGGTTGTATAAAAAAACTTTTCACAATGGCACTACTTGTTGAGGAACTGAAAATTGAATTTAAAAAGCTAAAAGAAGAGGAACAAGAAGAGAAGGGCTCTTCTGGATCTGTTTTCCATTTTTTAGAAATGGCGATTTATGCCTACCAGAAACTACAAGAACAAGAAGACTGGGATGAAGAAGAAGCCATCTTTAATGAACAAACAACTTCATCTGGGGAAGAAAAGGGAAAGTGGGGAAAGAGAATGGAGAATTTAAGACTTAAAAAAACAAACAAAAAAGGGAAAAATAAGGTGAAAAATCGATACAATGTCAGAAAGCAACAGAAAAGAGGAATACAGAAGAAGGTGGAGATTAAGAAGGTGGAGATTAAGAGACAAGGGGATAAAAAGGCAGGATTGGAGAAGAAAGGAAGGGAAAAAGGGAAGAGAAGTTACAAAGGTTTAAAACAAAATGTAAAGAAACAAGATTTATTTAGAGATAGTGGGTAAAAATATGATTAAAAAAGAGATTCTGCAAAAGTACATAAGATTGTATTGTACTTATATTTGAAATAATATTAGAAAACTGGATTTAATAATATAGCTTAATTTGCTATGGGTTATTGTTTTAATTATATTATAAACTTATTACTCTTTTTTATTTTATAATATAGTATGTAGCTTTAGAATGTACTATGCAGAATCAGAATGAAAACTATATATTATTTTAAGTGTTAAATTTAGGGGAAAGATTTAAAGGCGTCATATTTCAATCAGTGATTACAGGAGAAATTTTGTATTAATGAGAAAAGATAATAGAAAATTGAAATAGAACAGACAAAAGACATACACATAATGATTTAAATTGAGATGAAGTAAATAAAATAGAATTAAGAGAGTGAAAAGAGGGGAGAAGCTATACAGAAAATGTAGAATGGTAAATAAGATATGAAATGGGATAAAAAGTGAGCATGAATTCAAATTTATGTCTGTACAAAAAGATGTAACCCGGGACTAAGCTGCTTTCCAAAAAGAAGTTTTATGTTTTTATGTTTTGTCTTTTGTTTGTGTATGTTTGTTTTTTGAAAATCAATATTTTTTTAATGAAAAAAAAAATGGCTTCCAAAGGTGACATGGGGCCATCCTGGAAAAATGTAAGGGGCCGGCCCATATTGCTTCAGCCTGGTCTACCCAGTGCGAAGAGGAAACATGGCAGCAGTTTGGGGAATGGCATCAAGCTGGCTAAACCCACCCAGTTGGACCCGCCCAAGATTTCTTTAAATTGTTCCATCTGATCCTCAGTGGGTTACTTGAGAATCAAGCCTTATAGAGGTAGACCACACCTTACAACCACAATTCAGCTCAAAATTTCTGAGTTGCAAAAGGTAATCACATGATCTAGGGATACAGCAATGGCTATAAGTATGAACCAGTTGCCAAGCATCTGAATTTTGATCACATGATCATGGGGATGCTACAAAGGTTGTAACTGTGAAAAATGGTCATAAGTCACTTTTTAGTGCCATTGTAACTTTGAACGGTCACTAAATGAACTGTTGTAAGCTGAGGACTACATGTACCCTGTATCACAGAAAACCTTTCCACTTTCTCTACTTATTTTAAGATGGTTATAGAAAAAACATCTTGATCTGAACAGTAAACCGAAGAGCAGAAATAAATCTCTATGAACATATCAATGATTCTACATTAGAAGATCAGTAGTTGAATTCTTTCAAGGCTTGCTAGATCTAATGCATTTTTGAAGCAAAATGCTTTTATGGCAACATATTTTTAGCTGAGCTTCAATTTCTGTTACTTGACAAATAATGTTGGGTAAAGAAAAGTTAGGAATGACAGTAAGAAGAAACCTTTATCATGACATAAGCAAATGCTCTTTTGCAGCTCTTAAGCAGTTTTAATTGTAGGTTTACAACATTCAGGGCCTTTTAGCATATTATAATTTTACCCACTGATCTGAAAAATGGTAAGCAATCAGTCCTGTATGTTATCTTCATAGCTCGTGCCTAAGCTTTCAGCCAATTTTCTTTGTATTTAGACTTAAATGTGCAAACCACACTATATTAGTCTGCAAAGCATCAATGAGAAGGCTTAATTAAGTAACACTGACAGATAAATCCATTTCTTTTGCAGTAATCAAATCAAAGCAGGTTGACATAACACAGAAACTTAATACAGTTATTCCCTTGTAATTGGAAAAAGACCCTTTACTTCTCATTAAAGCAATCTTCTGGGTATTGGTATAATAAGACATCTCAGGGCTTTAATATTATGCTATAAAAGTCTCAAGATACAGGCTCCCTTAAGCAAACACATAAGATTATCTAATTTCTTCATCACAGAGGAACATATATTATTTTAAAACTGTTAAATTATTTATCTCAAAAAATAATGCACTAATACAAAAAAAATATAAAGACATAAATGCTGCTCTCAAAATGATTTTAGAATTAGATGGAAACAGTGGATGGAAAGATTACTTTTTAATCAAAAAAATAGATTATGGGCAGAAGCTTTACTAATACTGGGCACTTTAACTAAATTTTACTACACTTTTAAAAATAATTAAAACAACATTTTACTTTTGGTGGAGTTGGAGACCTGTTGAAAGTTTGGAATTTTGATTGAAAGATAAAGAGACCAAAATATAGTCAAAATAATTTGCACATATTGTTAAATATCAGAAATTGTGAAGATAAGCTATATCCAGTTTCAAGCCAAGAGTGCCATTGCTGCTTCTTATTTAAAATCTTTTCTTATTCTGTTTTAAGGAACTGTGAAAGGACACACAGAATGCTTCTCATCAGCACAAATTAACTAAATATAAACCAGTGGCCAAGTGTCTCAATTTTAATCTTGTGATCATGGGGACACTGCAACGGTTGTAAGTGTGAAAAATAGTCACAAGTCCCTTTTTTTCCCAGTGCTGTTGAACTTTGAATGGTCATGAAATGAATGGATGTAAGTCAAGAACTGCCTGTACATCAGTCAGCCATCACAGAATTAAGATAAATGAAAAAAAAAAAATTCTACTGCTACTACGATCCAACTGGAGAAGAAAATCCAAAAGCAATTTCTTTTCCGTGAAATTAAATAATAATTTTATAATTCCCTCCAGCAAAGGAAGGAAAAATACAATTTAGCTTGGCATTTAAGAAAGGAATTAAACTATTCTATATCTATACATACAATAGCAGTCCAGATAAACCCTGCCCCTTGTTAATGTTCAGTGTCTACAAGACTAGTGGAAAATTTCATTGATGCTGATTAGCATGGAAACCAACATGTACTGTACGTTCCCTCTCATACATATTTCTTCTACAAACCTCCATAATGTGCAACAAAGAAGCCTAAAGATACATTCAGCACATACCAAAGAAATATTTCTTCTCAGTTTACATTATATAATAGAAAAAGACAAGACCTGGGGGGAAAGGCAATTTTCCAACATGGGTTCTGCTATTTGAAGCGAAGTCACTCACTAGGCAAAATCTTTTTTTCTAAAAGTTAAATAGAAACACCAAAAGAGCAGTCTTGAAATAGAAAGGGACAGTTATCCTAAATGGCAAGAATACTTAGAAAATGTAAATAAATGGTAGTGTTTCTTCTGCTTTGTAAGCTCTAACAATATCCAAAATGAAAATATTAATAAAGTTCTTCACAATTATTTCTTTCATAAAACCTGTTCATGTTTCTACAACTCTCTCTGATCAAAGGAACATTACTCTTGTGACTCTTGGATCAGAAGAGAAATAACATTGACAGGACTATATGTAGAAAGGAATTTCAAATATGAAAGAATCATATCACCATCTTATTTTTATCTTAGACTCTACAATAATATAATTTATAATTTGCAAGTGTTGAATGCTTACAATTTTATTGAGACCTTTTATTAAAATCTTTTTTTATATAATTTGAAGGCTTATTAAGAACCAGATAGATAGATAGATAGATAGATAGATAGATAGATAGATAGATAGATAGATAGA
>BLBF01000010.1:9779456-9790845 GCA_015471245.1 Laticauda colubrina
AGAGAGAGAGAGAGAGAGAGAGAGAGAGAGAGAGAGAGAGAGAGAGATGGTTCCCATAAGACATGGAAGGTTAATGCTGCTGTTCACATACATTATATAGCTTATTTTACAGAATAAGCATCCATAATGAATTAAAGCATCGCATTCAAGTGTCTATATTGATCATGAAAATGCCATTAGAAAAAGAATTAAGGTTGAAATTTAATTCACTGAGCAATTTCCTTAAACGGTATTCAAAAACCCAGGAAAACATATGACCTTATAAAGGACTCCGCAAACAGCAAAACTCAGCACGATGTATGGAAATGCTGAAAACCCTTGAAAATTCTGGTGCCAAAAAGTTGATTACAGGATAGCAACCAAGCCATGTTCCTAAGTTTTCAAAGCTACTACTCCCATCTATTTGTCAGTAGTTGGACACATGGAAATGATTAAATAGAAAGCTGCTGAACATAGAAACCACTATCCAGCATTTTGTTCTATTTAGTATCTGAGGAACAGCAGTAAACAGACCCATAGCACAAAATATGGGTCATATGTGCATAATAGCACATACAGAGTCCCCAACGTACAACCCCAACTCAGTCCAAAATTTCTGTTGCTATCCGAGATGGTTCAATGAATTTTGCCCCATTTTTATGACTCCTTCGTGCCAAAGTTGTTAAGTGAATCACTGCAGTTGTTAAATGAATATGACTTCCCCATTGATTTTGCTTGTCAGAAGGTTGCAAAAGAACCTGAATTTTAATCACATAAATCATGGGAATGCTGCAGTGTGGAAAAAATAGTCACTTTTTTCAATGAAGTTATAATTTTGGCCACTGAATGAACTGTTGTAAGTTGAGGACTACCGGTATTCTTGCCTCAATTTTCAATTAATTGGTTTGTAATGCTAGATAACTGGAATGAAAACATAGTCACTAAGTTTTCTTCCCTGTCTTATTCCTCTGATTGTTGTAAGCACTTTATTGTATTCACTTTCATTTGCTATACCTGGATAGCAGCTTGTAGTTACCTGGATATAACTGTTATGATTATAGCTTTAAAATTATAAATAAAGCAACCTATATAAATAAATAGCTGAGTAAAAGACTTGAAACTGGGGAGGGGGGATGAGAGACACTATCAGTAGTAAATTCCATTTTCACCCGAAAGAAAGAGAGGTCTGGTTTCCTCATGATTTCTCTGCTAAAACAGCAAGAGATTGGGGGGGGGGGAGATATAAACACAAAATTATATACAAGTACCTTCCAAATAGTTTTCTGTCTTTATAGAAGAATCAGCAACAAAACAAAACAACGCAATGCAACACAACGCAAAGCAATGCAAATGCAATAAAATATCAGCCCAAGATGGAAACAGAAGGAGGTAGGGGACAAAACTGGATGGGGGTGAGACAAAAGGACAAGGCAAATGGAAAGAGATTGGTGGGGGGGGGGGGAAATAAATAAAGTTTAGGCATTAAGAGTTAAATTTAACAATCAACCAAAGTCCCAATTGGCAAAGCTTCAAAGACAACCATACATTTTGGAAGCATTATCTGCAGTCATTTGCATCTCTTATTGTTCCTTTGTTTTCAATAGCTACTTCTAATCTTATCATAGTAGATTTTTTCAGTTTTCAGGTAATTATTAGGGAGGAAAGGAATTGTCATCTATTTCATTTAACAAATATTGTATTTCAGAAGAACTTGTAATTCAATGTTCAAAGTAAGATAATATGTAGAATCTACAAGCCTGTTTCCAACCATCACATAAGCAATTGTACGATTAGGAGCCAGTATTTTGATATAATTTTACTTCTCTCTTATAATCTCTTAGCTAAAGTAAAATACCATTAATTTATGAAAAAAAAAAAACTTTTTGTTGCAAAAAGACAGCTAAAATTACTTCTTTATGACATTCATCACTTGAGTTCAATTATGGGCTGTATAAATTCAATATTAACTTTATTAATCCATGCTTTTCTTAGTACATTTACAAGTTCACCCTTTCCATCTTTTCAGTTACGGCATCAGAATTAATTCTCCAAAAAATCATATATAATATATAAACTATATATAAGCAAAAAAAAAACTTAAAGAAAACAACCTTGTCTCAATTCCTAATGATGCAACATTACACTAAAAGTAATTCTTTAGATTATATCTACAGACTTTCAATAAAAGGAAGATTAAGTACAAGCAACATTGAAATAATAAGGAAAGATTGTAGGAAAGCGAGAATCCAGTGAAATACCATATTTTAAAGGTTTCCTTAACCACATGGATCAACATGTGGTTGAACAAAAAAAAAAAGACTCTGTACTTTGAGATAAATACTAGGAAGGAGGGAAAAGTTTTATAGAGAAGGTGATTTCCCATCATTCGTACTATCTATTACATTTTTAAAAATATGAACGAGCAAACTTACTATCTCAAAAAAAAACTCATTCTGAAATTGATCTTCATAGAACATTCTAGGTCCTGCAACTAATTTCAACAGTTTTCAAGAATATAACAACATACATAACATTCTGAAAGACATGATGTGCTATTATTCAACAGCCATAAACATTGTAAATTTTGCACTACCATTCAATATGCACTTTATTCCTCTTTCTTCTGAAAATATCTACAGACCCCTCACATCCTGGGCATAAACTGTTTCAACTTCTACTCTCAAAATGACATTCTAGGGTACTGCACACCAGAACAACTAGACATAAGGACAGTTTTTTCCTGAATGCCATCACTCTGCTAAGCAATTCCCACAATTCCCACAATGCTCTCAAACTATTTAAGCCCATGTCACACTGCACCAACAGATGGAAAGAGGATGTAAAACGGAGAAAAACGCTTGCCATCCATTGATTAACGCGATGCATCCTATCTGTACTCACTGCGTGCATGATTCATACATTCTATCCATCCAGCATCCGTCTACTGAGATTTCATCCGCTCAAAAAAGTTTTGAACTGCACAAAACTTTTTGAGCGGACGAACTTTCCGCCCCGTCCATTCTACATCCGCGACACATATGGGGAACAAACGTTCTATGTCCGTAGTCATCCATTACACGTCCACTGAATCCGCTAGGTATCCGCTGCGCATCCGCGCAACTTGCATCCGCTCCAGCAGAAAACGGAAAGAGGGAGGAAGCGAAATGGATGCGGAACGTCCGCGCAGCATTAGTAGCACGGACATAGAAAGGATGTAAGTGGATGCAGCTCGCATATAAAGCATTAAAATGGAAAAAATGTTTGTATCGGGGACATATCTCGGATATTTAGGATGTCTGGAGGATGTCTAGAGGATGCAGAAGGACGCCTAGTGGAAAATCGATATTTCCTATAAAAAGGGAGAGGAAATCACCTGGATCTCACTTTCAGTCCAGCAGCCCTGGTGTGCAGACCTCTGCAAGCCTTGCTCTTGCTCTTCCACATCATCCAGTCGTCTCCACTATGGATCGTTGCACACTCCTTTTGGTAGCTGCCATCATTCTACAGCAGTGCCAAGCCCACTTCAGGCTCTTTCATCTGTTCTATGCAAGGAAAAGGAGGCATCCAAGAAGTGTGTGGGTCTGAAGATGGACTGCGAGAAGAGCGGAGTACGGACTGTATGACAAGCTGATGGTGGAGCTGAGGAACAAAGACCCTCGTGCATTCCAGCACTTCATGAGGATGCCACCAGCCATGTTTGACGAAGTTGTGGAGCGGCTGAGACCCAGGTTAACCAAGGCAAACACCAACTTCCAGCCCAGCCTGGACCCTGGGCTGAAGGTGGCACTGACTCTGCACCACCTGGCCTCAGGGACCACCTACAGGAACATGCAGTACACCTGGAGGGTGCCACACAACACCATCAGCATTGTGGTCAGAGAAGTGGTGCAGGCCATCATCGAAGAATACCTGGAGGAGCTCCTCCAGTGTCCCACCACTGAAGAAGGATGGAAGAAAGTTGCAGAGCAGTGGTATCAGAAGTGGAACTTCCCCCACACCGTTGGAGCCATAGATGGCAAGCACGTGGCCTGCAAAGCACCAGCCAAGTCGGGGTCCACTTATTTCAAGTACAAGGGCTTCTTCAGCATCATTCTCTTCGCCATGGTCGATGCTGACTACAAGTTCATGTACATCAATGCTTCAGGCAACGGGTCAGCTTCAGATGCCCAGGTATACAACGCCAGTGACCTCAAGGAGGGGCTGGAACGCAACCTCATCATGGGCTTCCCAGATCCAGACCCCCTGCCCAATGACACGCAAGATGTGCCCTACTTCATCGTGGGGGATGACGCCTTCTCCCTCACAACCTACCTCATGAAGCTCTAGATACCTCACCCATGAAGAGAGGATCTTCAACTACAGGATGTCCAGGGCAAGACGGGTGGTGGAGAACGCCTTTGGCATCCTGGCCAACAGGTTCCAGGTACTTCTCACCACCATGCAGCATCACCCAGAGACCGTGAGGAACATCGTGGAAGCTTGCTGCATCCTGCACAATCTCATGTGCACCCGCTACCCAGTGTTGCAGAACAGGCTTGTGGACCTCCAACAAGGCAATGGGGACATGGAGCCTGGGGAATGGAGGTAAGGACCAAACCTGATAAGACACTGGGGATGTGCCAGGCCCCAACAGAGCCTCACGTGAAGGGAAGAAGCAGCACAACCTCCTGAAACACTGGTGCAACTCCCCAGCTGGAGCAGTGGAGTGGCAAGACAGGATGGTAGATGCTTAATGGATGCTTCCTTCAGCCTGTCTCATCACACTGATGAGATTGTGCCATGTATGTTGAGTGGCCCTACAATGAACAGGGCATTTAATAAAGAGTTGTGTTAATGTTAAAATGTGTTGATGAATGATTAAATTGTTATTGATAATAAAGGGCCATAGGTGTGGCACCTGGGAGGGTGGACCATACAGTCCCACTATGCTTGCACTGGAGGCTTATCTATCCCACAGATATTACCCATCCCACAGCTATTACCCATCCACAGCTATTACCCATCCCATAGCTATTACCCATCCCACAGGTATCCCTGCCCATCCCACTGTTATCCTTGCCCATCCCACAGCTATCCATTCCACAGCTATCCTTATCTATCCCACAGCTATCCTTACCCATCCCACAAGTATGTAAAGGCTTAAACCATTTCTAAAAGTTTCCACCAAGACTTTATTAAGTAAAAGAACTGAACCAAGTGTGTGAATAACCTTTATTAATAACAAACTGTAGGACTTTATTAAAAAAGCAAAATGAACCAAGAAAAGTGTCCCAAGCAAAGATAAAGTCAACAGGTAACAACCCAGTCTCTGGCACTCTTCTCAGTCACTCTGAGGTATGCCCATGGTCTCAGGGGTGAAGGGTCCAGGGGCTGTGGAGGTGGCAGTGGCTGCAGTGCTGGTCTGAGGTGCCATTGGGGTGCCTGGCCCCGAGAGGACAACAGGGGACGGTGTGTGCAGGAAGCTCTCAGAGAGCTGGCTCAGTCCCGTGATGTTGAGAGGCCCTTCCTCCACGACATGGGATGTCAGTCCCAACACCGATGCCAGGTGTTTGAGGCCGGGCTTGGCTGTGGGGTGGAGGAATGAGGAGTGTAGTGGGGCTGTCTGGTCTGCAGCTGAGTGAGGTGAGGCGTCAGTGGCATCTGTGGCGTCGGTGGCATCTGTGGCATCTGTGGCATCTGTGGCAGGCGAGGAACCTGTGGCTGAACTGGGAAGGGCTGCCTGTGCTGCTAGAAGTCCTGGTATCCGTAGCCTTGGTAGGTGAGGGGTTGTTGAAAGCCTTGGAAGGGCTGTGACATCGCCTGGGGTGGAGGAGCAGACCTGGACTGGGGGGAGCAGTTTCAGCTGGGCCTGGAGGGTGGTGCAGAAGACCTGTGATCCTCTCCTTGATCACCTGGTACTGGGCTTAGGGCATTTCCATGAGGGTCTGGTTCACGTAGGTGAGGAAGGGCTTTCTGTTAGAGGATGGAATCTCGAAGTGTACCAGGTGAGAGAGGAGATCTACGCTGCTCTTGATGGTGTCCCTGATCTCCAAGAGGACAGTGTGGCTCTGTCCCTCCGGTCTGCCTCTCTGCCTGCTTTCTGTGGAGGTGGAGCTGGGGGTGGGGGTGGGTTGTCTCTGGTGGCAGCGGCCTCTTCTTGCTCCATCTGTGTCAGGGGATCCTCCATGTGCTCCGGCACGGGGTGTGCAGCTGTCGGAGGGGTCTCCATCGTGGGGCGCTCCAAAGATACCTGCCTGGACACAGGAGCTGACTCTTGGCCAGAAGAGGACTGGCTGTCTGTGGGCTGCCTGAGAGAGAGGGTTGACAGAGGGGCTGCTCCTCGGTGGCAGATCTCACCCTCCAAGAAGCTGCACTTGGCCATCCCGGTCTGTCAGCTTGAACGTGGCCTGGCCAGACTTCTTGAGGTGCAGCTTCCCATACCAGGTGTGCATGTGCTTCCACCACCCCAGGAGGACATCCGAAGTGTAGCCCAGGCTCTCCGCCTTCTCTCTCCAAGCCGCCTACTTCTGTTTGGTGTCTCGATAGAGCCTGTGTCCCTTCCTCCAAAGGTACTCGTTCTCCCTCAGCCATTCGAGCACCTCCTCCTCATTTTCCTCTGCAATGGAGTACTGTCTCCTCTCCCCCTTTTTGCACGATTGCCTCTTCCACCCTCTGGCAGGGCCTTCTGGGCCCTCATCATCAGGGCTTTGAGCCTCTAGGGGCTGGTCCACCACACCACCAGCAGCAGCAGCAGCAGCAGTTGCACCAGCACCAGCAGCACCAGCAGTAGCACCACCAGCAGCAGCACCAGCAGGACCAGCAGCAGTGTCAGCACCAGCAGAAGCACCAGCACCAGGAGCAGCACCAGCAGAAGCACCAGCACCAGCAGAGTCAGCACCAGCAGCAGAAGCAGCAGCAGCAGCACCAGCAGCAGAAGCCCCAGCACCAGCAGAGTCAGCGCCAGGGGGTGGGATGGTGGCCCTGTCCTTCTTGCCAGGGCTGGCAGCAGATGGCACAGGCTTCCCCTTCTTCCCCATGGTTGTTGGCTGAAGATGTGTCTGGCAGCAGGTCTTTCCTCTGAATGGTGACCTGCTTGCGAGCTGCTTCCCTTTATATCCGCGGGGCTGACGCAATGCATCCTCCCCACATGCGCAGTGAATGCTTTGCATCCGCTATGCGTCCGCTAGGCGTCCATGATGCATCTGCGTCATCCGCTAGGCAAACGCTACACATCCGCTCCTTCTGCTGCACATCCACTTCGCTGTTCTCCCATGAAAGCCCTGCGGATGTGTCATCCACTTCCATCCGCTTCCATCCGCTAGGCTTCCATTGAGCATCCGCTTAACATCCTCGCTACGTCCTCCCCATGTCCGTTCCTTTCCATTGTTGTCCGTTCTTCTTTATGCAAATTTGGGGCACTTTTGAGAACGGATTCCAACGGATGAAAAATTTGCTCGTCCGATGTGTCCTTTTTACATACGTTTTGCATCCGTCGGCTGATGTGACCTAGCCTTTACAAAGACTGTATTTCTTCTTCTTCTCATCCTTCCTATTATCTATCTCCTCCTATTTATGACTATAACCTTGTTGCTTGTATCTCTACAATTTATATTGTTTGATTTGATTGCTTATTTAGTAACCTATGACTATCACTAAGTGTTATATTTTATGATTCTTGATAAATATTTTTTTATTTTTATGTACACTGAGAGCGTATGCACCAAAGACAAATTCTTTGTGTGTCCAATCACACTTGGCCAATAAAGAATTTTTCTATTCTGTTCTATTCTATTTCAGTTCTGGAAAGTTATTTTTCAATTAATCAAGAGGCTTTGAATTAATCAAGAGGCTTTGTGATTGACAGAAACTTTTGAGGAAATGATAAGATTTGAAGAATATAATGCAGAAGATCTATGGAGTCCTGGATGTTCTCTAAGTTGAGTGTCTGGTTACAGATGTTCCATTATCAAATAGCACTAAGATCTCAACAGTTCAGCCCTGAGCTACATATATTCTCTTCTCTTGGCAATAATAACGGTAAAATAATGGACTAGATAATTTGATTAATAAAGTATGATATTGTTTAATAATGAGTATGTCAGGGAGAATTGTTACAAAACTTCACTAAGCACTGGTCCAGGAAGCTTTTGAAAAACAAGAAACTTGATTATGCTCCTACATAAAAAGTAATAAAATCCAATAGAATTCTGGCTAGATTTTGACCAGGGTGACAATGTCAAGTTTGTAGTGATTTCCAACTGGAACAAGTGTAGAAAAATTCTATTTTTATCAACCCAGAAATGTGTTTCACTGAGTTCAATATAATTTGCTTCTACATGAATACATGTAGTAGCCTCCCCACAATCTGGTTTCCTCCAGATGTTTTGGATCTCATATCCCATAATTCCCAGTTAGTATCACTGCTGATCTTATTGCTTTGGGAATATGGGAACTGAAGTATGACATATTTCATATATAAGATTGCAACCTTTAATACAGTAATCATACTGTATTAAATGTGACATAATTTGTTTCTCTCCCTACCACCACATATATATTAGCAGTATATTGTTGCAATATATATTTCCAATAAATAAAATTAATTTATATTATTAAAAATTGCTGTAGCTGCACATGTACAAATTCTAACTGAAAAGAATCGGCTCCCCAATTTATCTGTATAGCACATTTTAAAAATTACTCTGTTCATTTTTTTCCCATTCCCACCTACACTTTCTTCCCCCTCCATTCCATAGGCAGTTCTGACTTACGACTGCAAATGGAATCAGATTTCTGCATGTAAATTGTTACTGTCAATAAGTCAAGGTACCCACATGACCGAATCTGATGTTACATTTTTTTGTGAACCTTCACTGAATCACTGTGATCATTAAACAAATGGCGCAGTCTTAAGTGCGAACCATTCTTCTGAATGGATGTTTTTTTGCAGAGGAAAATGCCACAGAAATGGCAGGCATTTGATCTTGGAATGTTGCAACCAGTTCTAAAGGTGCACCAATTGCTGAACCCCTGAAATGCAGTCAAATTACAGCTGAGGAATGCTTCATATTCCACTCTTAAGAATTTCAAAACATCAAGCAATGCAAATGTAGCATCTACCTGCAACTCATTAAAGCAGCTATATCAAAAAAACATGGCATCTTTAAAACATGTCTGTTTTTACACTTGAATTAATGAATAACCTATACTGAAGTTTAGTGTGCTGACTCCATCTTTAGGCTAAGCCTAAATTGCAAACCTCTTGACCATAATGCAATTTTCACAAATAAAAACTACAGAAATCTTCAATACTATCTTATACTTTTTCTACACTCAGTTTGATAAAGGGTTTCAGCAAACTGGAAGGCTCACATATTCCTTTGTGGCATTTTATTTGGTCCAATAAACAAATTGCTTAATTGGGTGTTTTTTTTTCCATCAGAGGAAGAGGGGGGGGATTTGGCTACAACACAGCAAGGCCCTATTACTTTTTTAAAAATAGTTTTAAATACATCTCCCTGGATAAGATTTGGTAACAGTAATGGTCAGAAAGATATATTCTAATTCTTCCTTGGATTATGCTTCAAACCATTAATCTTTGCACTTGGCAGGAGGCAGTCAGTGTGCAAAATTCTTTGTATATTCCACTGTGAAACAGATGGTTCAAACTGGTTGGGGAAGCCCAGAGAAAATTTTAAAAGGAGTGAGAAATCTGAAAAGTTTAGGAAGCATTGCTGAAAGCAAGAATGAGATGTACCGTCACAAACATGCCCTTATGACAGAAGGAATGCACTTACTGCAAGAGCCAAAAATTAGCTTCCTGTGTTTGGAAGGATAGAAGCTCTATTGCTGCTAAGAATTCCTTTGACTCTCGATTGTGTTTACACATATAAACCTTATGCCATTTCTTCTTCTTTTTTAACTTTAACACAAATAAAATGCAAGGGAAATCGTAAATGGAAACGCAATTCTCTTAACTGCTGCTTTGGGCTCTAAAATACACAGATGTAAATGAAAATACATGCTTGACATTTGGTAGAGCCAGTTTTGTTTAAGACTGCCAAACACAGAAAGAAAGTTCAAGTGTTGGATAAATGTTAGAAGAGCTGTGCCAAAACCCAAGTGATAATATATACATCTCTCTGTTTGTATGTGTGCCTGCGTGTGTAAATTTTTCTGTCCGTTGAACAACTAAATCACTGGACTTTTCTTTTTTCTTCATATGATGTTAATCAGTATTCACTGGCAGTATTGTATCTATTTCATCAAGATGTATAGGGCTGTTGTGCTGAGTCACATGTACAAGACATTTTGACATTCTGAGGATCTCAATTTTCATTTCATTTCTTTTCATAAATAGCTTTCTGGCCCTCATGTTTACAAAGAGCAGCTTGCAAAAATAGTGGAAAGTATTTACTGAAGGAAGAGTTCCCTGTCTCTCCATAATGACTTTTGTTCACTCTACATCTTCTTCTTTTTTTAACAATTTCACATTTGTTTGTCCAATCCTTTCTTTTCCTGTATTCCTATTTCTTTATATTTTATAACTCACTTGCTCCTTAAAACAGACTGCAAAAGCTGTATTGTAAAAATAGATGTACATATATGAATTTGCTTATGTAGGTATCATTCTTCCTTTATTACAAACCATACTGATTCTTAATTTTTGTTAGCAGCCTAATTAAACTTTTTTTAAAAATCATGATAAAACAGAAATGCCAGTCTAAACAAAGATCGATGTTTTAGTAAATACTGAAAGTTTGAATGATAATGAATTATATCATTCTTTGGGGGAGTAATCAGTCTGAATCGTATTTTCCTTCTTGAATAATTTTTATTTTTTCAAAAGTAAAATAAAATATATGCATTCCAACTTTAACAAAGTGCAATTTTTTTGTCCTATAAAAGAGTCATACCTGAGTTGACAAGATTAATAGATACATTAAAACCTGTGCAGTACTAAAGCAAATAGACCTGCTCAAATTATACAAATTTACAATGAACACTGTAGATTGCCTGGTAATAATGGAAATCTCAGTTGCTCTCTGGGTCATTAGAAAGAAACTTTCTAAGGTGAAGGTAATTCATCCTTATAGAGCTATGCTAAAAGTCACAGAATATGTAGCATAAGCTGTACCTTTCAGAAGGATAAGAAGACTTCAGAAAACAATTTTTGGATCCTATCAGATTTATTCCCCAAATAAGGAATTATATCCAATTTGAAATATTATTTTCATTGCTTGAAAAAAAAATATAGAGTATTTTTACCCAAACCTTAGCAACTGAATTTAACACCATTGGCATGCCAAAGGCAAGGCTATGGAAATATTAAATCCTGGGAGCGGCAATTTTGGAGACTGTGGTGTGTGGGTTGCCAGAGATATGTGTTCTATATGTAAAGTGGGTGACTCCAAATCTACAAACCTGATTG
>BLBF01000010.1:9790855-9803837 GCA_015471245.1 Laticauda colubrina
GCCAAGTGTTCCTATTTACTAACTAGTTGAAGAATAAAGTATTTGTTTATCTACCTCGTGTGTTTTCCGAACAAAACAATATGTATGTTGAGTCACCACTATTAGTGCATGAATCTCTTTGATTTTGGTAGCAGTGATAAAGATAGAACTGGCAATGATGTGATTGGGCCAGCCTGGATCCTATGACTGCTGTTCATCACCTTGATTTGGTCTGGATATCAAATAGCTTCCTCTATTTGTCGATTAATCCTAGCCTTGGAGATATTTTAAAGAAAGGTTCCATCTCATTCATCTTCATACAATGCTTATCTTGCATGGACTGCTCATTTCCAGTCATACCATAACATTTCATTTGGATTAAGATCAAGGCTTTGATTTCCAAAAATGTGAAAATTCTAATCTTTTGGGCATTCTGTTTCTAATATTTTCCTTCTAAAATAATTTTTACTTTTTCAAATGATTTTATAATATACTAACTGGATAGCCGTACTTTGCTACAAAATTATGTGATCAGGCTTAGTTTTTGGGGAGGAAAATAAGGGTAGGGGGGGGAATTCTGCCTCTGCCTACCAGCATCTAATGGTACTCATCTGGCTGGTGTCCTGTCAGTGTCTGAGAGTTGAGAAACTGAAACAGTATTTGCTGTGTAAGCAAGGAGACAGTAAGGAGACTTGGCGTGGCTTAGCTCAACTGTTCTGTACTAAAGCTGCTTACTGCTGTGAAACTAAAACTGAAACTAAAACTCTGCTCTGCTTGTGTTTTGCATTTGGAACAGATTATATGCATTCCAACTTTAACAAAGGCTAATTTTTCATCCTGTAAAAGAATCACAGTGCATTTATTTCTATGTTTGGCATTGTTGTTCTGTTGCATGACTCTCATTTATTCAGGACAGATATCCAATATCTTTCCATAGAATTTTCTAGTATTCCACCATATCCATTGTTTCTTGAATTGCAAATTGTCTAGCTAAGGAGTCCCTAACCTCTCTGACTTTCCGGACCAGCAAAAGGGGGGAATGGGTGTTGGTAGAAGTTACCCTGAACACCCTTTCTATCTATGCTATGAGAGAGCCCAGGATGAGTTTACTCCTTCCTATGGCATCATTTAGCTGAGTCTGTACTAAGATATAAAAGCCAGCCCCTGGGAGAGACCCCAGATTTGGCGAAGATACTTGACAGACTGAAAGGTGTCTCTGAAAGCACAAAATGAATACAGAAATATGACTTACCCTCTCCGGACGAATCAAGGGAGGAGCTAGGCTCTCTCGCAGAATAGATAGAAAGGGCATTCAGGGTAACTTCTACCAACACCCATTCTCCTCCATGCTGTATTGAGAGCTCAGGATGGGACATACCAAAGCTTGCATGTCCACAGCCGGGTCCTCGTCCAGCTCATCACACTGACTGTAAAAACACTCGTTGAAGCACCCGTCTGCCAAAGGCTGCAGTCGCCAAGGCAAAGGCATCCAGACGGTAGTATCTGATGAAAGGAGACAGAGATGTCCACGTGGCCACATGACAGATCTCCTCCAAGGGTGCTTAGGTCGCCCAGGCAGAAGTGGCTGCACTTCTGGTAGAGTGCGCCGTCAGAACTCGAGGAACCAGAAGGGCTGCAGCTTTGTAGGCCTGCTCAATGCAAGACCTGACCCACCTGCTAATAGTAAGAGAAGAGACCTTGTGCCCCAAGTGAGAAGGGTCACTGAGTGCCTGAAATGCTTGAGAGCTAGAAAAATGGCTCTGAGCTCTAGCCAATTGATGGGAAAGGTCTGCTCTGACCTGGACCAAATGCCCTGAGCTATCCGGCCCTGCATATGGGAATCCCAGCTGGCATCGCTGGTTATCATTAGCCTGTCTGGGTTCCTGAACAGAAGTCCCTTCCAGATTAACATGGAACGCCACCAATGGAGAGATCTCCATATCTGTGGTGGGAGTAGGACCTTGATGGATGAGTGGATGGTTCCTGCTTGTTGGTAGGGAAGCAGGAACCATTGGAGTGGAAAAATCCATGGCTCTGGAGGTATGACAGGGTAATTTGCAGATCCTGATGGGCTGCAGGGATGGAGGAGGACAGAAACAAAATGTCATCCAAGTAGCACTGGATCCTCACTGGAACAGAATGCAGAGATGCCATCAATGCTGCCAGAACCTTCGTGAAGACCCTTGAAGCCAATGAGAGGCCGAAGGGAAGTGCTCAATACTGGCAATGGGCATTCTGATAACAGAAACGGAGAAACTGGTGATGATGAGGGCAAATGGGGATGTGGAGGAGAGCCTCCGTGAGATCAATGGAAAAATCAATGTCTGTATTTTACAAATTGGTTCAGAAATTTTAGATCAAGGAAGCTCGCCACCCCCCTGAGGCTTTGGTAACAATTAACAGGCGAGAGTAAAGCCCACATCCCCATTGAGAGGTGGGAACAGGTTGAATAGCTCTGATTTCAAGAAGGTGCTGAATGGCCTGATTCATGAGGGCTTGCCTGGAAATGTCCCGAGAGACAGGACAGATCAAATATTTTTCTAGGGGTGGCATTAGGAAGTCCAATTGTAACCCTGACCTAATAGTGCTGAGCACCCAGGCATCCATTGTTGATTCCTCCCATTTGGAGGCAAAGAAGGCTAGATGATCTCTGATAGGTGGGGATTACTTAGAGCGATGGAAGGAACAGCACCCTCCTCCCCCCCCGAAAGGGCCGTTTACCAGTAGAAGGTTGTTGCCTGCCAGATGCTTCCGCACGTTGGTCTTGGCGTTGGGAGTACGGCCTCTGAGAGTGAGGGAAGTGAGATGAGGTCTCCGCTCAAAAGGCAGGAGGGCGATAGGAGCTGGGCGATAATTGGCTTTCTTCCAGAGGAAGAGAGAATTTTACTTTTATCTCTGGTTTCGATGAGATAAGGTCCCAGAGCATTGCCAAAAAGCTTAGCGCCTATGAATGGAACTGAAGCCAGCTTCCATTTTCGGCATGACTCCACCTGCCAATTTCGGAGCCATACAGTCATCTTGCTGCTACTGAAGATGCCATGGCCTTGGATGCAAATTTTGGTGGAATTGAGAGTGGCATCTGCAGTGAATTCCACCGCTGTGATAATCCTATTAAGGTCTTGGTGAGACCAAAGGTCAGAAGTAGGCAATCTATTCTGGAGTTGGCGCAGCCACCATAGAGATGCCCTCGTGAATGCTGCTGTTGGAGCCCGAACAGCCCATGCAGCGGCCTGGTGATTGCGCTGGAGGGCTATTTGGAACGTTTATCGTCCGGTTTCAGAATATCTTCTGGCTCTGTGGGAGTGCCAGAAGATGAGAATGAGGCCAGAACCAGAATGTCAACAGAAGGCATTGCCAGGGCATTGTCCAGGGCTGCGCTGACATTGTAGAAACGCTTATACAGAGAAGATGGGTGAGGACATGCCAAAGGGGAAGCACACTGTTCCTTGACCATGTCCAGGAACAAAGTGGGAGAAGGCAAAACCTCTGCATGCACTACAGGCTTGGAGAAGAATGAGTCTCCTTGGCTAGAGGGAATTGTTTGTGGCTCAGGAGCCACTTCCTCCAGAGACAGCTTGGCAGTAACCAAGACCTTGCTGAGCAACGGCCTAAAGAGAGAAGGATTGAAGACCAATGCAGAGAATGTCTGTTCTGGGTGAGAATCCTCTTCCACTGAAAGATTTTGGTCAAAAGTTTCACCCTCTTCACACTCTGAACAAGAGGGGTAACTGTGTTCAGATGATAAAGCCCTTCCCTCCTCATCAACCTCCTCTCATTCTGATAGAGAAGAAAGGACCCTGAAGTCCTGGGGCCAGTGTAAAACAGGGCGATGAGGCAAGGAACTTACAGATTGAGAAAGGAGAAGGGTCTGAACCCTTTCCAGAGGTCGAAGAATTTGCTTGAAGCCTTCAGCTAATCCTTGCTTAATGGCCAAAGAGACAACTTCTTGGATATCCCCTGATCTATGCTCAAAGGTAGAGGCAGAAGGCCAAAGGCCCACTGCTGTGGGAGTGAATGTGGCTTCAGAACCAGATTGAGAAGAGGTTCGAGGCCTGGAGGGGAGGGAGAGGAGCATAGGGCCCAGAAGGCCCAGATCTGCTGAGATCCTGAGGATCAGATTGTACTGCAGAAGCCTCAGAGACCAGGATGGAGGATGGAAAGGCTCATAGATAAGTTCTCCTCCCCTGGGAGGGCTTGGCTGGGGCACACGGATATCACCTGAAATATGCTCCCTTCTGTTGAATAGTTCTGTTGAACTGCCTCTCTAGAGCTTTTCTGCCCTCAACTCAGCCTGAGTTGCCTTCTTAGGGGTTACAGTCTGGTTGGGGTGTTTGCCTGGCTTGTGGTGTGGAGATCTTAACTTTAAAAGCACTACAATGATGTGGGATAATACCCGAAGGAAGCTGAACAGCACACATGTAAGTACCCGCGAAAACTTAAAAAAACAAATATCTGACCTCTACGGGGAGGAAATAAATAGCCAGATCAAAAGCTATGAGAAGCTGGAAGTTAAAAGAGCAGGAATATTATGTGACCTGAAATTCCTACGCAGCTGCAGAGAAAAAAATGCAACACCAACCTGCTTCAAATTAACATTTCATCACAGCACAGCAGCTACTAAACATATCCTGAAAAGAACAGAAATGGCTTGACTCAGGAACGAAGTTCACAGTAAAAGATTCCAATTGGATCAGTTAAACAAAGATTTGCTCGCACTACACCTGGAACTGAGCAGCAAAATCCACTCTCTACTTTGGGATAAGATAAAACAACTTACAACTTGGAGAACTGAAACTGAAACCACTCACAAAAATGAAAAACTCTTAAAGAAACTAAAGAAATTAAAACATGACAAGAAAACAAATCACAACACCTGAAACAATTAGTATATAACGTTTCCAACAGAGAACTCACCAAAACAGAAACAGATGGCCTAACCAAAGGATTCAATTATGCCATAGCACCCAAAAAAATCCCCACAGAATCCATCATATGTGCAGTCGAATCCAGCCTAACCAAATTAAATACAGATGAAGCTGACAGAATAAGACACCAGGTTACAAACATCTTATGCACAAGCAAACCACCAAAAAACAACTTGCAAGCTGGAACACACCTCCTCACTAGTCCAACACATGAAAACCACAGGTCACAACATCAACTTCAATGGCACTAAAACCCTAGTCACTATAGAAAACCCCAGCCACAGAATCATCAGAGAAGCCATAGAGATTGAAAAAAGACCTGAAAGCATGAATAGAAGAGATGATTCCACCAGACTGTCAATCATTTGGAAGCCTGCACTCTCAAATAGAAAGATCTCCACACCACAAGCCAGGCAAACACCTGGGCACAAACAGACTCCCTCTGATACCTCCAGCTCAAACACACCCCAACCAGGCACCCAGATGAAACCTAGCTTCCTAATAGATAATAGCTGTCCTTTCACACGAAGCCAAGCTGCACTGAAAGCCTCCAATACAGAAACAGAGTGTTGCCAGCCAATCAAAGCCACAAAACAGAAGAAACCAGAAACACCAATCAAACAAACTCCAAGAACAATAAACACAGACCAAGACTCCCAACCAATCAGGATGTAGAAAAAAACATCCTGCCACAGCAATAGGCTAGCCTCAAAATTAAAACCAACGGCTGTGAGACCATGACCCACATACAAACTCAATACAGAAGCCTGATGAAGGCAGATGAGATTCTGCTGAAACGTTGCTACAACTTTAAAAGCACTACAATGACGTGGGATAATACCCGAAGGAAGCTGAACAGCACACATGTAAGTACCCGCGAAAGCCCAAAAAAAACATATATATATATATGCTGTTTAGCTTCCTTGGGGTATTATCTCATGTCATTGTAGTGCTTTTAAAGTTGTAGCAACGTTTCAGCAACTTTAAAAGCACTACAATGACTTGGGATAATACCCGAAGGAAGCTGAATAGCACACATGTAAGTACCCACGAAAAAGCACTACAATGACTTGGGATAATACCCGAAGGAAGCTGAATAGCACACATGTAAGTACCCACGAAAACTTAAAAAAACATACACACACACACACAGTATATACAGAAAATTCTTTAGTGGGTGGTTTTTTAAATTATTATTTACAAATATCCTTATTTGCTTCCCTGGGTTCTTTCTGACCTCCAGGAGTATTAGATACCTTGCACTTGAGATGATTTCATTGGCTGTCTTGGGAAGACAAACAATGATATTGCATTTTTTTGTATCTGTATAGTATCTATTTGACTATGACTTAAGGTTTGAGTCGTAATATGCTTCTACAAACCAGTGTTCTGAAAATCAAACTTTGATGGCAGCAATGAACATGTGCAATTTTAATAGGGGAAGGCTGCTCAGATCCCAGGTTGATTGCCAACTTACTGACTGGACATGTGAATAAACTTAAAAGAGATTTTATCTTAGGGCTTTTCTAAAAACAAAAGGCATCAAAGTTGACTCAGACTGTTCAATAAAGACATGACACTATATTCGGTTGCACATGTTTATTTCAGCCAGACTCTTTTTCTCTATTAATAGACTTAGATGAGGCTCAGAGAACATTGTAAGTCACAATACATAAGCATTTCAGATAATTCTAAAAGATTCATAATCTTTCTCTCACCACTGTAGGTAAACAGAAACAAAAATATTATCTAGGGAGACTCAGATAACTTTTTTTACAAATGCTTTTTCATCTGTTTAGACTAGTATGACAGGTGCACACCTATCTAGAACTGCCTGTTCTAGTCACAAAAGCAACATTCCCAAGCTTGACTAGTGCTAATGTATTTTGTACAAGGCTGTCTTTTAAACATAATTGGAAAATGTCCTTGATTCAACATACAGGAATCCAAAATATTGGTAGTGGCCAAGGAGGTGCAAGTTTTGTACCATTTAATATTGGAGTGGGAAATTGGGTTGGCTTGACATGATTAATTCTTGAAAAACTTATGTTGGCTCCTCCTAAGCAAGGCATTTTACCTTAAATATCAAAAGCTAGGTTTACCCAGTATCAATTGCAATCAGCAGCTACCTAGATCCACTTGCTCCCTTTCCCCCATTTTCTTTCAAGATTCCCATGCTTTTAATCTATTCAACCAGCTCTTCCCAATTGTTCTGGACCATTTCAATTTGAGCCAGTCAGTATGTCTCTTTTTTAATGTTCTGAAAATGAAGCTGTCAATAAGACCATTCAGGAATTTTGGTAATATTGCCATCTTTGCAGAATTACTTTTCCAAAAGATCTGAACTTATTCTTTGAAAATTCAGTAACTTAGTTTAGAATTATATTATTCAGATAGTCTATCTAGCTTGGCAACCTATGGCACATTCTTGCAATGGTATATTTATTTTTAATTCTTTAACTTTAAAAATTCTCTTCTAATGCAATTTAGTAGAAATCATAATTTTCAATAAATACATTTTGGGATAATACCAGTTTCAAAATAGGTAAATAACAACTACTATTAATTATTATTCATGGGCTAGTGATTTATATTATATTACAAACAAACATTTTTGCAAAAGGGATTTTATTTGCTTGAAACTGTGCAATAGCAATACATTAAATAGAAATGTCTTCCAATTTCAAAGTCTGTTTTGCATACACTAATGGCATCCAAGGCTCCTGAATTAATATCAACACAGAAAGCTGTTTTGGATTATTCTAAATTTACACATTTTTAACAAATACAAAGCATTACCATGTTATTTTCAATAGCTCTGAATATACAATTGAATAGCCGACATAAACAAAGCAATGGTAAAACATCTTAAGGTGAGACTAATTAAACAGAGTTTCTTTAATGCTGATTGGATAGCTCAGATAAAGCTTTTTAAAACTTTTAATTTCAATTCATTATGCTAGAAACATAAATAATGGAACACACACACATATGATATAGATCTGCTTTATTATTCTATTTTGGTTCAAATATCTATACGAGTGTTCATTTAAATTTGGGAAGACAAGTATGGTTTAAACATGTGAATTTGAATGATATGCTGCAAAATTGGAATTATAGTATAGATTAGATAAAAGATAATATAACATAACACAATTTTATTGTAAATTTTCTACTACCTTAAAAATGAAATTAAAATTAAATTCTTGTTGCCTACTCTCAACAAAAAGTGTATATCTACCCAATCACATATATAACACACATATGCACATGCTAAATACATGAAAATCTACAGATTTATTAATCAGGAAACATAACAGATAAAAATATTCTTTTATGATGAAAAGGCAATGTCACCCTAATTGTCTCTATGTATTCTGTTGATAAACTGGCTCTTTATGATGTAAACGAAGGACCAATCAATATTATTCATGGGGTGGTCGAAGTTCAATTTTTTATTTTTTTTAAAATAGTTTTTAACAAAAATACATAGTTTTCCTTTCTGTGTTCCAAAACAATACGTATTAACTAATATTTTCAGTAGGATTCCCAACACAACCTTGCTTAAGAGGAATTCAACTTCCTTTCATATAAGAAGCCTGTTCAACTTTGAAAGCAACAGGGCAGATTGAACCTGCAGCATTTGAGTTTATATTTACAACAGAATTTGCAAACGTACCCTTAAAAGGCGGACAATCACTGAACAGACCAAAGCAACAGAAGCTGAAGAAGTTCATTTCAACAGATTCCTTATGATCCTCTTGCTGCTTACTAAGCCATTCAATTCTAATAGCCACTGCTCTTTTGAATACAGTAGTTGTGGTATTTTTATAGACCTCCAGAACCCTGTTTACAAACCCAGCAGACCTTTACCCACACTGAAACCAATAAGCAGTAAAGAAAAGACAGTCATCCAGAAACATCCCTAGATCCTTGAAGATATCCTGACATTTGGGAAACTATTTCTGTCCAAAGCATATGCTGAAAAACTGCTTTAAAGTGCAAAGGAAATGAGGTGATACTCACCCATATGCTCCTGATGCCATCGTGATTCAGACATTATTCAAACATTATTGAACATTTAGCATTGTATTAAATTTGGAAGCCCCAAGTATATTATTGACTCCTGCTTGCTCATAGCAGTCAATAAAGCAGAAATTCATTTCTTTAATCATTGAAAAATTAACAAGAATACCAAAATATGGTAATCTTAGCATTAGAAAAATTTCAACCCCCCCAATTAGGTATTATTATAAATTATTTCAGAAATAAATTTAAATAAGATATTGACTTTAGATATATCAATTATTCTGTTGCCTTTTGAGACCAGCTGTCTTGAGTTCCCCCCAATTGTCATCTATTCTATTCCATCATGACATCTGAAATATTTTCATCTGAACTACTGTCTGGACTTGCCTCCCTCCAACTTGTCTTCCTATCTTCTTGTCATTTCATTTAGATAATAAAACTGAGAATGGACACACTGTCCTTTCTAGAACAGGGATAAAAAATGTAGTAAATTAGTAATTTGCATTTCAGAATTAAGACTGTTTTGTAGATTCTCAGAGGACAGCAATGTCTACATGTTCCTCCAGGCAAAACATTTCTAGTAGAAAGAGCTACCTTTTGAAGGGAATTCAAAGTCAACACTACAGGATCAAAATTATATCCAGCTAGCTGTAAAAAAAGTTATTTCCAAAGTACCTCTTTAAATTTGGGCACTGGTAAATGAGCTTAAAACACTTATCCATATCCATAACAGAGATATGGAGAACTATCATGTAAAAATATTCTTTATGATATCATCATATGTTTATACCTACAATGTGCAGAACAACCCACAAAAGCTTCCCTTCTATTCATTCTATTGGCTCTGAATCAACTACTCTCAAATTACCAACTTATCATGACCAATGATGGGAGAAAAATGAGGAACAAGTTATTAAAAAACACGATAAAACATCCACCAACTCCCCAAAGTGAATGGTTTTTCCCCCCCTCCAAATTATCTGATAGATTAAGACAATTCTGACTGGACCAGAAGGTCCTGCAGATAACCAGATTCCAAACTATAAAGAGCTGTATAAACTACCATTTGAAAGTGCATCTAGATGTTAATCAGTAGGTAGTATAAACTACCTACCGCAGTCTTATACAATTTACAATTAAAATGCAAAGTTCCTCTCTAAATTAAAACAAGTTCCTCCATCTTGTTATCATTGGCAAAACATTTGTTCTTCTCCATATTTCAGTAAAGGCTCTTTATAAATTTGGCAAAAGAATAAATAACAACAATAGCACTAAAAGAGCAGGTTGTTTTGTGTTTTTTTAACAAAGACACATAATGGCCTCAAAAGAAAACATTTACTGTGAAATAAACAAAGGGAAGCAGTTTGCAGATTAAAAACCTCTTAGAAGGAAGCATCACCTCTGAAAGGGGGAAAAATAACTTTGCAAAAGAAAACAGCTGGAAACAGGATGCTTTTTTACTTTCATCCTGACTGCTTTGATAGACCACATCCCTATATCATAAAAAGGCAAAAAAAGGTATCAGCTGTATCTTATCTCAATAAAGAGAAGAGAATGGCTTTGTAGAATAAAAAGAAACAAGTTTAGAGAAGGAGGGAGCTCCTGCATAGAGAAATCCATGAAATAGTACAGGAAAATCACAGTAGATTTGTTATCTCTTTTTCTTTTAAAATGGCTTAAATGAGCCTGGTTAGTTGTTCATTTGGGGTACCATAATGGAACTGTTACCAGTTTGCTGGACTATAGTTAATTTTCCTTAAAATTCTCTTGAAATATTATGTACCTTAATACAGAAGGATTTTTATCAGACACTTTTGTATGTCAACATTAGTAGAAAATATGTTTAAATCTGCAGTACTTTCGGTAACAATCAACCAATGGAACAGCTTGCCCTTGGAAGTTGTGGGAGCACCATCACTTGAGACTTTCAAGAAGAGATTGGATTGCCATTTGTCAGAAATGGTGTAGGGTCTCCTGCTTGGGAGGGGGGTTGGACTAGATGACCTACAAGGTCCCTTCCAACTCTAACTATCTGTTATCTGTAAGCAGGGGTGGGATATGACAGGGTTAACTACCGGTTCAGGATTTATGAGCTTCCCTGCACACTGGAGCCGTGCGCCTGTAAATCGTCATCACCAGCTGTGTGCAGAAAAGCAGCCTTTGAAACAGCCCTCTTTTCCTGCTTTTTTAACTGCAGCTGTGCCTCGTTTGGCAGCTGAAGTTGAAAAATCAGGAAATAAAGATCAGGTAAGACCCAGGTGGGTGGGTGGGCAAAAACATCAGCAGTCATAGAACCAGTTCTATGTCTGTTGTTCTTCAGAGCTACCAGTTCTACAGAGGTGGACAGAACCGGTAGAAACCCACCCATCTGTAACAGAAATGGCATCTTATTCTTTCTTTAAAATAACCGATGCAGGAGATGTTTACAGGACCTGATCCTTCCATTAAAATGGGAAAAGCAGCATCATACGGTAAGCTCCTCCCCTGTAGCATATGGCATAATGTCATAGCAATGCAACACTATGTCATTTTAGCCCACTGACTTCTTCCAATGGAAGCCTCCCATACAAGACACTGATTTTTTTAAAAAAACACATTTGCCGGAAGTCTACAATTCATTCAAACTCCAAGTTAAGGAATTCTGTATAAAGATGATAGTGTCAAAATAGAATACTTAAATATCTGCAATATTCCTTAAGGCTGAATTTTATTTTCATAGTGGACAGTTTCCTATTAAATTATCAGAAAGTAAATTGAAAAAAATTCAGAACAGGTAAAAGTAAAAAATATTTAATATGAACCAAAGAAACCAAACAAAAAAAGGAGCCTCTGTGGGGCAGTGGTTAGAGTGCAGTACTGCAAACTACTTCTGCAGCCAGCTGCCTACAATTTGGCAGTTCGAATCCCACCAGGCTCAAGGTTGACTCAGCCTTCCATCCTTCAGAAATGGGTAAAATGAGGACCCAGATTGTTGGGGGCAATATGCTAATTCTATAAACTGCTTTGAGAGGGCTGTAAAGCACTATAAAGCAGTATATAAGTCTAAGTGCTATTGCTATAATATGCTAAAATATTTAAAAACTGTTCAAACACTTGCTAGCAAAAATATTAACTGATTAACGAATCAAAGGCCTCCTTGCAAGAAATATAATTGAACAAAATTTGGCAACTATTTTGGAAAGTTTGGACAGTGATTCTTCTAGTGGGAAAATACTGTTTTCATTCAACTAGCAGAATACCAAGACAGATAACAAGCAGAATACCAAGTTTGATTCAAATGACCAATAAAAAACAGGTCACACCAGACAAATCTTATTGCATTCTTTGACAAAGTTGTGAAATTACTGAATCAGCAAATTGCTGCAGAAACACAATCCTCAATTAATGACAATTGAGCCCAAAATTTATGTTGCTAAGTGAGACAGTTGTTAAGTGACTTCTGCCCCATTTTTCTACTTTTCTTGCCACTATTGGTAAATGAATCACTGCAGTTCTTAAGTTAATAACACGGTTGCTAAGTGAATCTAGCTTCCCCATTGACTTTGCTTGTCAGAAGGTCGCAAAAGAGGATCGCATGACCCCAGGACACTGCAACCATCATAAATATGAACCAGTTACCAAGAGCCCAGATTTTTAATCACATGATCATGGAGGTGCTGCTACAGTCCTAAGTGTGAAAAATGGCCAGAAGTCACATTTTTCAGTGCATTGCAACTTGGAGCGGTCATTTGTCTATCCGTGGAATCATTCCAAAGAACCTGAAATAGGCAAACCTGTTATTTAATAATGTTAAAAATATTATTGCATGATATAAGCTGTTTTAAGTAAATGACTGTTTGCAAAAATGACTCATGGAAATCAGCTTGCTGCCAATGGTATTCTAGTGGTGATCCCAATGTTTTGGAATTGAATCCAAGGCAAATATTATTATTGATACTACCTTGGTGTTGTTTTGCCACAATCATTCTACTTCTATATGTAAGTTTTTATATTTTGTTATTCTAGATAGATAGATAGATAGATAGATAGATAGATAGATAGATAGATAG